>JAWWEY010000130.1:4653545-4694369 GCA_035582745.1 Loriotus luctuosus
TTTATAAAATCTTGTTACCTTAGTAATGTTTGAAACTAAAAGCTCAGCATTTTTGTATTTTGCAGAAGACTTTATATGGAATGTATATGTAATGCAAAAATACAGGCAACTTCATTCACCTGATCTAGTACAAACATATTTGCAGCTCTCAGATTTGCCTATGTCCAGTCGAGGTAACTAAATATGTTTAATCACAGTAAGTCAGTAAACTGACTTTCACAGTTCAGCTACTGCCCATTTATGTGATGCACAAATAGTTATTCACGTTATTCCAACAGTTATTCCAAGAGAAGAAATAAGCACCTTCATGAGACACTGCAGATCTTTAGTTGTGATCACCTTTCTTGCTTTCTGTAATCCTTTGCTTTTTCCTACTCTTCTAATTTCTTCCTTGATCTCTTCTTTGGTAGTGAATAAAAGTGAATTGCCATTTTAATTACCAATATTTGATCTCTTTTGTGTCTTAGTCAGGCTCTGGATACCTTTGAACCTCTCCCCTCTGTTTTCTCAGCTTAGGATGTGTTCCTAGGTTGGGAGAGAGATGTGTACACTAGAGCATTGGTTCCCTTTGCCCACCCTTCTCAATACTACATTTAATTTAGCCCTTCTGAATTTCTGTATGTACTTTCTCTAGCTGTACCATTCCCAGAGTAATTTCTTTCAAATACAGCTTCACAGGTCCCCAAAAGGCTAAAATTTTGCCTATAGACATATAATTTAAATAATATAAAGATGAAAGGAAGAATTTTAAACTCTTTTTAAAATGCATAAAGTCCATGGATTAAAACAATAAAGAGATGAGGTCCAGGTCCAGTGCATTCTAATGTTTCCTCTATTTAATCCAATTTCCATGTATGACTTTCCACGATGCCTTTCCTGAGAAAATGTGCTCTAAGGCTAAATGTCCTAAACCACTGGAAAACAGACTAAGGATTCTTAACTCTCAGTGTACACACAATGCTGTAAACTGTTTTGTTGTCACACTGTATAACTTCAAAGCACTCTATATTATGTTTATTATTATTATTTTGTATTGCACAGAGCCCCTGGGAGAAGGTTAATAGGGAATTGGGAAAATACTAATTGTGATGCATATTGATGTTGATGTACTTTTCTTTCTTACCAGAACTGCTACAGATAAGTTTACCAAGTGAAATTAATTATCATACTTATATTTTCTGCTCATATATTTTATACAAGGAAGGAAAAACATAGTTTTAAACAGCAAAATCTGGCAGCGCTAATGGCAGTATAGCAGTGTAGCCATGACATAACTTTTCTAATTTAATGGTTAAAAATCTCAACATATATAAAAGTAGCTGTGTATTTTTAGTAACTGCAAATGCTTAGGGTAATCTTCAGTCTGAAGATCTATCAAAGCCTTTCGCAACTTAGACATCCACTGCAACAGTTGCTTTAACTTGCAGTACCAAGGATCCAAATAAGTGCATATAAGTGCAAAATTGAGTTATTTAACTTAATTTTCAGTCATTGAGAGTTTTCCTTATTTGAGAGTCCTCTGAGCACTTTCCCCTTCCAAGTGCTTCCACCCAAACCCTGCTGGTGAAACATCAGGGCCAGTGTAAGTTCACCTGACCTTCTCAGGACTACTGCACGCATTTTCCAACATTTGAAATTATGAATGTTAATCTAATCACCTTTTTTTTTTTCTCCATAGCAAAAGTAAAGCAAAGATTCAGGTTAGAAAAGATAAAAAAACCCAGCCACCCCCACAACCACAGACCCCACCTATTCACCACATCAAACATGTTTCTTGACGATCAAGTCAGTGTACTTTTAAGGGTGTAGATCCCTTCTTTCCAATCCTCTGCTTCTAGATCGCATTTGTATTCTGGATTGTTAAGTCTGATCTTTCTGTATTTATCTAGTACTGACACTGACTGGGGAGTCTTTATTTTCCAAGCCACTCTGAGTCCCCCAGAGACTTTACAAAACACTACTCACATATTATTTTTTTCATTTTGATTCTCAGAAAAATCTATAATTAAATTTCAGCCCTTCCAAGTAAGTAGTAGAAAACAGATTAATTCTGCTTCAGGAAACCTCTGTCCAAGGGTCCCCTTTAAAGCCGAGCCTCAGGATCGAAAATCTTACTGCTCTGTCAACAGACATAAGGGCGTCCTGACAGCAGATGGCAGCTTCCTCCTAAATTCAGCAGACAGTGCTGGAACAGTGCCACAAAAGCAGGAAGACTCAATAAACTGCATACCTACCAATCTCCCTGGTCAGCATATTATATTCTACTATCACTTCTATCACTGGGTAATTCAGGCTTGTTCACGAAAATTTTCTGAAATGAAAATCTACAGAGTAGAAAACTTGTGGTTTCAGTCACTCACTATGTTATGCTGCAGAATATGAAATTTTCAAATTTTAAGTTGGGTTTTTTTTCAGAGTGAAGCAATAAGTTAGAAATTTAAGAACATAATGTGAAAACAACAATAAATACATTAAAAATCCCTTGATAGCATATATGAGTACTTTTTACATCTAGGTGAAACATTCAAGCTGTCCACAAACTTGTTCTGATATAAAATAAAGCTAAGCCAAAACAGAAAGAAATTTCCCAGTATCAAATTCCTAAAAAAATTATCTTAAACAGCTTCTTCACTTGTTTTAAATTAATACCATAAGATTTTCTGCTAGAACTAGTTTTTCTTATCATCATCTGCCTCCTGGACCCCTATCAAGCAATCTTTCAAGTGTAATCAGTATTTAAGCTTTTTCTCCAGGACAAACCAAAAAATTGCTTTTTTTGGAGATGGCGATCTGGACCTATAGATCTTATGCTGCTGATGCTCTTGAATCCTTCCCTGGATTCTGCTTTGCTGGTGGCTGAAATTTCCTCTCTCTCCTTGCACCCCATCATTACTAAATGTTTTATAACATTATTTTCACTGATTTTCATTTGGCCTCTCTGCATTGGACTAAGTTCATCATTGCATCACAAGCAACCGTTTCTTACTGAGTGGTTTCAAGTGCAGTCAACTGAGTTGCACAAGACTGGACTAAGAAAGATGTTGGATCCACACGTGCACGATATTTATGAAGATATTTTCATGTTTCATCATAGAAGCATGAAGCAACTTTCACTTTCTCAACAAATTGCTTTCCCATGCTAAAAAGTTTGTTGCTTAATTGCTAAGTCCAAATGGTGGACTTGCAGTACCATTTTCATTTTCATTTACTCTGGTCTAATAACAACGCGTGTTAATTTTCTGTTTTATTAATAGAATTGCTGGCATTAATGCATTGACCATTAATGCACACAGGCCATGACAAGAAGATGTTTCAAACATGCATTTAAAATGGTGCCAATAATGTTTCCAATTCTTGTGAAGTAATGGCTAAAATCATCACGTAGTTAATGATCTCAACATTATTAACAAAAGAGTAGCCCATGCTGTATGGCCAAAAGAGAATAGAGTGAATAGAGTTAAATCCATCTGTCATCCAGTTGTAGTGGTGTTTCCCAGGGCTCAGTACTGGGCACAGTCCTGCTCTATTGATGATCTGGAGGAGGAGATCCAGGGCACCCTCAGTTTCCCTCCTCAAAGGAGGTTGTAGTGAAGAGGGAATCAGTCTTTTCTTCCAGGTACAAGAAACAGGACAAGAAACAGCCTCAAATTGTTTCAGAGGATGTTTAGATTGGATATTACAAAAAGTTTCTTCACCAAAAGTTGTCAAACATTGGAACAGGCTGCCCAGGGAAGTGGTTGAATCATCATCCCTGGAGGTTTTGTAAAATGTGTGAATGTTATGATGAGGGACTTGGACTAGAGATGGACTTGACAGTGCTGTGTTGATGGCTGGATTCGATGGCCATAAGGCTCTTTTCCAATCCAAATTGTTTTGTATTATTGTTATGAAACAGAAAAATTACTTTAAAAAAATAGAAATTACTTTGTGAAAGAATAGTGGAAGTATTTTTTCACTGTTGGAATAAAAAAAATCAAGTTACCTTTGATGTTCTACAGGCATATCTTACATTTTCATAGTTTTACCAATAATAATTTTCATATTGCTTATGACGCTGGAGCCAACAAACAGAATATGCATTCATTCTCTCCTCAGCTTTTTTTCCTCCACCAGCTCTGCAGCAGATTAGTGGAACCTAACTAATTACTCCATTGAGTACTTACTCCTGACTTCTGTTTGTAAGTTACTTAAACCTCCTGACCTTAAAAGTTCAGCATCAACTTGGCACCATTCAGTCAGGGACCAGGCTTGCCATGTCCTTTCCGTGTCTGTGACACATGTTCTTGTTAAATATACTTCAACAGATTACTTAACTAAGGTTTCTACCTTGATGTCTAAACTATCTAAATGAAATACCTCTATTGTGGATTTCTGCCAAATTTTGTCCTGTCCTCCATTTCTTTTTTGCTATAAATAACAGGGAGAATGGAAAAGTCTTAGAAATACTTTAGGAACCACAACAAAAACCAAAAGTACATGTATACATATTCATGCCCACTTAGAAGTATTGTGATTTCACAAACATGAGGATGTGTCAAAAACAGCGCAGACCAACAAAACCAAGCTTTGTAATCACTGGTATCATGTGTTAGAGGTAAATTATCTGTATCACAAGATAGGCCAAAGTGTACCCCACTAGCTAACTGTGAATTTAAAGAAGCTTTAAAGAAAGCTTATTAATTGAATTACAGATGCAAGGACTAATAAATGTTTCAGGGGGCCAGGCATTATCGTCCCAGAGAAGTCTGAGTCAATTATTAATACAAGGTGTGGAGTTACAGCTTCCAAAGTGCTAGGTGTACAGTACCTCAGGCACTTCTGTGCTGCAGAGGGGATGCGTTACAGCTCTTAGAGCTTGTTGCTAATGAATACGATTTGAGTGGATTGATCACGTTTTTCAGTAACAGTTCAGGAAGGTTTCAGGCTCTAAGAACTAAAAGCTCAATAAAAAGAAATGTTGATCATCCAGGACTTTTGTAAGTCAGAAGATTGGCTAAAAACAGACTTCAAAGCAAATATTTTTGGGCACAGCTCATTTGAAAAGCAGTTCAGCAATAATAGTGGGCAAATAATATTGTTATTTAATACCCAGCTGGCCTCCAAGACAGCCAGTCTGGCCTCCAGGACTGTCAGTATATCCACAGTAAGAGAGATGAAATACTGATTGATGGGATTACAAAGAGTCCAACAAAAGATGAGAAATTTCCACCATCTCACACATGCACCTTATATATCTTTGGGTTTGTATGCTTATAAAATTTCTTATTTCCAATTCATTTATCTTGATGGGCAGTCTAAGTCCTGTAATAAAACGAATTATGCTAGAAAAATACTGAAAAATCACCATAATGTATTCTGTCCCTAGCATGTGATCTGCTATGATGCAGTGACCACATCATTGGAAAAGGGAAGGACATCAACCTGTTGGAGCTAGTCCACAGGAGAACCGCCAGGTTGCTCTTAGAGTAACTTCGTTAGAAGGATGGAGCCAGCCTCCTGTGAGGAAAGCCTGAAAGAACTGGGTTTGCATAGCCTGGAAAAGAAAATGTTTCAAGGTGACCTAATTAGAGCCTTCTAGTACCTGAAGGGGACCTGCAAGAAAGGGGAGGGACTTCTTACGAGAGGTTGTAGTGATGGGTCATGAGGGAAAGTCTTCCAACTGAGGCAGAATAAGTTTGTATTAGAAAGCTAGGATTGCTGGTAGGTGATTGAATGTGTTTTGGTTCTACCACCAGTTCTCTTAGTCCTGTGGGGTGGATCCCACCAGGACACATAGACTTGTGCACATCTAATTGGCAGAATAGGACACTAACCATCTCCTCCTGGCCTGTGGCAGTGTCACTCATTTCCCCAACACCAACTGCCTGCTCAAGGAGCTGGCTATCGTAAGGAAAACTGGTTTTGATACTGATGACTGAGGCAAAGAAGGCATTAAGTACCTCTGCCTTTCTCTCATTCCCTGTCACTACACTACATTCACATTCAACAAGCAACGGAGACACTCTTTGACCTTCCATTTACTTCAAAGTATTTATAGAAAGATTTTATTGTCTTTAAAAGTAGAGGCCAATCAGGTTCTAGTAAGGCTTTGGTTCTTCTAATCTTCTCCCAACATGAACTTGTGACAACCTGGTAGACCTCCCAAGTTACCTGTGCCTCCTTCCAGAAAAAATAGATTCTCTTTTTTTCCAGAGATCATGCCTAATATTAACCAGGCTGGCCTTTTCCCCAGTGACTTGTCTTCGTGCATATGGGGACAGCCTGTTCCTGAATATTTAACAATTTCCTTTTTAAAGCATATCCATCCTTCCTGGACTCCTTTGCCCTTCAGGACTGACTCCCAAGGGTCTCTGTCAATCAGTCAATCAATCAATTTAGTCCTCTCTAAATTTCAGTCTCACGAGTATTAATTAATGATCATTTTCACCTGGTGGTTCTTCTAGCAGCTTTGTGCTGACCTGGGTAGGCAGTGTCAAGAAGGAATGTCGCAAGTTCTTGTCTCCCATAGAAAAGGTAGAGCAACAATACTCACAAACCGTGTAAACCAGTAGAAGGAGAATTACTAGAGCAAGAAAACTCTTCTGAAGCAGACTATTTGTCTTAGAAATGACAGAAAGTCTGGACTCTAGGCACAGTGATATACTCAGCAGCACAGACCAGCATGTGCCCAGCACACAAGTCTATTGCTTAGGGCCTAGGAGAGTGGGGATGTTGTTGTAACATCTTTTCACTCCTCTCCATTTCTTCTTCCTCTCTTTTTCACATCTCCAGACATCTGAAGATCTGACCACGATGTCTCAAGGCGAGCTTAGAGTCTGACAGAATTAATACAGCTCACCTTGAAACTGCAGAGGGACACTGTATCAGAGCAGAATCCTCATCAAGTCACGGTTCTTCAGAGAATAATCACGGGCTGTTTGAAATGAATCTTTTTAGACACAGGGATGTAAACTAGAAGTTAGAGTTGATCTAAATTGCCATTGTAGTTCTATTAAGAATGCCATTTCTGCAATGAGCTCTCAGCCATTTTTTGACAGAAGGCATCTTCTTCAGAGTAACTAGTTCTACATCTGTGCTCTGAAGTGATTGTTCATTCATGTATTTTTCCAAAGAATGAAGGAAAATATTTAACATTTTCCAAAGTAATCACTAGAGTTAAGTGTAAATCATCTTTCCCACCATATAGAGTTTAAGCCATGAAAAATTTTTCCTTTGAAAATGCTTAAACAACATTTTTAATTGTAAAAAATGCCTTGTTCTCTTATAACCACAAATTTCATTGGAAATTAAATCTTTCTCCCAAAATTGTTTGTTTTGACAACACTTCTTTTAAAAAAACAAAATTTAAAATTAAAAGTCCCAATTGATGTTAATATTAACCATTCAAAATAATATAAAAAAGTATTTTTATATTATTTTGAATGGTTTTATCATGTATAGGAGTATTACTGGATAGCGCTTTTCTTCCCCTCTTGGAAATAAAGATGTTAGTACAGAACAAACATGGAAGCAGGGGTTGGCTTATATAATTATGTAACATTTTTCATTAGGCTGAGAAGAAACCTCCAATGAAGCATCTGGCAATTGTGAAAGCTGGAAGACTTCCGGAAATAGGGCAATTTGCTCTTCTGCCTGTAAGGAGGTAGTTTGGTTTTTTTCACCACATATCACACAATATTCTAAATCCTTCACAGAGAAAGAAGAAGATGACAGGAGGAAATACTTACTGCTAACAATGCTTCACCAAGAGTTTCAAGGGCCAGAAATGCTAACACAAGGTTATTCAAAAGTCACATTATTGATTTAAAAGTTTAAGGCACTTACAGCCAGCATGTGTCCATTTTTCTTGCATACAAGAACAATGCCAATAATGCCAATCTATTAGACTATCTATCTGACTATCTATCTTAAATTACTTGCTAAAATACAGAAGACATATACCTTAAAATATGCTGATACTATTGTAACTGTAATCATAATAGAGTGCCCATTTATAAGAAAAAAATTTTACTTCAAGTAGCATAAAAACTCCAGGTCTTTTCTTGCAACTCAGTTGAACTTAGGCTCCAAAGAAACAATTACAAAAGCAGGGAGTCTAGAAAATACACTCTATAACTGTTTTTTGGTGTGTTTGTCCTGGGATGAGAAAATAATTAAATTATTTAGGCTGTAAGGATTCTTATAGATTTCCAGACCCTCTGCCATGAGTAGAACAGATCTTACTAGGTCAGGTTGAGCGGAGCTCCATCCAGTTTGTCCTTGGACACTTCCGGAATGGGCCATCCAGAGCATCTCTGGGCAGCTTCATCCCGTGTCCTTTTACCCTCACTATAGAGAATATCTTCCCTATATAGTCTGAATCTAAATTCTGTAAGGTTTACTACCATTTTGATCTAAGATCTTATTACTGCTTGTCTAATTACTCCATCTTCTTATAAAAATCTGTTCTCATCTTTCTTAAACACCCCCTTTAAGTATGGAAAGGCTGCTATAAGGTGTCTCCAGGGCCTTTTCTTCTCCAGGCTGAACAACCCAACTCTCATAGCCTGTGTCCATAGGAAAGCTGTTCCAGTCTCCTGACCGTTTCTGTGGCCCTTCTCTGGACCTGTTCAAGCAGGTTCATGCCTTTCCTGCACTGAGGATCCCACATGCCAGGTAGGTCTCATTAGAGTGGTTTAGAGGAGCAGAATCCCTTCCCTCACCCTTCTGGCCACGCTGCTTTGGGTTTGGTTTGCTGGGCTGCAAACCCACGTTGTAGGCAATCCTTTGACTTTCCATCCACCAGCACACCCAAGTACTCCAAAGGGTTGTCCAAGCAGACATTGACCACCAATTCCCTACCTGTGACCTAGGGAGTTGGTCAGACAAATTCAGACAATTTCTTAGCAACCTTACAGTCCACACATTTAATCCATATCTTTAAAATTTGGGAAGAAGGATTTTGTGGGGTACCCTGTCAAAGACCTTACATAAGTCCAGCTGAATGACACCCACAGCCCTTCCTTTGCCCACTGATGTTGTAACTTCATCACAGAAGGTTTGTTGGTTTGTTCAGGCAGTTCCTTCCCTGGTGAAGAGGTGCTTATTGTCTCAAATCACCACCTCATCTTCTAAGAGCCTTAGCAGAGTTTCTAGGAGGATTTTTTTCTGTGAATTATTGTATTAATAGAGTGTTTCCTCCAATATCAGTGCTCACAACCAGAAGTATAGAGAAAAAATTACTTCTGTGCCAGCTTTCCTTACCCAAGGCCCAGAAGTGTCTCTTGATCATCCTTGAGCTACATGTTGCAGCATCATCACTGCCCACATGGAAAAGCATGGAAAATAGTCTAAGGGACACAGCAAGCCATGAAGTTTCCTTGGAATTGCTATGAATTATGGGATAGAAGAATGGCTGTAAAAATAGAAACTTTCTCCATAGGAAGACTATAAACAAATCTTAAGTTTATGTACATGGGGATCCTCCAGCTGTTTACTATCCAAAACCTAATCTGCTCATTTATATTTTGTGAAAGTTCTCATACCTTCACAATTCTTCTACTCTACATCTCCTAGATACTGTTTCCTTTTACCTAGTTTGATTCTTTTCACTACCTCTTTGCAAGTTTACCCTTTCCAAAATTACCTTACCTTCTAAAAGGATAAATCTATAGACTTTCCACACCATATTTCACATCTGTGATTTCTGTTCATATTAAAAATTCTCTGCAGGACAGACCATCTTTTCTCTGCTAGATATGTTATGTTGGTGTCTTGGTATTGCTGCAGCAAATTAGTTATTGAAAACAGGGCAGTATAGCAGTTTTGTCAAAAAAAATAAAATTCTCTCTATTTACTCAGTTCCTGTGCTTGGCAGAAATTTAAATGCGAAGAAATACTTAATTATTGGTTTCCAAGTAAATATAACAATAGGTATGCTAGGGCAAAATACAGTTTTCTATGTGGCATAAATAAAAATATATGAAAGTACAAGTTCTGCTTCCAAACAGTTTGCTTTTCCATAAGTTTTTTTTTTTTTCTTTCTTTAAAGTCAGATTAGGGAGAAAAATCCTCTCCTTTCTCTCTAGCAATTTTGAGGTAATCCTGCAATTTCATCATTTTTCTGAGAGATATCAATGAGATATTAATCTCACCAATGGAAGAATTCATCAACATCAACCTAACTGAAGAAAAGGAAAAGATTTTGCGCTGGGTTGTAATGGAAATTCTGAAAACAAAAAGCTTAGCTTTCCATATTTGATTTCAGCTCTACTGGGACAAGTAAGCAGTGATCAGCAGCACTGTTTACTTCCATTTATGGTGAGCATACCTCCTAGGGAAGAGAGATTAGAGGTGGTCTGAAGTTAATTTTGTGAGTAGGTGCGGAACTAAAGTGAAAATTCAGAAAAACAGTGCAAAGCAGCACAACACACGTTCATTATGGAAATCAAACCATACTTCAGGACAGACAACTTCTTTTTCATCTTCCATGGCTTGTTTCGTAGTGTGGCAATCAGTTTCTTTTTTTCTTCTACCTCTTCTTTCAGCTTGGCCAATTCCTCCTCCGTAATTGGCTCCTCCTCAGATTCAGAATCAGAGCTTCAAACAAAAGCAGCAACAAAAAACATCACCAAAACTCAGACAGGACAGATGTTTTCACAGAAAAACATAATTTGTATTAATTTCTGTTAAATTTGAGGCTATATTAATGCCTTCACACTTGCACAAAAGGGAGGACCCACTTCCTTTAGACTTGTTATTAGTTTTAGTATGAAAGGCAAAGCCTGCACACAAAGTGCAGAGCTGGGGGACAGTGAGCAGCACTCTTGAGGTAAAATCTGACAGTCACTTATTCTTTCTGCAGCGGTAATTAGCCTTCTGTGAGTCCCACCCAAACTCACTATGGTCAAGTGAGAATGCTCTAACTGCAGCCATAAAAGCAAACTCCTTCACCTTAGTATGTCCCAGTAGAGAGACAAATGACAGCCCATACACTTGCCAAGGCAATAACATTTCATAGATGGGAAAAAATTCAAAGCCAGATTTCAGCAAGCATTCAAGGAAAGGAGGTGCAATTGTAATGGCATCTCCAGGTATGTTGTGTCTGAGATCTGAACTCATTATCCATACATCAGTTTGTTGTATCTTTGCAAAAAATTGCTGAACAAAACAATATTCACATTTCTAAATTCTGCATAGATACCCTTTTCTTTGAGCAATCTTGCATCTCATATAATGGCATGTAGCAATTCATTGGCAACAAGTGTTTCCTCATTCTGTGCAAGTGAACTGAAAAGTGATAAAAAGGAAATCCTTAGACTGACCTTCTGCCCTAAAAAGCTGACAGTGACAACTACCACTAAGCGATCTCTTGGTGATAGCAGTTTGATGCATTTCTGTCTGTTCTTGTTTTGCTTTCTTTAGCTCCTTTTGTCGATTCGCTTGCCTGTTTCTTTGTCTTATGAATGTTTAAAACTTTACTGAAAATTTGTTTGGAGTTTTTTAATGTTTTTTTGTTTTGATTGGAGAAAAATTAATTCTGACTTTATCAAGCAAGTAGTTTTCAGACTCTTTTGTTCATACTTCACCTTTCTGAGAATTTTATATCCAAGATCTGATGGGAGAGCTGAATTATTCATTACCTAATGTATAGGTTCTATCTCCTAAAAAATTTAAAAATTATAAAACTTTTCCTCTATCAAAACAGGTAACACAGGTCTTTTTAGAGATCTAAATGGCATAAATGACACAAGAGTTTACCAGCAAGAATACTTACAGGATTCAAAACAAACAAATAAAATAAAAGCAAAATACTTTCTGAAACACAGAAAAATACAAGTTTGTTATTGGTCATCTGCCTATAATCTTCATTAATTTCCCTTAATTATAGAAAAAGATTAGGGGATGAGCTGAAAACTTTCAGACACACAGAAGTTAGCAAAGGAAAGAAAGAGGCTTCCATAGCTATGGGTCACCTTGCTATTAAAGGTTAAAATCCATTTTATTATCATAGAGCCATAGAATCACAGTATGGTTCGGGTTGGAAGGAACCTCAAAAATCATCTCTCTCTAACCCTCTCTGCCATATGCAAGTATGCCATCCACTAGATCAGATTGTTCAGGACCCCATCCAGCCTGGCCTTAGACACTCCACAGCTGTGGGGCGCCCACAGCTTTTCTGAGCAACTTGATCCAGTGCTACACCACACTCTGAGTAAAGAATTTCTTTCTAACATCTAATATAAATATGTTCTCTTTCAGTTTAAAACCTTTGCCCCCTGTTCTGTCTCTGTCTGGCCATATTAAAAGTCTTTCTCCCTCCTTTTCATAAGCTCCCCTAAGGCAGATCTCCCCAGAACCTCCTCTTCTCTAGGGGGAACAATTGCAATTCTCTCAGCCTGTCCTGTAGGAGAGGCACTCCAACACTCTGAGCATCATTGTGGCCCATACTGAATAGACTGTCGCATTAGAAAGTTGTACTCGTCAGTCTTACCATCTTGGGCTTTACATGGCAAAAAACAGTATCACAGAAAGCTTGAAGCTACATAAAGAAAAGCTCCTACTGAGAACCACATCTATTTATTGTCATACCAGTATTGTGAAGGGCAAGTTGAAAATGGCATGAAAACTGAAGTCAAATTGATAAAGGATGACAAAGTGATTTGTGCATAAAATTTTGAGGGAAAATGCAAAGAGAGTCATGTCTTCATGAAGAACAGAAGGATTAAAAGTTTGATTTGAGAAAGCCCAGAATCCATTGTCGCAATCAGCTGTTCTCCATTTTACTAAGCAGAGTGATGTGCTTGACATTAAACATGTCCTTTGATGGAAGTTTTCTGGGTTCTGCAAAGCTGGAATTTGCTGGTTTACAATGCTGCAGTGAGAGAGTGGCAAACATGAGGGCTTTGTGCTAATGCAGTGAGCTTACTGAGAAAAGGAAGCTTAACAGAGCATGAGAGGCCAAGTCAGGATAATATAGGCTTTCTGCCCTTTGCCAGCTACTGCTTTGTTTGTCTTTACAAACATGTCTCATCTTCCATTCTTCACTTTCCTTTGGAACCAGAAAAATAATAAAAAATCCAAATTCCAGAGTTTCTTTAAGAAATCAGTATTTTCTAGTGTGTTTACATTATGCAGTCAAACTTGGTGGAGTAACAGCAGACTTTTCCTTCAGCTCAAGTGGTGGAAGACTATGTTATTCAAGTCTGGAAACCAAAATTCTGTCTTCTGCAATCAAAAGTCTTAGCCTTTAATGAAAGGTTTTTATTCACACATTCAAAGGTCAGAAGGGTTCATTGTGACCTGCAGGCTAACATAAAGCATCAAGTGTCAATAAATATCCTGACACAGAGACCCCATCCTCCTTGGCTCCAATTCAATACACATTTGAGTCAGTAGAGTTCTTGAAATGAAGTGCTTCTTCCAAGTTGAACACACAACGAATCTCTTCATTCTAGTTTGGTTTTACGGCCTTATTATACATCTCTATTTTTGTTTTAGTTTCATCTGCTCTTTATGCATGTAATCTACTTTTCTCATTATTTCTATGTATAACATTAAAAATTAGGATGAAAATTTTTTCTTTGAGCTAGAATGTTACATGATAAGACTGGTAAGACTTTGAGAGTATAGCATGATAATTTAATAAATTTTACTAAATTCAAATCTTTCTTTCTTGTTTTTTATGTAAGTTCTGTTTATTCAGATAATCCCTATAGCATTGCTGTCAGTTAATACTATTCAGTTAGAAAAAATTAGTGTCTTAATCTTCCATGAACATCCAAGCTTTCGCAGAAGTTTTACACTCTCAAGCAAACTTAATAAAAGTCAATTTACTCGCAGATAGACCTATGCAGTAAGAAGAATATGATCCCATTCTATTTTTTTTCTTGTGTGATAGCATAGAGTTTCTAAAACCAATCAGACAAAATGAAAAAAGGCAGTAAAGTACTAAACTGTTTTTTAACACATGAACATCTCCAACCCTCAGCGTGAGATTAAAGGAGCAATTTATCATTAATATTTTGGGGTCAATGATTATGAACAGAGTAAAACAGGCTCTCCTCACACCTTTAATAACAGGCAACAATCAACCTCATCAACAACCATTAACATGTAAGAACAGAAGATTTAAAACTCGCCAAGAAAGAACTCCTTTGATCATGGCATTATCCTGGGAAATTCACTACCACGAATTAATCAAGAGTGGAATATTTAAGTTTTGAAAAAACAGAACAACTAAACCAGAAAATCAATGCAGAATTCTTCTAGGATTCCCTTATGTCCTTTATGTAGAATAAGCAGTGCATGAAGAGGTTTTCCTGATGTAAATGAAAAGCACAGAGGGGGAAAAGGGCAACTGCAGCAGATTGTGTTGACTTGTACTGTGATCTCACCAAAATGGGGCATGTTGCTAGAGTTTAGCAAAAGCCACCATGGCAGCGGTAAATACAGTATTATCTCTCTGTCAAATAGTTCCACTTTTCATTAAGGGAAATTTTTCTTGTGTTTTCTTTCTCAACTTCTGATTTCTCTGTTTTCCTGCTATTTCATGCTGAAACACTTTGGAAATTAAAAAACTGCATCACCAAGGTCTATGTTTAAGCAGTATAGAGAATTTGTTGTAATAGGTCCTCCTGGACTTGCTAGGGGAGGAACCTTACTTTCCATTCTGAAGCCTTATAAACTGTTTATCTCAATCACAGCCAAACTGATCAGCAGCCTACTATACTTCATTCTTACATTATTTTGTTTTTTCTTTTGAAAATATTTCCAAATATTCTTATTATTCTTCAATCTTTTCAGAAACTCCTGTAAGTCTAAAAATACAATACTCTTGTGTTATCTTTGAGACTGTCCTCAGTTTTTCCTCAAATGTTGTTAGGTTTAATACTTTAGGCTCAATGTTTTGTTCAGGCAGCAATTTCAAGTTATTTAGCCCAAAATTATGTATTTTAATATTAAAAAAATTTGGAAGACAATAAAAAACATAGTGCCCTTGTTCAGTTCTCTATTTTCAGTGGCCTTTTATAACTAACACTGAGTACGTGTTTACAATGAAGACAAAAATAAGCAAAGGAACGTAGATTTGCACAGAGCTGCTGCTCTGTGAGTACAGGAAACTGCACACAGGAGTATAATTGCCACCACAGTGAAGAGCCAGCAGAAAGAAAGATTTCAGGCCTTCTCATTCTCATTGGGAAGGCAAATGAAGTAGAAAGTATGGAAATGGGATCACAGACAAATTAATACAACAGCATATCTTACTGTATTTTTTCCTTCCCTTCTAGTCCAGTTGTGCTCTCCAGTGATGTCTCTGGGAACAAAAGCAGCTGTAACAAGTGATGACTGAGGAATGGGAGTTTCTCTCCCTCTCTATTGAGATAGCTCCATTTGCTCCCTTTTACACGGCTCCTGGGATTGCTTCCTTTCAAAAGCACAAGAAGGGACAAGGAGCAAGGGAATGCTAAGATGGCAGAGAAATAGAAATGTTTTTCTGAAGGGCTCTCTTATAAAGACCCCAGGTTGCATTAGATACTTTGGAAAATTGAAATGTGACATTTCAGAGGAAGTAAGTAGGAGACAGATTGCAAAATCCTATTTTGGTTTTTGGTTCCAGGTTCTTGAAATTTGGGCACAAATGATTTTAGTTCTATACTGGAAATAAAACTTGGCTTTCTTGGAAGGTAATCAGCTTGGAGTTTGGGGCATTTTAGTTTTGCAGAAAGAAAAAAGTGGGGCAGATCTCACCACTTTCCACCACCTCTACCACTTTCTCTTCTCCTCTGTCATTTTCACTCCCTTTCTCTAGAAAGCAGCTTATATACTTGGAATATAACTAGATATGACTTTCCAGAAGGTTTCCATTTCACTCAGCTGTCATTTCTTCATTGCAGGACAAAGAATATCTGTCCAGCTCCAGTTTGACTGTCACAAGTAAGGGATTCATATTGACTCTTGGTATTTCTCAGCTATAAGAGAAAACAGGTTTTATGTAAGACAACTGTAGTTTTATTAAAAGGGAAAAAAAACTTAATTACCCTGATTTCTTTTTGTCTTTTTTCTTCTTCTTGGTCTTCTCTTTTTTCCCCTTTTTATCAGACTTTTTGTCCCCTTTCTTCTCATTTTTACCTTTCCCACTTTTATCCCCTTTCTCATCTTCATCTTCTTCATCATCTTCCTTGGATTCCTGATTTTCTCGATTCTTCCTGGCTTTTGCAGATTCCATATCAGAATCACTGGCCTCATTTCCAGCTGCTCGTCCTCGTCTACGGCTTCTGTGCCTGCGAGGCCCAGCTCTCCTCATCCCACCTTCATCATCCTCATCGTCCTCATCACCACGCCTGTCTCTCCCTCTGGCATGTGTTCTTCTGGTTCTTGGTGTAGCTCTCTTCTTCCCTTTATCTGTGATTGATTAAAAAACATAAAAACACACATGAGAGGAGGATGTATGTTAGAAGGAGACCTTTTCTCCTCCTTCATTCTTACTAATAATCAGAAAATGTCTGTGTCCGGCCTCAAAGTAATCCAGGTCACTGACCTGTTCCTTTGGCATTTTCTTCATTCTCAACTGCACTGCCTTCTTCATTGTCATCACAGCCATCTGTCAAGTGAAAAAAAGAAGGCCAGTGGATATGAAGGGTAGATCAATCATTAGGAATTCAGGGGTTTCGAGAAATTCTTGGCAACTACCGTTTTGTACCTCTTTACAATATTTTATGAACACAGCCTTTCAGAAATATGGCAAACAGTTTTCAAGGGGTAAGATGAAGACAGAAAAACCAGTTACACTTTCCTTCAGCACTCAAATAAGTACACCTCAAAGGGACACTGGGAAGAACTCTTTCTTATGGAAGCAATATATTGGAAGGGAGGATGCTTAAAAACCCCTAAAATTTGAAGAACAAGGATGGAAATGTTTGTCAGACAATTCTCTGAGATTTTCTTAAATATGAGAGATAAATAACTTGCTGAAATTAAAAAAATACTAGAAGAATCATTTTCTGATTTGACTGGAGGGCATGAAGCTCCAGACCTGCAGCATAGCTGAAGAGTGCCATTCCTGAAAAAAAGAGGAAGTTCCAGCAATCAAAACTCTAATCAAAGCGAGAAAGCTTGTACGTTCTACCACATACAAGTTCTATTCTACCACTCTACCACACAAGATGTTTTTAACATTGAAGGCTTTAGAGGGATAGTTTTTTTTAGAGGATTGTAGTGTTTCTCCTTAGAAATGTCTTGCTTAATTTTTCATTCTCAGTCATTCTCAATAAGCTCAAAGAGAGACAATGTCTGTGCTACCTATCCATGAGCAGAAAATTATTCACTTCATTTGCCTGGTACACTTTGAAGCTGTGATCATGGATTTATAAACAATAAATGAAATAATAATAATACTATCATATGTATTATATCCATGATAATATCTAATTAATATCTAAATAATTTGTTCTTTGAATACATTGGTATGAATATACCACTTACCTTGTAAGTAATCTGAAATTGCTTCTGAAACTGCTACTGATATTCCCTAGGGAAGTTTCTTCAGAAGGAATATCTGAGAAGCCAAGTTCTAATGAGTCCTTTTGAGGCATTTTTGAGCTTGTATGTGTGGCTATAGAAATATAGAAATAGGTGGTAGTAGGAAATTAATGAGAAGACTAAGAGATTAGTGAAATAGTAGAAGTAGCTAGTAGTTGTTCTACTCCTATATTATCTGTATGTTCCATGTACATATTGTCCAGTTTTTCCTCTAGACAGGTGATAGGTGCTGTTCCTTATAGTAGCATTTTTTAGGTAAGAAACTGCAGTATCTTCCTTCTTCAATCATCTCTAACATTTCTGAATTTTTCTTTATATTCTTTCTTCACGCATTTCCCAATTACCCAGTTTCTCTTATAAATTTTAGTAAACCACTACCAATTCATTGAAAATTTATACACAAATTGATTTATTTAGGGACTGCTGTGGTGACCTTCTTGACTTTCCTACACAAAACATCTAATTGTAATTAACACTTTCTACCACTCTGACAGCATCTGCACCATAATTTTTAAGATTATGCCAAAATATTGTCATTCGATATCATCATTGGAATGTGACAATAAGTATTCCTTTGTTCTGCCTGGACACATGCCTTCTGCTGCTGACAGTAACAGGATCTCCTTTGATAAAGACCATTGTGCTGCTATTGAAAGCTTGCAAAGATGAAGACAAAGATCTCTAAAGAGATACTTCACATGCAACAGTAGGGCACTGCCTCTTGTCAAAACAAATGCTGTGGCTGATCTCCTATGGCCTAACAGAAATTCCCAGGAAAGCACTTTATTGGTTAGAGATTGGCCTCAGTGCAGCCTGATGAGCCCATACAACAAGCAAACAAATGGAAGTTTATCATATATACTGAAACATGCATCAGCAGCGAAGGCTACCAAGCTTGAGTAGATGTGATATTGACGTAACAATAACAGCGACAAGGGGTTGTGAGACACAGAGACTTAAACAAGGTAGAAGATAGTTGCTGGAATCTGTTTAATTCTAGTAACATAAGGATAGCAAATTCGCTACACTGCAAATTTGAGGTAAAATTCTGAGGTAATTTACAGTTTTAAGACTGTTTGGAAAAAACATTGAAAACACTATGCGCTATGGGTGAGCGCATCTGAATGTTAAGGTCTGTATGTGCTGTATTGCATTTAGCTGTCCTTACATTAGGTGATGGGAGAAATGTAACACGGAACACAGCATGTATGTTAGTGGGTTTTTTTCATCTGAATTATCAGGAACATGAGTGATAAAGAACATTTTTTTTTTAAAAAATAAGGAAAAAGCCTAAAATCAAACAGAAATAGATATTGCCATAAAACAAACCTAGAAAGCATGACGAGTGATTACATGAGACTATCAACTAGAATTGGGTATTAGAGACATGCCCAGCAAGCACTAGTGCACCTTCAAAATTCATGTCTGCAAAGATTTAAAATTTTAGTTCCAAACTGAACTTCATATGGAGACAAAGTGTGTTAACCTGAAGACTGTTAGAGGTGTGCCCTTCTCATTCTGGTATATCTACACAAAAAGACCTCTTCCAGGTCATAGGTGCATGCAGAGAGCATTTTGCTGAAGCTCAAGGTAGAACTGAAAGTTATTGTGACAGCAGTGATAGCAGTTGCTGCTGTTTAGAAGAGAAAAAAAACACAGAGGGTATGGAAGAGCTTTGTCACTCCTGAGAACTGTGATGAACCACATATATGTGTGGGTTCATGCAAGCTAGCAGCCATCCCACACTGCACCCACATTGTAGCTACTCCTGGCAACTTGTATTTCAGAAAAGCTGCACTAATAACTTCTGGGTCTGATTGTTTTGCACTTATTATTGAAAGACCAGTGTTGATAGTTAGCTGGGTATTTGAGTAATAAGATAAAAGTAAAAATAAAAATAAAAAATAAAATTACTGTTATTGTTATTGTTATTGTTATTGTTATTGTTGTTATTATTATATTTCAGGTCATAAACTCCATTATACTTTTCAAAGAGGAAACAGGTTAGGCAGCTCACAATGCAGCAATTGTACACAATTGGTGCTCGTGTAAAAGCCTGTTTCAATGAATTACCTGAGAAGAATTTCTACAATGGTCAAATGCAAATAACACTTTGTGATGACACTATATCTAAATGCAGTTTAGTACTTCATTTAAATGTTCTGCTGTAAACCACAACATAAACAGTAGAGTTCATACCTCAGGTACTGTATTTTCATCCTACAGGAAGCCAAAATGCATTTTTTGTATTTTGGTTTGTTAAATTGTAATATTCTTTGCAGGAAAAAAATCCTCACTATATGAGAAATTTGTAAATTAATCTTGAGCATTTTTAAACAGATCACGTGATTCCACTTATCGAAAGCTCTGTGAATCTTCCTGTAAAAACAACTATCACAAAAGCACTGTCTAGAATTACCAATTTTTCCAGAAAAGGGTTGACAGAATCCCTTATCTTCTCAGTGTTAATATTCATAGGGCTAATAGCAGCCTTTGACTCAGCTGACTTGAGTTAGTCTGACTCAGAGCCAAAGTTCAACTACTAAGCCTTCCAAGATACATCATCTTGTCCTAATCACTATATACTTGCATATGTATCTTTAAGTATATTTGAAGATATATTCCATAACTCCTTTTAGTCCGGGAAATCCAATCACATTCTTTTTTTTTTTTCAAGTAGTTTAAGGGAAACTTTCTCATCTTTCTAGATTAAGGGCAGTGATAGTGTAATCTAAGTAAGCTATCGTTTTACCCGAAGTCTTATTTAGACTATAGCCATAAATAAGACCACGAGACTTAAAGGTGTTCTGAATATGGGCTCAGACCAACCTGCAAGTCACAGTTACAAGGCAGAATATCAGACACGTCAGGGAGAGGACTCCAAACATTGGCAGGTTGGCTGCTGAGGAAACTAAGGGCAGAAAAAAAATGCATAACACTGTAGTCTTTGTTCGATCAGGTGTCTGTTTAGCAGACCATAAGAATAGTTTTATCCTTACCTTGATTTCCCTAGTTGTTTTTATACCTTCTATCAGAAGCTATGACCCAGATTTCATGCTTTGTATTTTTTTTAAACTTATTCTACACTGACATAGTTTTATGGACTTTTCACAGTGAGAGGGATAATAACTCTTGAAACTAGCTCATAGAACATGGCCCACTCTTGTAATATCTGTGCTCCCACTGCTACTATATAAAGCTGACTGCTGCTAAGCAATTCCGCATTTTGGTGCTACAAAAAATTCAGTGGAATGCAATGTAACCTGTATATCAAAAATGCTGTCTGACTTTTTGTTTATATTATAGAAACAAATTTCTACTTAATTAAGTGTCAAACCAATGAAATGGATCATCTGCCAACAGAGCCTCATAAGCAACTACTGTGTTTGTCTCTGAATTGGACCATGTCCTTTAAGTGCTGGAAACACATCAGCCTAGTTAGATAATAAGCTAAGTGTTCAACAAGAGAAAAGGTCAGAAATGCAAGACTGTATTAGACAATAAATGCCTGGCAAGTGTTACTCAAAAAAGGGTAGTGTCATGTTACACTCAGTTCCATATATATACATACATTTCTATATTATTCTTTCTAATCATGGATATATGAGAGTATCTCACAACACTCCTGTAACAATAAATATCACTGGAAGTAACACCTGTGAAATATAACAGAAATAATATATCTTTATCACAGAAAGTCTATTGGAAAAATGAATTAGTGAAAGCTTCAATATGTAAGACTTGTGACGTTAACAATAGAGACCCCATCCTCTTAGTCTCTTTCCAGACTTTGGGAAGAACATCTTGGCTCACCTTGGGCACAAAAGAAGAGAGCTTCAAACACAGAAATCTCAAATAAAAATTACATTTATAGAGCAACCATAACACTCGGTATTGCACACTATGCTTTATTTTTCCTCTGTTTTTTCCCAGTGTCACAAATTTTACTTGCAATGAACAAACATAACAATCACACAACTCAAAAAATGCATCCTGATCAGCAATAGCTATGAATTTATAAAATAAAATAATAATCCTTATTCAGTTACAGACAAAATGGCTAATACATTGCTTGTTTTTTCTATCAAAATTGGCAATATCGTAAATACCAAAGTAGGTAGAATACTTTTGCTTAAATGTCATAAGAACACCAGGGTCTTGGAAGGCTTACTGGTCTTAATGTACAATGCTGTGTCCTGAAGGCCTATATACCTGAGTCATTTCGAGAAATTGTCTCTGGGGCAATAAGCTTTCTTCCCTCTGCAGCAAGGAAAATTTGTCCATCTAATATTTGAAATGTTTGAAATCAATATTTGAAAACTACAGCTGGAGACCACAGGGAACAAATGAAATCCATTCAATTCACATCCATAAATAGCTCATTTCTTCTCCATTTGTATGAAAAAATTACTGATTTTCTACTGAAAGGTCAGAGGTTGAGCTCACATGGGTCATGTTGACACTGTAGCTAGTATGGTATACATCATCTGATTGCACTCTCCTCTTTCTTCCTGGCTTCCTGCTGGGCTGTACTTAGAAATGGCAAGGTTTGATATCTGTCTCTCAGTCTGAGGGTCAGGACTTCTTTTAGCCTAATCCTCCCCTCAGGGATAAACGAGTTGTTTATTGCATGAGTTCAGTGCAAGGATTCTAAAATCTGATATTACTGTTAAAAAGCTCACAAAAGGTAGAGGGAGAAAACAGTTCAATGAGAAGACCCCCAGTACTTCACCCCCTCCAAGAAAACATGTAAAATTTCCAGGCCTCTGTACCTCACTCCATCTCTGCGTTCCCCTATGTGTGCCCTACAAAGGTCTAACCTTGGGGTGCTCCTCCTTATCCAAGGCTAGAGAGCTGACCAGCTTGCAGGGCACATTGGTTACTGTAGTAAACGAAGACGCAACACTTGCACTTGGTCTTCATCACGCTATGAGGCATTGGTGGGCAATTTTCCATTTTCATTGCAGGCTTTACTGCAAGAATTAGGACCAGAATATTAAGTGTTCAGTGCACCCTGATGAAAAAGTCTGAGACTGAGACCATACCAACCTGGCCTTTTCCAGTTCTGAAATGGGATTTATTTAGCTCATTGTCAGCTTATAATGCTGTTAAAATGGGAAGAACACATACCTATATGGAGAAAAGAGTTTATATTCAAGTTAAAAATGACGTGTTCTTAGTGGATATGAAGTCAATTGTATTTTTTATTATTCATGAGAAGAAAGGTCTTTTAAGGTTGATAACTAGAGCTGACCAGCTCACCACATATTCTTTTTACTATATTTAAAGGGTAATAGGCACATTCCAGCTGCACCCTTTCGAAAATCCACTCTGAAGATTTTTGACCTAGGTTGTCTTTTCCTGTATGAGATGCCAGGAACAATGAATTCACATTCATGAACTCATCATAATGGACCATACATGTCCTCCTATCTTAGATTTTGCAGCAGACATGCTGTGAAACATGAAGAATCACCAAACTAAGAATGGTTTCACTCAAGATAAAGATACCAAAAAGCAAAAATGCATTATTTGAAACTGTTGCAAGAATATTCCTCAGGACTGTCAGCAGTGATGACATAAAACCTCCTGTAAAGAAATTGCAACTAGATTAACTCCTGAACTCTGTGCTATATAGCTCTAGCCCCTGGACTTTTTAAGTTAGGAGAGGATTGAGAACTATATTCTGGAAGTGTCTCATAGTTACTTGTAATGGAGGTTCAGCTTTTCATATGTTCTGAAGCCATAATGCAGTCCTAAGCTTACTCACATGATCTCATCTCCAAATACACACACAACTGTCATTGCTAGGTTTTACAGTAAATTATATGTACAAGAAAAATTTTCATGGAAAAACAAGAAGTGTCAAGGAGTGAGCATGATTTAGCAATAAAAATCTTCACCTTCTCCAGATAAAAAGTGTGCAGTATTGGCTTACCATGGGAATGATATCCTCTATAATTCAAATGAATAATACAATCACTGAATTAATACAAGTCAATTCAGTCAGGTATTTTCAAGTAAAATGCAGATATTAATGGCAAACTTAGAACCTTGTTAGTCATAAAACTTGTTCATTATGAATTCTTATGAAAATGTGTATGTTCTATGGTCATGATCATAAGGTTTCTTATGGAGATAAAAATTCTTTAGTAGCTGTTAAGTATTTTGCCTATGCTGCATTAAATTCTCTGATTCTCTCATGTTAAAATGAGTTCCATTGGCATATACTGCTTGAAAATTAAACTGGTCTGTAAAGGTGTTGTAGAAAAAAAATTGAAGTGGAAAAAAATAAGAGGATCTCAGACAATAAAAGGAAAGCAAGTAAGATGAACTTTTAAAATGAATTGCTTTTTATATTCTGTTGAAATGCTCAGCAGTCCCTTCTGATGTTTTCTATTGAAGCAAAATATGTTTTATTAATATTGAGTGTTACAGTTATGGATTAAACATCTAGGAAGCCCTGTTTAGTAGTAACAGCCCTGGTACTTAGCCAGACCTAAAGAATAAGTCCCTTATTTTCTCCCATGCTGAAGACAAGAAACATCATGCATACAACAGAGATCCTTGCTTTAGAGAGAGTAGCACTGCTCGTGAGAACTGAGAACACTTCTCATATTAGACTTGCCTTGCACATCGCCAGAACAAGCCATTAGGCATTATAATCCTACAAAAAACATTTCTTAGATCCAGAATAGTGTAGTATAAATATAGAAATACTGTTAATCTTACTATGAAGAATGTTTGACATTTCATAATAAATTTAGAAAGCAGTAAGAAAAACAGGCCATTTTTATGCACCTAACAGAAGCCACAAAGTAACACTGTTTCCTTAGTATTTCCTACAAACTGCATGTAAGTGTAAGACAAGTAACAGGGCTGTAGTCACAATCTTTTGATTTACTAATCAGTGGAAAGATACACTACCATGCTACAACTAATCAACTTCCTAATAAAACACATTTCTGAACAAAAGATAATGAATTGTGACTAACAAGATTTTATATTAGAAAGAAGGAGAAAAAACAATTTTCACTCCGTTGAGCTACATGCAGAAAATGAATATGTGCTCAGGTTTCATAATGATATTTGCAATTACCGTTTCCTTCTGTTGACTTGTCCCGTTTAGTCATTGTGGTGTTTCACAGTGCTGCTGCAGGTGCTGGATATACAGGAGAGCGTCTGAAGGCTGGGTGGTTCAAGATGAAGCATCCCACAATATCATCCTGCCTGTCATTGAACGAGTGGCGCTGGTGAAGTTTCACTCACTGAAATATAAGAAGATACTAATTTCGTAAGTGATAAATCTTTCATGAGTGTTTAGTTTACTATTTAGGTTTGGCATGCTAGGATTAAAAGAATCAAAGAAGTTATTCACTTTCTTTATTCTTATTGCTGAAAAAACTCTTCTGCAATGTACTTACCTATGACAAACATAGGTTTAAGTGCTTAAGTGCCTTACTGAGGAAGGATGTTGCACCGTGTCCACATGAGTATGCTCTCATGCTGTATTCAGATCTACAGCTCTGCACATGAAGGAAATTACATAGATTATTCTTGTGTCAAAAAAGTAAGATTTTACCAAAGACATGCTTAAATTGCAAAGATTTAATAGAATAGCCTGACACTGATTAAAAAAATCTTAGCAAAATGAGGTAGATTCTGACTTATCTGCTGGTTTGCGTTTGCACCTCCTTGCAGTGCCGTTAGGACTCTTGTTTCTACCTTTATATCCAGATATTACACCCTGAGTTTAGCAGTTTTATGCAGATTGGCCTTTGGTCTAAATTAACAGTGAAAGAAAGCCAATATGTAGTTTAAAGGACAAGTCAGGTTTGGAAATAAAAACTTGAAAGAATATGCTACAAATAAAGCAACATGAAATACAATTCTTGCATTAAGTATTTGTATTTAACTACATAATTCCATCGTAACTCTTTAGTTGAAATTCTTTCACTGTGACCCAGCTGAAAAAGAGTGCAAGCATCTGCAGAACAGCCTACCTTCTCAGATGCTTATGAGTGGTGTCTGGATCCTCTTACATACAGGACTGTGAAAGCCATTTTTTTCCTTTGGAGCCGTCATTCAGGTGTCTGAAGGAAGTTTATCTGGAAATTAATGCAGTGGGGCTGACTACCATAGATTGTCATTTTCTTTTAGCACGGGGCTGCATGAGTTTTCTGTTTCGTTTTGAAACATATTGCTATTTCTCTTAGAGTACTAACATTGTATGTTTGAAATATTCCCCAAGAGATTAAGCCTGCCTTTACAGTTGTAAGAGTCCCTGTGTTATATAACATTTTTTTCTGAACTAGTATCTCTCCCTTTTGCTGCATTCTTATATTAGTCATTTCATAATATCCTAGATCCTGTGTTTCTATATACTTGGGAAAGAACTAATAAAAACCAAGAAATTTAGGACAACGCTCAAATAATCTCTGAATATCCCTAGTTAAACTATGTTTCAAGTATTCAGAAAGTAATAATCATGTTCTAAAAATTCAGTTGGTAGACTTCTGTACTTCTTTAATAACAGAAAGAAGAATATCTTGGGAAGACTGATGAGTACGGATTTGCAAGTACTTGCAAAAAGAAGCAGTCAAAAAATTCTAACAAGATATTTTGCAGTTGCAGTCAAAATGAGACCAGAGCACTGGTCCTATAAGTCTTCTTCAGAATTTAAAGTTAATAAAATGTCACTTACATCTATTAGCCACATTGGAAAATATTTTACTGGATATATGAAAAGGAAAGGGAAAAATATTGAATGCTGACTTACAATCTTACCCAAAATAACTGCAAAACACAAAAATCAGAGATGCAAAGGGAATATTTTAAAAGCTACATAAATAAATGGGTTCAATATGCAGACTGATGTTGTCTGTGGGTGAATATTTGCTATAATGTACATGAATTTTGAACATTTTGTTTTGTTTCTTAAAGTCTCCTGACTCAGTTAGCAACTATATTTCATTAAATACTTTTATCACAGCATAGCTTGTTAGTGTTTCCAGTCTCATTTGTAGTTTATATTTGTATCTGTACCATTAAATGTTTCTTTAAGTTCCTCTACTTAATGCCCTCATCAGTATGTCACTGTGGGGCTGCGGTGCAGACTGGATCACTAATCAAAGCAAATAATCAGTTTCTTAAGTCAGCTTAGTGCAGTGATCCCAACCACAGCACAGTCCACAAACAATTGTACCAGTACAAGAAGAAGTAGTCAAATTTTGACGTGATGTGGGAAAGGGCAGCCAGGGTCAGGAGACAGGAGACAGGAAGAGGTTGCAAACCTTTGAAGAGAGACTTGTCACTGGGCCTAAGAGAGCAAGGGGATATGTGCTAGATTTCCCTTTACCCTGGGGGTTTGAATACTAATCAGAGATTGAGAACAAACAGTTTTCATTTACACTAGCTTCTCTTTACAGCATACAAGTCTTGAAAGACAAAAAAAAAAACAAAACTCCAAAACAACCCCAAACCAAACCAAACCAAATAAACAAGCTAAAACCCAAAGAAACAAAAAACCAAAACTACTTCAATTTAGCTCTATACAATAGCAATGAAATCAGAACATACAGAATGCTATTGATAAATAAAAATATATTAAAATAGTCTCAGTGCAGACAAGTTTAGAGAACTAGTCTTAGTCCTGGTGGAGTTTGTTGAACACTGTGAAAGTGTCCATGCTGGCAAACATGTCACATTTTATTCCCTTTGTTCAAATCTCCATCTCTTCGTCAGAAACATTAACTATACATTCTGAATGCAGAGTATGCTTGCTGAAGCATGTATAGTAGGCAAAAGCTGAGGATGGCAATACACAATTATCCCTACCTCAGCTGAAAACCCATAATAAGGAAGAAGTGGAAAGTACTGGTCTGCATACCCTTCTGCAGACTGCTGAAGTGATAGCCATCTGCCAAACAGATAAATCCAGCCAGGGAAAAGAGCAATGACACCAAAGATTGATGACTTAATTATGTTTTGTATAAACATTAATGCCTCAGTAAATCTGCAAGCATCGATTTTGCTTGTAAACAGCTTTTAAGTTACAGTGCCACAACCTACGCACGAAGACCTCTGTAATTTCCTTCTTCACACTTCTACATAGCAGCTGAAAACCCTTTCTACAACAATGAAATGCACGGAATGTCGGTTTTTATGTATTTCAAGGTGAATTTTTCCTCTGTTTCTAAACTTAATGCAAAACATAGGGCAATAATTTTTTTTCTGACAGACTTTGCTAAAGGTTACTCTTTTCAGGATGGGATTTATAATGCCATTATGTCTAGAGGCACACAAAATGTATATTCTGCCTGTCAAAGGACATGATCAGGGAGTTCTGGAAGTAGACACAAAAACAGTCTGAAGGCATGGCACTGTCAGCATGCTGGCAGAAACACCTTTTTCATCCTGATGTACTACTTAATGTCAATCTTTCCCTAACTCTGCATTCAAATGACTCAGACGAGTCTGAACAGCATTAACTGGTAAGTCTGTACCTACTACCCTCATTATCCCACATCTTTTCACAGCTGAGTGGATGATTTTGCCAATCAGTCTGGGAGCAGCAGGAGACTGCAGCAGAAGCGGCTGAGGTGGGATGGGGGTCAAAACATCCCCTAGGTGCACCAGCCTGCAGCAGTGCTAGCAGAGCAGGGAGGTGACGCTGGCACTGGGGGGACCCTGGTAAGGGTGAAAGGCACCGTCAGATGACAAATCAGATTGATTCATTTCATGCCAGAAACTTCCAAAAGCTGACTTGCGTTCTTTTCAAATATTAATTCACAAGTCAACGAGTTCAGCTGTTGAACATTGATTAGGGAATGCCATAAACAGAAACACAAGTAACATTGTTCTGGTGCCTCTACGGTATGGACTGAGAAAGGAGTTACAGCTTACATCTACTTGCAGAAAGAGCTTTATTTGTGTAGAGATCTCTGAGTGCCTTGTGGAAAGGAAATCTAACAACCAAGTCAGAAAAACTACGGGGAATGCCAACACACTTTTACGATTATCGTTTCTAAAGCCATTTGTAATTTCTCTGACATTTCTGAAATACTGTATTTCAAGTTTTTCTAAAAAACTGGAATTTAAACCAAAAGTACAGCAGGATGTAATCGTCATTAGATTCTCATGGTAGACAAAATAACTGGGTTGAAAGAAAAAACATCAAAAGCCTCACAAAGAAGTCATTAAAAAAATTCTAATCAATTTATGTGAATAAAGATATTTGGGTGGTATGATTTAGAGGAATTTATCCAAATTGGTCTTGGTCAATGAACCTATCCTGCTTTATTAGCAATTGGAATGTCTTATTATAGCCTCAAAACCCACTTTAAAATCCTTTAAAGCACACTTTAAAATCCTAAACATTCACTAAAACTCTCTAATTTTTTTTTCATTAGAAAAGGATATATTTACAAAAGTTTCTACAGATCCATATGCTCTGTTCTTTGCACCACTTCTGAAAAATTTTAGTTGGAAATATTCAGGAATTTCATGTGAAGATACACATATATATATTTCCTCTAATGATGATACTACTTTGAATTAAATAATTCTACTTAGAATCATATCCTTATCTTTCTTCTAGCCAAAATTAATGGCTGAATGGATGGTCATTAATAGACCTGCTTTCTTTATTAATATCCAGCAGCACACAATGGCGGCAGAGACTGTCTGTGTGACTGCTTGTAGCACCTGCTGTGCTGACAAATGGGCACATGCTCAAATAATTGCATTTACTACTTAGTTTTGGCTGCGCCCGGTGGAGCAACTCCAGATTTATTTCCATGACTGGAAAAATACTGCCATGCTCAAACCCTGGATACACAGGCTTGAAATACATGCTTAAAACCATAAAATCACATTCTCCGAAAAATCAAAGCTATAAAGTTAAGTACTCTTGAAACAGTTATTTGCAACATAAAAGATCCTTTGAGAAAAAAACCACCATTAAATGTATAGACACTAAAACCTGTCTTAAAGTTACTATGATTTGGACTAAAATTCAGATTATCAGCTAATATTCTAAAAATCTTACCATTATGACATGCTACTGAGTTTTCTTCTTTGGAATCTTTGGAATTTACTGGAAAACAAAGGCAACTTTGCAAGACTTTTGTCAGAATACCCTTTTGTCCTTAACAAAACACCGTTGCATCATCATTTAGCATCACAAGATCCTTGGGAAAAACACGACATCATATTCCTGAGCACAAAGATTTCCATCACTATAGTGACAAAATGCATCACTCAACATGTTAAATCTATGGTGTTCCTGGTCCTCCAAGCCCTCGCTCAACCTTCTAGTTATCCCCAAGAGGAGGTGAGACAGCTGAGTATGAGCCATGGAAAGAACTTTCTTTTCTTCCTAAAGTTTCTTAATGTCTCAGAGGTTTCAGTATCCATTTTCTGTGGGTAAGATGCCATGTTGCACCTCTCAGCCAAATTCTGGGAAAAAAATTTTACAATTCTGTTACACACACTTGTCTTTATTACGTGATGCAATACTCACTCAATAATTGCAATTTTACACACACACATGTTCATGTCTGCCAAGTTATATTAATTGACTTAATGCTCCTCATTTACGTGGAAGTGGAAAAAAATATTATTTTATTATTTCCATCGCTCTTTGGCCATATATACATTCATACATATATACAACAGAGAGCCAGACAGAAATTTGGATTACTGGAATAAAAGCTCCAGTGGACAGGCACTGGAGTAGCAGGGTAACATGAGATACTGGTGGGGACACCAGTGGGAACCTGCAGGACTCCATCCTTGGCCTTGTGCTCTTCAAGGTCTTCATTAACAACTTGGATGCAGGACTCAAAGGAATACTTGCAGATGACACTTAACTGGAAGGACTGTCAACTCCTTCAAGAACAGAAGGACCTTGACAAACAAGAGAGCTGAGCAATTACCAACCACATGAAGTTTAACAAGGACAGTGCTGGATTCTGCACCTGGGAGGGGCAACCCTGGCTGTACACACAGGCTGGGGAATGAGAGGCTGGGGAGCAGTGCTGCAGAAAGGGACCTGGGGGTCCTGGTCAGTGGCAAGTTGGACATGAGCCAGCAGTGCCCTGGCAGCCAGGAGGGCCAAGCGTGTCCTGGGGGGCATCAGGCCCAGCACTGCCAACCAGGCAAGGGAGGGGATTGTCCTGCTCTGCTCTGCTCTGCACTGGGGCAGCCTCACCTCGAGTGCTGGGGGCAGCTCTGGGTGCCACAGCATAAAGCAGACATTGAGCTGCTAGAGAGCATCCAAAGGAGGGCAAGGAGGATGGTGAAGGAGGGGAAGCCATATGAGGAGTGGCTGAGGTGCTTTGTCTCTTCAGTCTGGGGAAGAGGAGACTGAGGGGAGATCTCATAGTGGTCTTCAACAGCCTCACAAGAAGAAGTCAAGGGGCAGGCACTGATCTCTTCAGTCCTGCGACCAGTGAGAGGACTCAAGAAAACAGTGTGAAGCTGAGTCAGGAGACATTAAGTTGGTTATCAGGAAAAGCTTTCCCCCCAGAAGGCTGTTGATCACTGGAACAGGCTCCCCAGGGAAGTGGTCACAGCACCAAGCCTGACAGAGTTCAAGGAGTGCTTGGGCTTCCTAAGAATCACAGCATGATTCTTAGGATGTCTTGTGAAGGGTCAGAAGTTGGACTAAATTATCTGGATGCGGTTCTTCCAACTCAGTTTATTCTGTGATTCTGTCTTTCCATGACCTCTCCTGTGGATCTGCAGTTGCAGCTATCAACAGATGGCAGCACATGCCAACCAGCTGCACCTTAATGCAGGAGCTCCCCACACAGCAAAACCAGTATCAAAGAAAAATCACTGTCTCATTACTTAGGAAAGCAGTGGGCCACTCAACAGATGTTTTGCTTAGAAGAAGCAAAAGACAGAGCATGAAATTAAACTGCATTAATCTTGCATCATGTCAGTTATGTCTGTTCTTCCCATGACTTGTTACATCTAAATTAATCAACTGTTTGGATGGCAGAGATAAAATACCATTCTTGGTCAATCTGTCAGTGATATAAACAATGCACTCTTTTGTTTCATTATATGGGAATAACTTCAAAGCAACACCCAGAGAGCAGCTAACTACAGGAAAAAGTCAACTTCTGGTATGACATGCAAACCTCACTTTTTGGCTGGTCTTTCTAACAGTAAATGGATGCTAATTTGCACAAATTGTACCACCCAACAAAGCAAAGAACAAGTAAAGAAGAAAGCAAGGAGATATATATGCTTTCTTCCATCTCTTCTTCCATCCAGGAGAAAAAAGTAGAAACTTAATTCTATCTTCATGTATTCAAAAGGCACATGAATCAAAAACCTAAATGTGGCTGTAAAACTTAAAAACCTGCAAATAATTTTGTGAACTCATCACTACAGGAGCAACATATACCAACAGAGAAGACAGATATAACTACAGAGACAGGTGGATACATGTAAATAAATATTTTCAAATATACTGACCTTGACATTCACCCGTCCCCTCTTTTTAAATAAAGCCCAGTTTTCCTGTAATGATCAATCATATACATTTATTTATATGGCGATATCCTCCCAAAACTATGGCTTCCATCCTCACTATTGCATTAAGTCTGTAAATATATATAAGGAAAATGCAGGAGAAGGTAGGACTGGGTTTTGGGCCAATCCTAGAAAAAACACATCATTAGCAAAAACAAAACATGGTGAGATGAATCCTATAACTGGGGTTCCTTGCTGGAGGGTTACAGCCCCCTTCAGGAGGCACAGGCAGAGCAGGTAAGGTGAAGGGGTTGTGTTTTGTGTACTGGATGGTCTGGAATGTATGGCTCTTGCAGCTGGAGGTGACACTGTGGAGACCCTTTGTGCAAGAAAGAAGGGGGAAGAAAATAAAGAGGATACGGGGAGAGCAGACTTCAGGGTGCAGAAGGAGCTACTCAGTAAAGCCCTCTGAGGATCTGCTTTTGAATTTACTTGGGTCCATGAACACTGGTTGCTTTTCTGTCAACTCTTGTGAGTGACAATTTCATAGGAGCAGGCAATTTCAAAGTGTCAGAAGTCAAGCTAGCAGGGCAGAACAACAGCTTGGCTAAGCAGGGATCTGCTTCCAGAACTTAGGCAGAAAATGAAGGTGCACTGACATTGAAAACGGGGACAGACAACACAGGGCAGCTACAGTGAGGCTGCCCTGCTGTAAGAGAAACTGTGTTTCTCCTGCATGCAAAGTTTGAGAAAAGCTACAGGAGGATCAGACATAACACTGGTCCATTGCTTGACAATGCTGGTCATAAACAGGGACATGGACGAAGCAAAAACTAAAGCTTTTTTCAGCTCTTGTCTTGAACACCAGTGGTGGGCCCTGGTGCCACCAGAGACCAGTGTTACAAGACCATGACTGGGGGCAAGATACACTCTCTGTCAACTCCAAACTTGTTCCAAACTTGCTTCCTCACCTGGATGCACATAAATCACTGCAAGGGGGTTTGTTCCAGGGTACTGAGAGAGCTGGCTGATAGTATCCCTTGACCTCTCTCCATTATTTTCAACATCTTGGGAGTCTGGAGATGTCCCAGTGGACTGGAAACTAGCAAATGTTGCCTAAGTTTTCAAGAAGGGAAAGAAGGAAGGCTGGTAATTACAGGTGTGTCAGTCTCACAGTGCCTGCTGAAATTATGGAGAAGGTTAATCTTGAGCTACTGAAAAACACTTGAGAGGCAATAAAATCATTGGCAACAGCCAGCACAGGTTAACAAAGGGAATGTGCTGCTTAACTACATTGATTTCCTTTTATGACAAGATCATACTAGTAGTTGACTAAGGGAAGCCAGAAAATGTGTGTGGTTTTTAATTTTAGCAAAGACTTTAGTAATGTCTTTCACAGTATCCTTACTGATAAACTGGCCAGCACACAGCTGGACAAGTCAGTGATATTTTGGGTGAGCAACTGTCTGATGGGTTGGGCTCAAAGGATTTTATTAACTGGGATTACAACAGGTTGCCATTAAAACAGGGCCAGTGCTCTTTAATGTTTTTTACAAATTATCTGGACACAGGAATCAAATGTAAATTCACTTAATAATTTTGCCTACCATACTAAACTGGGAGTAACTGTGAACTCATTTGAGGGTAGAGATCTCTCAGAGAGAGATCTGGATGGACTAGAGAACTGAGTAATCATGAACATAAGAAAATTTTAAAAAAGGGCAAGTGCTGGATTCTGTATCTAAGATGGAAAAACCCTGGGGGTATGTACAAACTGGGGGATAAGAGGCGGGGAAGCCGCCCAACAAAAAGAGATTCGGGGATTTGGATTGGTGGCAAGTTGAACATGAGTCAGCAGTGTCCCATGGCAGCCAAAAGGACCAACCATTCCCAGGAGTACATCAAGGACAGAATCACTGGCTGGTCAAGGGATATGATTGTCCCACTCTACACTACACTGGGGTGGCCTCACCTTGAATCTTATGTCAGTTCTGGACACCTTAAATATATGAACATCAAACTCTGGAGTATATCAGAGGAGGGTGACCAAGCTGAGGGTAAAAGGACTCAAGGGCAAGATTTAAGAGAAGCATTGAGGTCATTTGTCTTGTGCATCTTGGACAAATGAATGCCTGGGGGGGACCCCATTGAAGTGTAGCAGTGGAGGAGTGACTGCTGACTTCCTCTCTCTGGGAATCGGAGCTACTTCAGAGGAATGAAACTGCTTAGGAGGAAGTTCAGATTGGTCTTTAGGAAAAGATTCTTCACTGAAAGCATTGTCAGTCACTGAAACATGCTCTCCTGGTAAGTGGTCACATCACCAAGTCTATCAGAGGTCTAGGAGATTATGGATAATGCTCTAGTTGTAGCGTTAGTCCTGAGAGGAGCAGGGAGATGCACTCAATGATGCTTATGATCACATTCTGATCTGAAATATTCCACGTTTCTGTGATTCTGTGATTAACTGTTTTGCTGTTATTTGCATGTACAGTGTTTGAATGTTTCAGTGGAGGTACTTGAGCTTCTCTCCCAAGATACCTTCAAATGCAGCAGAAATGCAAGGAGTGGGAAGAACTACCACAAGGGAAGAACTAGGATGCTGAGGTTTGTATAGGGCTGGCCTGAATACCAGCATGAAGACTTTGAAGGTCTAGGAGCTGGATAAAGGTCTCTGGGGGTCTGGGCCCTGGATGTAGAGGGAAAAGTGAGGAATTCTTCTTGGGATGCAACTTCCATTACAGTCCTGGATGAAGTAATGCACACAAAGCTTGCACTCTTATCTGCCTATGACAGAGGAAAAGAGCCAGTAGATGGCACTCCAGTATATGCAACACTCTTCTTGGGGTTGAAAAGGAATGTAACACCTGCTGTTTTACTTGCCTATGGGATGATATGTGCTGCTTATCATTCACAAAGGAGATTCTGAATCTCTTAGGGATGTTGCAAATGCACGTGCAGGAAAGAGGCATCTCCCTAGCAGTCAGCATAAACGTTCCTAGAAGTCTCCACAGTCCCCAGGTTACTCATGGATGCTGTGGCCTCCACACTGAACCACAGAATTTTCTTCACTTCAGCTGGACAAGCTACCGAAACCAGTTAGTCAAGATGTTCACAGGAACCAGATTCATCTAGGACTTAACAGAGGAAAGTGTTTCAGAAAAGTGACAAGAGGATATCTGTGCTGTGAATGCACAGAACATTCTTGTCTTCTGACAAGATTCAACATTTTGCAGTGTTTCCTTAAGGAGCATTCTTTTACCAACATCAATGAGTTCAAAATTGCAGCATTATTTTCTCCTGTGGAACAGCACTGGTTGGGCTGTACTGAAGTAGTTAAATGGGCAGAAGTAATGCACTTCAGATTCAGCCTGCTGTGCCTGTACCTAGCCAAAGGTGGAGAGCTGGCACTGGAGCATCCCCAGGCTTCACTAAACCTTTCCAATGAGCTCTGATATCTTTAATGAAGAAACTGACATTAAAATGCTGACATTGAATTTTGTGCTTCGTGTAATGAATTAATGAAAAAAACTGGGGAGGCAACGAAGTTTTTTGTCAAGTATAGTGTTTCTTCCAGACTCTTTAACACAACATATTAAGTCTTGTTCTTTTCCTTTTTTTCATTTTAATAATGAGGTCCTGCTGAAGGCTTATATCCGCTTTAAACTTTTTTTCCTGTTCTAATTGTAAAGAATGTTTTTCATTGCCTTCATTCAAACAGAAGTTATCAATTTAAGACAGAGAAACAAAGCAGTGGAGTGGAGAGCAGTGGTGTTGCTTTAAACTAAAGTTGCCAGAAGAGGGGAACCTCAATCCATCCCATTCCTACCAGTCTCGTGTCAGGACCAGCAACAGATGCTCACAGTCTAGAGAGGGATCACAAGTCAGCAGGAGAGCTGAGATAGTTCAAAAGAATTCCAACCACTGCAGTCAGTAAGTCAGCTTCATAGGGAGTCATATCTAAATGCCTCCATGAAAATGCACACAGCATGGGGAATAAACAAGAGGGATTAGAGATATGCACATGTCTGCAGCAGTGTTATCTTACTGGAATCACAGAGATGTAGTGGGATGACTCCTATGATTCATTCCAGTGCTGGAATGGATGGACACAAGCTGTGTAGGAAGGACAGGCAGTGGGAACAAGAAGAGGGTGTCTCTCTTCACGTCAATGACCTGATGGAGTATATGGAGCTCTGTTTGGGGATGGATGAGGGACCAACTGAGAGCTCATGGGTCAGGATTAAAGGGAGGGCAGGGACAGGTGACATTATATGGGTCTGCTACAGACTTCCTGACAGCAAGAGCAAGAGGATGAGGCCCTCTGTTGACAGATAGGAGCAGCCTCAGACTCATTCTTCTGAATGTCAAGTCCTGGGCCTCAAGGGGGACTCCAATCACCCTGACATCTGTTGTAGGGACAGCACAGCAGGGCACAGGCAATCCAGGAAGCTGCCAGCATACAGTGATGACCACTGCCTTCTCCAAGTGAGAGAAGGGCCAACAAGAAGAGGTGCTGTGCTGAATTCTGTTCTCACCAACAAGGAGGGGTTGACAAGGAAGGTGAAGCTCAAGGGCAGCCTGGGCTAAGTGATCATGAAATGGTGCAGTTCAAGATCCTTGCAGCAGTGGGGACAACGAGAAGCAAGCTCACTGCCCTGGACTTTAGGAGTGATATATCCTTCCAAAAGGAAGTCTGGCAAAACTCCAGGAGGCCTGTGTATATGAGCAAGAAGCTCCTGGAAGAACTCAAACACAAAAAGGAAACCTACAGAGGATAGAATCAGGGATAGACAGCCTGGGCTAAATAAGGGTTGGGAAATCTACAGCCGTGATAGAATTAAACCTTGACAGGGACATCAAGACCAACAAGAAAAATTCCTACAAGTATGCTGGTGGTAACAAGAAGAGTAGGGAAAATGGTGGAGTCACTCAAGAAGGAAATTAGAGACCTGACTACCCGGTATATGAAGAAGACTGAGGCATTCAACAAAGTTCTGCCTCAATCTTCCCTGTCAAGTACGCCAGCCACATCATCTGCGATGCAGAAGGAAAAGGCAGGGGCTGGGAGAATGAAGAGCTGTAGAAAATCAGATTCAAGGCCATCTAAGGAAGCCGAAGGTGCACATATCCATGGTACCCCATGACAGGCATCCACAGATCCCAAGGAAACTGGCAGATGAGATGTCTAAGCCACCATGTGTCAGGTTTGAATGGCTAGGCAGGGCATAACCTGGTGAAAATCCCACTCACTGAAAAAGGGATATAAAGTCCCTTTTTAAAAAGGAAAAAAAGAAGACCCAAGAACCACAGACCTCCCAGTCCCACCTTTGTGTCCAGCAAGATCACGGATCAGATTCTCCTGTGTGTTAAAAGAGGTAATAATTGACAGTCAACACTATTTCTCTAAGGGCAAATCATTTTTGTTGGGTTGGGCTGAGCTGGAGTTCCTTGTCTCATAGCAGCCCCCCACGGTGCCGTTCCCTGCATTGGTTGGAAGGTGGTTGATAGCACAGCAGTGTTTTGGCTGCTGCTGAGCAGGGCTGGCACAGCAAGAGCACTCCCTCTCCAGCATTCTCTCCCATCAAGGGGTTGGAGTGGGCAAGTTATTTGGAGGACACACAATTAAGCCAACTGATCTAAACTTAACCAAGGGATGTTCCATACCAAATGGCATCATCTCAGACATAAGAGCAAGGGAAAGGGGAAGGAAGGCAGGTATTCATTATTTACAATATTTGTCTTCTGGAGCAACTGCTACATATGCTGAGGCCTTGCTTCCTGGAAAGTTACTGAGCATTGCTTGCTCATGGGAAGTAGATAATAAACCTTTTTTCTTTTTGTCTCTTTCTTGTGCATGCACAAACTTTCACTTTGCTTCAGTAAATTGCCTTATCTCAGTCTATGACTCATTTTCTTATTTTCTCTACCCTGTCTAGCTGGGGACGGGAACAATAGAACAGCTTGGTGGGTGCATGGCATCTAGCCAAGGTCAACCAACCACAATCATTTTTGATTCCCCATGTGGGGCTTGAGGGATTGGAGACAATGGTAGATTTGATTGCAATGTACTAGATGGAACTTACATTCAGCTAGTGGTATTCAGCTGGAAATGAGCAGGCTCCTGCGCTCGCCATGGGGCTGTATTTCCTGGCTGAATATTAGAGTCTGAAGCTTGTCAGTGGCCATATTTTGCTTTTGCTGCTGCTGTAGTGCCCACCACCTTCCTGTGTTCTGCCTAGGAACACCTTGGTTATGACTGTGGTGAAGCACCTGCGCTGCCTGTGCCAGCATGGCACTGCTGCTTTCCATGCTGGGAGACTGGACAGGATGGAGCTCCAGTGGGAAGGGACTGTGGTGTCAATGAGACCATGATGGAGCAGAGATCACCTGCAGCCCATGCAGCCCCAGACGAGGATGTGGACTGTGCTGCTGGGGGACTCTGGAAGGAACCCCTCATTGTTAGCCAAGCTGAAAACAAGGGGAGGGGTTTGTTGCAGGGTTAAACCAGACAACCCAGCCTAAAAGGAACAGGGGTGGAGAACGTAATGGATAGACCTTAAATTATTGTAAGCCATGAGTAGAGTTGCATGTTTCAGGACTTATGAGAAGAGAAATTTCCCAAAACAATAGAGGAGAAACCTTACAAGAAGCAGTTGCAGTGCAGACCTGATGTGACATTGGTGCTCAGCAAGTCCATCCAACATACCACCTCTCCTGTCCTGAGGAACCACCACAACAGATGGATCCCAAAAACATGAACTAATTTAATTCAACAGGTATTTGGTGGACACTTGATGCACATTTTTCAGGGGTGGTCCATAGACTAAGCGAGAAATAGTGTGTGTATTTCATAAAAGAACAGGAAGTGGGGTGGTCATTACAGGGGTTGTGTGGGACCTGATGCCAATCTCATGTACTCTAAAGAACTTACTCTAGTAAATAGTGCAAATCAATACCTCGAGATATTCTGACAGGACTACATCTGTACAAGCTAGGTTCTCTATACAAGCTGTAGTCAGCATTCCTTATCCAGCAAGTTTCCAGACTGGCTGTACTGGTGAGTAAGAAAATTTTGCAATTCTTTTGTTTCTTCTTTTATTTCTATTTCTGTATCTTCTATTATGATTTCATGGTGTTTTCTAGGAACTAACTGAAGAATGCAATAATGTAATTTTTTTTCTGAGATTCTGTGAGTATAAAATGAAAGTTTATCAAGCTTCTCCAGGATTAAAAAGAGTCACTGTTGACTGGAGCCAGCAGACTGCTGTAGAGGTTGTCCAGATGACTAGTGGAGATCCTAGCTCAGGTGGACACTGAAGCACATGCTCATGTGAGGCACTTCAGCAGCCTCATCCATGAAAAAAATTGGCCATCAGATGTTTAAGTGACTAATCATGTTTCTTCTTACCAAATGGCATAAGCATGAGGTGTTTGCTTCTCAGTAAAGCCAGAAGCAAAACCCCCATCAAGAATAGACCATGTCAAGGCCAGTGACTAGAGAGCACTGCAACCATTTTCTTCAAACAGTATTCAAATCAGACACTGGAGGTTTGTGGAAGCCCCCACACACATGACAGGACACTATTATAATTCACCATGTCATTATCCTGGTTTTGGACACCTAAATCCCTTGAAATACAGTTTTGAACCTATACAAGTTATGTAATTCAGCAGCAAGAAAATCTCAGATCTTTTGCGGCAATTTTTTTTTCCTTATTTTAACATTTTACTCAGTTAGACTTTATGACAAACCTAACAGATATTTCTGCCTTAACTAATTTGCAGCTTAGTCTCTTATAAGAGATTTACTCCTGCTAATTTTCACTTCTTTTTCTTCTCTTATAATTTAGTTTTAAAAAATGCTACACACAGCAGATATTTTCAACCAAAAAGATTGACTTTGATGAGATTTAACTAGAATAGATTTTATTATTGTGGTTTTTGTACTAATATGCTACTTTTTTGGGGTAAATTTTTAAAGTCAAAATTTCACTGGCATATTATGCAGATAAGAAAAAAATAATACAAAATTCCTTTTTTTTTGATGATAATAGTTAAATACTGTGGGTATATATGTAACTCAAACGTCAGTATATTAAGGAGCTAACATCATTACTTTATCTTTTTGTATTCTTTCTGTACAGTAGGGAATAGAGATGGTCCTCCATCAGCAGGAGCCTTATCGGGGTGTTCAACAATTGATGGCAGTTTCTCTACTTGTTGGCTTTACATTCATCATTAAAAAATAACTTATTCATACACACACACAATTTGCAACCTGGATTCTGTGCCTGTCTGAGTGATTAAATCATTACTGTCAGCAGGTCAATCACTAATATAGTGCACACAGGTTGTGCAAGATTGCCAGTGATCAACCTTTGGTTGTTTTTATAAAGAGTTTGCTCAAGAGACTGCTGTCTTCCTAACTGGCAGAAAGCACAAGAATGAAACCACAAACAGGAGTTATGGTTTGTACTCTGTCTCTGGCTTCTCATTATTTAGACAGCACACAATCCAGCACCTAGGTTTTCTTTTGTCACAACAAAAAATTTATGCATTTTGTATCATGGCTCTCTTTATATGTGCTGGTTTATTGTGAGTCAATGTAAAGACTGTTAACCATGGTAGAATGTGTTTCAGATTAATTACCAGCTCCTGACATTACGCCAGCTGCATCATTTAACTGCTCTGATCACTGCTAGATATGACAAGTTCACATATCCTAGTGTTTATATTGCACCCTGTTGAAGATTGCATGCAGGATTATTTTTTTTCCATTACCATCTGTATGGGAGAATACCTTTGTCAAGGAGGCAG
>JAWWEY010000130.1:4703876-4718675 GCA_035582745.1 Loriotus luctuosus
ATTTTATTTACTATTTACCTTTGTAATGTGTCTCGCTGTTCTCTGCCCAGTTTCACCTTGAAATTACAGGATTGTTTGGTTTGCAATTTTTTTTCCATTTTCACAGTTTTGTAAGTGTCTCTCTCTACATTCATTGTCTCTCATGACACTCTGCTCAATCAGTCATTTCTCTGTGACTGGCAGTTTCTCACAAAGGCATTTATATACCTTTGTTATTAGTTCTTCTTTAGCCAGAACACATTAATTTCTCTACAGGCCCTTATTATTTCCACTTTTAACTTTGTGTTTAATCCCCAACACCAAACAAACAACGAATGTCTTTAGGGATTTCCGTTAATCTTGTTTTTTCTTGTGGAGGATCTTGTTTGTTTCAATAGCAATTAGCTTTTACTGTTCTACTTCCCCCTTTTGTTTCACTTGGTCTTCCTCCTAGATGTTACTCCACTGCACACATTCCATTTTGTGTTTGGAGAGTACCTCGCACATCACTGTCACTGTACATCATTGCCACTGCTGTAAGAAAAAGGTCTTAATTTATTGCTTAGGAAATATCATGCCATGTTATTTTCTGAAATTTCTATGGTCACCTGAGTCTTAACCAGTAAACCCACAAAAATTCAGAGGAAACACATAAAGGAGAAATTATATGTGTAGCAAGTTCAGTCAGTCAACTAAATGGTATCAAGTGCAGATGGTTTATTTTAATTCTTCATTTCAAAGTGTAGGGTATCCAAACAGAAGAATTTCTAAGCATCAATAGTTCTATAGGGACATACCCTAATCTTTCCTTTTTCATGTTATACAGATTTCTTTATAAATAAGACCCAAGAAACAGCTACTAACTGTACTTCTTTAGTTGAAACAGCCTGTCAGACATCACTTAACTGAAGAACTTTGGCTTTGGTTAGGAGGGTGTTGTGAGTTGTCAATTTATTTTGAACAAAAAGCTTTGTTGTACTCAATGACTTGAATCATCCTTGCTATGAACAGCCCAGGCTAATAACAGTCAGTAACAACCTAACTCCTCATTCACTCACTTGGTGTCATTCTTCTACAGGAATTCTCTTCTAAAAAATTCATTGAAGAACAACATTTTTATGTGCCTGAGTAAGCCAGAGTCAATAAAAACACAGAATGGCTTTAATTGGAAGGGACACTGAAGGTCGTCTAATTCCAACTCTCCTGCCATGGGCAGGGACACCTTCTACTTCTCTAGATTTCTCACAGCCTCGTCCAGCCTGGCCTTGAACACCTCCAGAGATGGAGCATCTACATCTTCTCTGGGCAAGCTATGCCAGTGCCTCATCACCCTCACAAAAAAGAATTCTCCCTAGTATCTAACGTAAACCTGCTCTCTTTCAGTTTAAAACCATTACCCTTGTCCGAGCAATACATGCCCTTGTAAAAAGCCCCTCCCTCTCCACCTTTCTCTCAGCAGGCCCCCTTTAGGTACTGGAGCACTGTACCACTCCTCTAAAACCTTGTCAGCCTTCATAAGTGTTCCCTACCAGCTGAGCGACTTCCTGGAAATCTGCTCCTGACAAGAACATGAGTCCTTTTCCTGCTTGTGTACCCTGCCTCTGCCAGCTCAGCAGCTCGTGTCTGCTGGACTGAAATCACCCCCCATGCTCAGCAGGTCAAGTTGGACTCCTAGCAGCCAGCAGCTCTGGAGCAGACTACAGTGCTCCCCCAGTGCTTCCCATCATGTGATTTATAACCCTTTTCTTTTTTTTTTTTTTCTCCAGAGCCACTCACACAGTTTAACTGTTATTGGAAAAGACTGAAGGGATAGAGTGGAAACCCAGTAGGGAAATCCCAGTCTACCTGGGTTCACCCACCCCTCACACACATACTGGTGAATTTTGTCTCAAGCGCTCAGCAAAAGATTACTCACTTTTCAACTCCAACTTGTCTGTACTCAAACTTGATGGAATTTGGAAACTGTTTGCATGAAGCAAACTTCATCCAACCATGCACAAACATGTGATAATGAAGGAAGATTGTGCTGGATAAGGACTCTAAATGATGAGGACATTGAGTCCAGGCTGCGTACATCTTGCCCTTGTCACTCTCATTGACTAACTTTTCTTTAGTTCGGGTTTTGTTTTGGGGAGGGAGGTTTGTTTTGGGGGTTTTTCATGAGCTTGGGGGGAGGTAGGTTTTATTTTGGATTTGGATTTGGCTGTTTGGGAGTTGTTTGTTTGTTTGTTTGTTTGTTTGTTTGTTTGTTTGAAATAAATGCTTAGACAATAGAAGAGAAACAACTCCCTGAATAATTTATTCTTTATCAAATACCATACAGGCCTGAAGCAACATGTACTAGGGTTATTTTAGCACATTGCATGGCAGAATATGTACTTCCTTTGTTGTTAAACAGGTGCAATTTAATGAAATAAGTATTAAAAAAAGATTATATTTTAAATGCCAATTGAAACCCACAAAGATGCAGCAAAATTTCTTCCCTGACAAGGAAAATACTACAAAAACAACTACTTTTATATCAAGCAATTTTCGAATCAGAGGAATATCAAAAAACATCAGACAGGCTTTAAAATATCTGGGGCATAACTTTCAAATATAGAATTCCACCTAATTATTATCAAGCAAGATACTTTTTTTTCCAAAAGGTGACATAACACTGTTACCAGCATCTAAGATTCAAACTAGGTTAAATGTGACTGAAACTTTGTTATAGTTACTGTTTTGTGAGCACTGGGATTCAGTATGTTTTGGAGAAAGCAGCTGAAACTTCACTTGATTTTTCAGTGTTTACTTATCAGCTCTATGATATCTGCAAAACAAGCACTGAACATTTTGGCTGATTAGTTCTTGTCAACTGCAACGGAAAAACTGAAAGGAATTCACCTGCTCATATTTTGGAACAAGTGATAAAGGAGCAGCTGCAGTAAATGGAAGGGTAAACACTCTCAGTAAAATTGTTTTCTGATTTTTGGATGTCAACAAGAGAAAAAGTATGCCTTCTCTTAATTACCTAGATTACCATAAAAAGCATGTTAGGATTTAGAAAACTGTGAGAACAGTTCTTACACAAAACCAGCTTATGTGCGTGGAATTCCAGCAAAGGCTCAGGATCCTTCCCAGATAACTGCCCACATTGTTATAGTCAGCCTGGTTGCACAAGACTGTGTGTGTCTTATTCCATCTTATTCCATCTGCTGAGGTTCCAGACTAAGTCACTTTCTCTCCTGTGTCATAGGATCCTCCATGGAATATTACATCTCCCTATATTGAGATATTAAAAATAAACTACATAAAAATCCTCTTAGTCCACTGTGCCCGCTTGAGTTTCCAGATTATTAGGTGACTTCAACACATTATTCTCTTGTGTTGAAATAAATTAACTTTTCCACATATTGTGAGCACAATATCTTGATCATAACATTGTGGACCTCCACACAAATCCTGCTAATGATAGTTCCTCTGTGAACAACTCAGCAGGATCCCAATTTGGAATTTTGGGGTGACACACGGCACAAAGAACATAACTAGTCATGCACATGCTGGATGGAGAAAGATTCTCGCTTCAGCCAAGTACAAGAGAGTAGAAATAGAAGAACATAAAGTCACAGTGACCTCTCCAGTCCCTAATCTTAGCTCCCACTCATAGTCATACCCATCACCCCACGCCCTCAGGAACCTCTCCAAGATTAAAGAGAGTTCCAGGGCTCCTTTGCACTTCCATAAAGACCTCCTGCCAGGTATTATTCCCTGCCAGACCCCAACCTCCCCTTTCTGCTGGACACAGATGGGAGACACACAGATGGTCATTTTCCAGTGTTTACAGCTTCTTTGCTGTGTCTCTTTGGGGTTGCTTTCCTGCTCTGCCTGCCACCGGCTGCCCAGACAGAAACCAATGGTATTTAAACCAGGGCTAGAACTGATTCATTATTTTTCCTGCACTATGCAACTCTTAATGAAGGTGTAACACTGGTAAATCTCTGGATAAATGCTAGCCTAGACAAGTTTAAATGAAACAACAGAAAATGTTTGCAACTGTTCTCTCAACTGATTTACACTCACTGGCAGAAGGGTGCAGTCTTCCATTTTAAACCTTAATATCACCATTATTTAATCTCCTTCTCTGTTAACTACCTGGGTGTTTATCTCGATGCCCCTTACCAAAACATTTGAGCTCTGACAAGATTATATTATCAATAATAAATCTCTCATCTTTCTCATCATGTAGTAGTTGGAACTTGATTAGGAATAATTTTAGGGGTCGTTACTCCTGTGTTCTCCCCAGGGACCAAGCAAGTCTTGTTGACTGAAACACTAGTAAACAGGACTATGATGAAATGAATCATTGAAGTAAAAGAGCTGGGGTGTGCAGCCCAAAGCATTTAAAGAAATGCATTAGTCATACCTTGGAAACTAATCAAGAATTTGGGGAAGGGGGGCAGAAAGCTAGTCAGGTCAAAAGGTAGGCAGAACCAGCTGTAAATAACTTCCCCCAAGATAGCTGACTAACACAACGTGCATGAGCTGAAACTTGTTTATTTGAACCCTGTGAACCCAGTACACATTCCTGTTGGTTAAATATCTTGGTGCTGGAGGCAGATGCAAGAGGTGAAGGTTACTCCCTAGTTACTAACACTAAGCAACATGCTCTCCCACAACTCTCCACCAAGGGCTGGGATGATCAAACAAAAAAACCCTTAACCCCTGGGAAATACATTCTCCTCTGACAGGTGGGAATGGTCCTGAAAAACAGCATGCACATCCACCCTTTTTTACACACCACATGTTTGGTACAGCCCAGGACTAATAATGGAAAGGAGGGTGGGGGACACTGCTTTGGAATTTCTCATTTATTTTTCTCAGCATCTCCTCTCCCTCTTGTTTTCCTTCTCTGCCCATATCATGACCTATGACTTTGACATTTTGTTGCTGGAAACACATATTTTGGCCAAAACTGCAGAAAAAACCAGCACTGGGCACCAGTGAAGCCATCCTGAATAAATGTGGAAAGAAAACCCAAGCCAAAACAAAAAGCACCCTCCTAGAAGGAGAGCTTTAAACAATCCCTAAAACAATAAGATCTTATTACCTTTTATGATTCTTTTTCCAGTCGGCTTCTGAATAGTGGATATTCACACATTTCATCAATGAAATTTACTTGTCTGCAGATATTATCTATATTCTAACATGTTTGTATCATAAATATTAAGGAGGGAAGTACTAGAAGTGAGAACAAAGAGTAAACTATTTCACTGCACTAATAAACTTCTCAAATCCCAGTAGTAAAGCCAAGCTGCAATGAACACGTCAAATTAAAACTCTGTAGTGCTCTAAGCCCACCTCATGGCTTACTCCTGCTGCATCTCAGGTGACTTAAAATCAGTTTGGTGATGTCTGCCCCATTTCACAACTGAACTCAGAAGCTATCTAAAATTAAAATCTGAATGAATTTGTTTGCAGCAACCTGGTACAGATCTTTTCCTGCTGAGATCAGACTATGTCAAAACGCCCCAGTTTCACTGTTAGAGTGAAAAGATTATTCATATAGTCAAAATCATGACAAAAGTTTTAACAGGAGAAGGATGAAGGCTGTACATTATTGCCAGCTGAAGTGAGAATAGTTTGTGAGTGTAGTTCACAACAAGGTCACTGCAACAGCATACTTTCACAAAAACACACCTCTCACTATGGTAGCACCTCCTTTCCATTACTGTCATAGTTATGAACACTATTGAAAGGAAAGGAATATTCCCTGATGCCCATTACTCTCTGGAAAGGGAAGAGAAAGATAATGACTTTGTCATTTTTAGAACTGACCCAGATTTCTTGCTGTAATCACATATTAAGTATGTAAGTTTAATTGTCATTATCACCAAATAAAAATACCTAATTTTTCCAGAAGAAATGCCAAACTGACATGTTCTGTTTGAACTGCTGTTCATATGTAATCTCATTGAATATATCCAAATATCAACTTGTAGGAGTTTAGTACAGCAAAAGCTGTGAAAAAACTATTAAAAAAAAAGATGTTCCAGGCAGTAAACTGGTACTTCAGCAACTGCAAATTGACATTCATTACAAGACTGCAACTAAGTTATTGTTATTTCAAGGGATTATACTAGAGAAATAACAGGTTAATATTTGTAGTGTAGGATTATTCAATGAGCTGATTCAGGATGAGCCTGATAAGGCATAAACAAGTTTTGACTAATTATCAACTAGGTCAACATAACATTGTGTGCACGTGTGTTGTGTGTGCTGGATGAAACTTACACTGTTATGAATGTGTCAGATCTGCAATACTGATTACTCATCTTTGCTTGCAGACAAACTGAAAGTACTTGCTGTCAAGTGTGTGTGCCAATTAAGTCATAGAATCACAGAATATCCTGTGCTGGAAGGCACCCATCAGGATCATCGAAGTCCAAATCCTGGTCCTGCAAGGGACATCCCAAGAGTCACACCATGTGCCTGAGACCATTGCCCAGACACTTCTGGAGCTCAGACAGGCTTGGAGTTGTGACCATTTCCCTGGGGAGTCTGTTCCAGTGCCCAGTCACCCTCTGGGTGAAAATCCTTTTCCTGATATCCAACCTAAACCTCGACTGGCACAGTACCCTTATGAATTAAGTAGAGAATATTGTCATTCAGGTTAATGGTGGTTCAAATATTACTGCTTGGTGAATGATTTTTTTTCATCTTTTAATAACTTCCTGTTTCCTTGTGTTACAGAAGCTTCACCATCCTAAGAAACTAGAGCATAAACTAAAAAAATCATGTCTATAATTCAGCTCTTTGTAGCCCAGCATTACATCAGGAGAGTTCTGAGTTTCTCCACAGTGCTTTCTGTGCAAAGTTTGGAGAATAAATGGCTTTGACATATCTGTGAGCCCATAATTGCTCCTCCACTTATACTTTGTGGTGTTTATCCCATAGAGGTCAAGGGATGTCATACATCTGCATTCACACTTGTTCACTGTACAGCTGTGTCATCCTCTTCTGCAGTTACCAAGGCAAACCTAAGCCATACATGCAGCATGCCACTTGTCCCCCCAGTCACACCCTGGTGACAGGCCAAACACAATTCCTCTCCTGGCACCACTATCAGTCAGGAACTACAACTGGGTACAGATCATTACACTTGAAATTTTAAAAATGCTTTCCACGTAACTTCCACTAACAGTTTGTGGAACCACAGAAACTGGCTAATATGATGGTTTTATATTATCTGTTGCAGACAAAATAGCCACACTTAACAATACTGTTTCAAAACAATTGGAACATTCTGTTTAGAGGAATTCTGCACTGAATGAAGGCAGCAGCCCCAAGAACCTTCACAGAGTGCCAGCATCAGTCAACATTTTTCTTCCCAACAGCATTATGTATGAAAAAGAGTCAGATTCTTTAAAATGTTAACATCTACAGATGAATGAGCAGTCTAAACGTTTTGAGGCTCTCAAATTTATACCTGCAAACCAAGAGGCTGAGGAATCAAAGATACCATTGTCACAGAGTAGACTGTTCCTGAATTCTGAGAGTTGCCAGAGTCAGATTTCAGTAAAAGAATTTTCCTTTCTTCTGCTGATGACTTGCTCTGGGCTGAGGCAAGTCATGGTGGGAAGCGGAGGTGTTCCGACTCCAAAGCTGCATCCCAGGAAACAGGTGACCACTGCCTTCGGGTCCCCAGCTCCCAGACCACCTGCACACTTGATCAGGCTGCAGTCTCATTCATTCACTCTTATTGTACCTACTTATATAGGAAAATTGTTAGTCCAACAACTAGCAGATGATGGCAAATAGTTCTTACCAAGCAGCAAGCCCTGTCAACTGTTAATAAGTTTGTTTTAAAGTAGTACAACCTTTCTCTGACTTTCAACAGAAAAGCTTTGGGTTTGAACAGGCTTCCAAAACATTTAGAACCTCACAGACTACTTACATTGGTTGAAAATAACCTGTGAAAACCCAAATTTTTGTTGTGGGTGTATTCTAAAAGAAGTATTCCAAATTTAAAATTGCAAAGAAATTACTGAATAGGTTATGTTTCAAATCTTACCATTATTGTCACTGTAGAAAAAATGCTAAAAAAAACGCTTTCTGGCCTAATGTTTTGCTTTTTCAAAAGAATAAGGCCCAGTTAAGGTCAGGAAAAAGAAAATTTTAAAAATATCCAGAAACACTCTGTTCAATTTTCAAACCAAAAGGATAGAGCTGTAGTAGCATGGGGAGATATTGTCTTTTCCTTCACTCTGACCAGTACCCGTGGAGAGCAGGACTTCAGACTGCACAGCTGCAAAACGCATGCTATAGAGTACAGCCTGTAGTATCATGAGTACACTTTATCCACACAAATCATTCCACTAACCTTATTTGGACAACTCATTTTCTAGGCTGATCTATATTCTCCAGTGTTCCCACAGTTTGTGTTAAAAATATGTGTTGAGTGAGAAATAAATTATTAATGAATTATCAGCCTCAATTTGCCTTCTATATTTATCAAGAAGAGCTGTGTTTAAAGACTTAGCCTCCCACTCCACTTGTGGATAACACAAATGCAGTATTGCAAAATGAAGGACAGCCTCTTACAGAAGGATAGAGGAGGGAGGAAAAAAACTCTCTTTCTTGTAGAAAAGGAAATAACACAGATCTTAGCTAATAATTTAATGAGAATTTTTGTGGTTTTTCTCATCTAAAGTTTCCTCATGCAAAGTTTCTTCAGGCAATTATTTATTATAAAGGACCTTTATCCAAATCAATTTAATGACAAGATCATAATTTTAAGTTCCTAACATGCAGATCAGTTCAGTCCAGACAGCTGGAATATTTTGACACATGTATTTGCTTCAACACTAGCAGAACAGATAACATATGAACATTGGGGCTTACAGAAGTCTAAGAGTAGAGTTTATTTCAAAACCTGAAAAGGTGGCAGCTTGATGGAAGGGTGCAGCACAAATCACCTCCTTAGTGACACTGATTGCTTTGCTCAGTTTCTTACCTGCTATTTGTCCATTTAAACACCCTGTCATTGCCAGGTTATTTCGCAATCGAGGAACCTTGGATCTGCTGAGAAGGAAAGCACTGCTCAAACACGCACATTTTTTGAGTATTGACAGACCAGAATTTCTGGACATTAGTGAATGACATTGCACAGGAGAAAACAAATTATTGCAGCACACTTATCTCTGCTGTCCTTCACCTCAAAAGGTATAACACTACCTGTCTGGGAGCATCTTGTGGCAGTCGGCCAACAAGAGAGCTGTCGATAGTGGGCTGACCTGCAACTTAGCCACCCAGGCAGACAAGCCATGTCACACAGTGTCCCCTCCAATGGCACTGCAAGCCCAGCTGACCCTCATGAGTACTTCAGTCAGTAGGCAGCTGTGATTAGACTCCTGATCCATGAGATATCATACAGATTAGTGTGGGGTGACAATGGCCTCTCTGTTTTGAAGATGTACCAGTGCCAACTAACTCTGCACATTCTTGCAGACCCTCATCCCGTACTGTGACTTAATTCTTTCTTCCAGTTATAAATAATCAAATTGGAAGCCAAATTTATAAGAAAATTTAGCAATGATTTATTAGATCATCAGCAAAACAGAATTTTGAAAAAAAACCCCACCACAGCCAAGGCAGCGTCAACCCCGGGTGCCGGCGCTGGGTGAACCTGGATCCAACTGACAAAGTGTCAGGGTCTCCCTGTGGGTTCACCCCGAATGCTTCTCGCAGCAAGCTTATATACAGTTTATTCTGCCTGAGGCAGACATGACCAAACATTCCTTTGTGTACCTTCACATGTAGAACCGGGGCCATACGTGTGCAGGGGTAGACGAAAGTGAGTCCAGGTGTCTAGATGGTTGTCAGAACACTTCGGAAGAGTCCGCATTCACAGGTACCAGAGAGGGTGCTTGAGCATGGTAGATGCAATCTTCCAGGTGCGAGATTGCTCCTACATTCCAGGGAAGTCGTCGATCATCACGCAGGAAGGTCCCATTCATACTTTAACAGACCTGATAATATCTGAATGTCGTCTGGGAACAGATTGAATAAAAAAAAAGGCTCCTGCTCCTGGCCAGGGTGGTCAAAAGACATGGTTTGGATTTTACAATATTTTATACATAAATAGCATGAATTATCTCTACCATATACTACACTCCCAAACCTCTGGTGGGCTCTGGGGACCCAGAATAATGCTGTTCCTTGCCATCAGCACAGGTTAAAATAATATGGACTGAAATGGTCCATGTTCAAAATTACAATTGTATTCTGCATTCCTGAATCATGTAGAAGCCTACACCAGGGGCCTTGTTTTACCCATAAGTAAAACATTTGTTCCTGCAGGTAAGTGAGCTCTGCAACTCACAGTCATGTCTGATATCATGATGGATATTTAGTTCCTGGTGTATGCACTTATTACAGGGATCCCTGATTTTCTGAAAGAGATTTGCTTTTTTTTTCCTGAGGAAGAAAAATAATAAAAGTGTAAACACAAAGAGTTTAAAGCTAGAACAAACATTCAAGGAAGCCAAAGTATATTACAGTTGTGCTGTTACTTAGAGTTCTTTTGATTTTTGAATGCAAGAAGTCAACACTACAGGGACTTCTGGGACAACCATTTTGCCTGCACGGGGCAGCACCATCCCTCAGGAAGGAAAACAGTTCACAAAAAGGTGGATTTCTTTTTCCCTGAGTGTAAATGAGGCTCCGCAGGCTGAAATGTGCCCATGTTTGATGGGTTAAGGACTTTACTCAAGTGGTTCTTGGCAGGTGTGAAATTTCTGTTGAAAACAATCTCATCTGTAAAACTAATTTGGTTGCACCACATTTTCTCCCCACATACGTGTGCTGACTGATAGAGCGTGAATGACAGGCATTAAAGACAGATCTTCATCCAATCATTCTGCTCCCAGGCCACTCTTATTCCCTCACTTGTATTCAGCACTACCTTTAAGTCCTTTTACGAAAGGCGCATACAGACTTCCACCAATTCTTTGCCAATGCACAAGTCTGACCCTTCCCCAGTTAGAAAACCTTTCTTAAAGTGCAGCTTTTGCTTAATTTCATGTCATTATCCCCTTGGCATGTCCTTGGTATACTTTTAAGTATCTTTCCTTTTATTTTCACTTTTGCCACATCGTTCCTGCCAAATGCATAGGAGCATATTTGCAAAGTCAGCATTTTTTAGCATCCTCAAAATTTTTCTGAGCACTTCTGTATACAACCAAATGCCTGCTCGTGAGCAGCTACTAAAAAGAAATCAGAATTATACAAAAGTACAGCAACAGACTTCTGCTAGTGGAGGCATGACTGAACCAGTACTGATGAACAGCGAGCTTTCCTGAATGTTTCTATATCTCATGCAGTCTGTTTGTGAAATATTAAGAACAATGTATTTTAAAACCCTTAATAAGTCAAAATTTAAGCTTTTCTCTTGTTTTTTAAGCCTTACTACTGAAAGATGAAATGAAAATGAAAGATGAAATGAGATTAAAGATGAAATGAAAACAGAAAGATTTGTGTAACTGGACAAGTCTTCTGCATTCTTAAAATGTCAGTTTCATACATAGGTAATTGCATGTTGGTTTCAAGTACACAGGTATCCTCCTGTACAATGTATTTCCTCTTACAATCTATACTGATGGTTCAAAATGAAGTTACGTGTCCTGAAAAAAATATGTCACTTAGACCATGCTGGTTGCTCAGTATGCTGAAGCCCAGTGTCAAGAACCAGACTCTCGATTCCCTTCCTACCTGAACCTCTTTCCTCCAAAGAAAGGTGAGGAAAGGTCCCCTTAGAGCAAACTGCAAAGGTGGCAATGCCATAGAAATCTGAAGCACTTGTCTGGTTCAACATTTCCCCTGAGGTGATTCAGCATTTGATTTAACTGAAATCTTCAGCTGCCTCCATCCTCTTTCTTCATGAAAAAAGCTGCTCTTACCTGACCAAAAGGAAGGTAGGAAGACTTTATGACTCAATAGTACCTTCTAAATTGCATGGTGGCCTTGGGGGGAGGCTCAGAATCAGGACTGATCATTTTCTGACTGTGTCAGGTTACACTACACCCACTAGTGCCAGGCAGCAGTCTGAGCCTGAGTAATGCCCCACATTTTGCAATTACTGATTGTAGAGCTGGAAATTGAAGGTGAGCACGCAAAGCTTATTTTCATAGCTTAACAGCCTGTGGTATTGTTTCACAGAATCAGAAAAATAGACGATAGGAAAGCCATTTTCTCTGTCCAGTCTTAAGCTATCCTCTGTCAACAAATTCACTGCACATCTGAAAGCAAGACAGTATTTTCACCACGAATCTCACGAACACTATATTACAGAATCACAGAATAATCCGAGTTGGAAGGGACCCACAAGGATCATCACGTCCAGCTCTTCAGAATGGCCTGTACAGGGATCAAACCCACAACCCTGGCATTATTAGCACCATGCTCTCTGACCAAGTGAACAATATTTTCTAGCTTGTAGCTGTCTCAAATCAATCTCTTCCACTTTCTCTGAAATGTTTTATCTTATCTCTAATTGGGACCAGGACTCCGTCAATAAAGTAGTCATCACTAGTACTGAGCAGTTTTATGAAGAATCTTCAAGTGTTTACTCTTTTGAATGGCCAACAACCCAAAGTTTCAAAATTCTTTGGAAAAGAAATTCAAGCACCTAGGGATAAATTATTGTAATAGTCAAGATATCTTAAAATATTACTGTATTACTGTCAATTTTTCAACTGCTATGTTGAATTATACATAATATAAAACATATTGTACACATACTTAAGAGAGAGAAAGGTATGTATTACACTCTGTAACTGTTCCACTTAAATATTGATAGGGAAATTTTCATGAGATTAAAACATTTTCCTGTTCACTTTGTCGAAGACGAATGCCAGCCTGTAAATTAGGCTTGATTTCCTCTGAAATTTGATATTACCACACTTTTGTTGCACATTTTCTAAAAAATGCTTGTCAGAAATGTAGTCTGGCACCTTTTATGTTTACTTCGCTCAACCACAGTAAATGACATCTAGACATATGCCAAATATATTTTTATTTTGTTCCTTTCATGTATACTAAAGTATGCATAGTGTATGCCTCTTACTGGACTCCAACATGTCCTGAATAGAAGTATAACTAGTTTCCAAGTCATCAGACACACAAACTTGATGTGCACACCCTCATAACATAAATTTTACTCAAGATAGAGAAAATCACATGGTGTTCTAGTTTAAAGGCAGGGAAGAGGTATGGGCAGAAATTTTTTACTCAGTTTTGCATGGAAGAAGGAGGGATGCTCTGCTGCCTTTCAATAGACACTTGTGCAAAACTGCCTGTAATTTTATGGTTCTACAGAGACTTGTCACTTTTCCAAGTGTTAAGCACTACTTTTGTTTTAAAATACAGTTCCCTGAGGGACTGTGAGTACTGATGAGGGTCACAGAAGAACTGCACTGACAGCTGTAAAAAACGTTCAGCCGATAGCATGAGTTAAACAGCGCTGGTAGGTTAGGCTCCACCTTTAATTGTTTATAGTTACAACATGTCTTTTAAGAGTCCAAGCAAGCTGTGTGTTCCTGAGAAAACAGAGAATAGCCTTGGAGGACAAAAATTGTCCAGGGTTTTATTTTCTCATGTTGTCAGTTCAAGGAAGGACAGTAAAGAGCCCTGAACTTTGAAAATGTATTCTGATTTTAAAAAATAATTATTTCCTGATACAGGGCTAAGGTTGATTATTAACCAGATAGAGCAAGTTTCTGATTGCTGCATTTCTCTCCATTCCCATAATGGAGATACTCATCACTGCAAGACCACAGCAGTTACACCTGCTTCCTCTTACCTAGGGAGTTACACGAGAAAGATACTTGGTGTCTTTATATTCTGCACCAATAAATAACAAGGCATCAGCCTGCAATCTAGTTTACAGAAAGCTTCGTGTCAAGACACCGCAGAGCAAATCTCTAAAGCTTGGGCTGCTAAGCTGCACCAAATAGGTCTGCCTGCACACCTCATGCACATGAAAAACAGATTATTGTGTATTGCATTATTTTTATTCAATTGTATTTTGGTAATGAGGACAATATATTTGGCATCCATTCACCACACACAGAGAAAAGACAGTTTGAACACACACATGCACACACACAGTCTTCTTTCATGCAGCTGGAGAGAGTATTGAAATTGTGGCCTTACATAATGTACAGCAAATAAATAAGCAGCAGCTAACTGTAAGACAAAAAGTAATTTGATCTCACATGGTCCAACTGAGTAAATATAGCTGTTCTTCATTAAATTTTGGGTTTCATTACAAAGAAAGATGGACAATGAAATGAAGATGAGAAAATTGTGAAGAGAAGAAAGGAGTTTGCTCCCCATTGTTACTGTAATCTCAGCATTGTCTCTATCAGTGCCCAGAGTGGCAGTCTGGTTTTGCTTCCATGTCCTTAAATTAATATTTCCCTCACTTAACTACTTGTATTGGGTTTGCATGGCCAAGCTTTTGTAGCAGGGTGGCTACAAAAACCACCAAGGTGGCTGCTGTGAGAAGCTTCCAGAAGCTTCCTCCATGTCCGGCAGAGCCAATGCCAAGCGGCTCCAAAGGCCAACATGCTGCTGGCCAAGGCTGGGCAGATTAGAAATTACAAATGTCAAAAAAATAATTGCAACATTGTAATCACGGCCAGAGAAGAGTGAAAGGAGAACACGTGATGGGAGCAGCACTGCAGACACCAGGGTCAGTGGGAAGGAGGGGCAGGAGGTGCTGCAGGCACCAGAGGAGCCCCACACCAAGAACAGGGGGATGCCTGAAGGGAGGCTGTG
>JAWWEY010000130.1:4749066-4779477 GCA_035582745.1 Loriotus luctuosus
GGGTCACAGCCTGCCTTCAGGCATCCCCTTGCTCTGGTGTGGGGCTCCTCCCTGGCTACAGATGGATCTCTGCATCCCCGTGGACCTCTGTGGCTGCAGAGGCTCACCTGCTTCACCATGGTCCGCACCACGGGCTGCAGGGGAATCTCAGCTCCAATGCCTGGAGCACCTCCTGCCCCTCCTTCACTGACCTTGGTGTCTGCAGAGTTGTTCTTCTCACACGTGATTACAGCTGATGCTGTGCAACAACTTCTGTTTTTCTTTGTACTTAAATATTTTACCACAGAGGTGTTACCACCATTTCTGATTGGCCAGAAAGCACACAATCCAATTTGGAGCTACCAGCTCTACCATCTTCTGATAAAAGCTGCCTCTGTAGCCTTGCACTACCAAAACCAGGCCATGCAAAACCAATACACCACTAAAAAGAAGTGGTTTTAAAAACAAGTTTATTTCAACAATTGTATTGTTTTAATGCACAGCATATTTTTAGCATTTTCTTAGACTTTTGTAGGTGATTACTTTGCTAAATGATCAGCCTCAAGTCAGGTCTGTCAGTGTTTCCAGACACAGTATCAGCACTGGCTCAAGAGTGTAGTACTTTTTGTGCTTGTTTTTAGTTGGGTTGGGTTTTTTAATGCAGTAATGCTCTGATTTAGGGATTAGTGTTAAATGTAAGTAGTATGGCTTATGAAAAAGTAAACCAGAAATTGGACTGATAATGGTTTAGCGTAAGTTGCATATTTTAAAAATACCCAAATATTGTTAATGTCCATCCATGCTGTAACTTATTCTTTCATTCAGCAGCAGTGTTAGAAGACAGCAGGCGGTGCTGGTTGGCCTGTCTCTTTGCTGTATCAAGCTGTTAGGGTTAGAGCTGTTTTACAGCTGTTGGGGATTCAGGTTGAGGGACCCTGTGATGGGTTACCCTTGCTATGCTGTAGGTAGAGGCAGTGTGTTGCAGTTAATGTTGTGAGTGAGATGTAAGTAAGGTAGCTTTTGGTGTCTGGTAAGATCAAGATGTACGTGCATGATGCTCCTTAAATCTGGTTGTAATGAGTGCCTTGTTCTGGTTTGTTTTCACACATGACTGTAGTAATTTCACCATGTTGCTCACTGTAAACAGTTCCATTGTATTAATACCACAGTCTGATATGATAATCCTATATTGTGTTTGAAATAATTGGCTTGTCTTCATGTTTCCCGTGCGTGCTGTAGCTTTGGTAAACACTCCTGATTGAAAAATTTCAGAAATTAAGTCTCTTGTAAGCGCTGAAGCTGTCCACTGCGTAGAAAAGCGCTGGGGACCTAACTGCTCGTGCTGTGTGTGTTGGTGTTGTTATTATTATTCTAATAGTGATACACCATGCACGTCAAGTCTTTATGATAAGCAAATTAAACTGTGTTTCTCTGTGGTACTGAAACTGGGGAATCAATATGTTGTATTAATGGGGCATGTTAATTTAAAGTATTAAATACGCAAATAGAAGAGTTAGAGTTAGGCATGGAGAAGTGAGTGGCATGCTGCAGAACATTTATATTCCCACTCTTCAACATGAAAATAAACATGATAGAGGTTTGTTGTGCAGCCTCACATCACAGGCAGATGGGTTGGCATAGAAGTTACAGTTCCTGAGCAAAAGTTCAACAAAGCATAATAAGTACTGCCCAGCCTTCCAGACTAAAGTTTTATGTATAGGCACCTTGTTGTCTTAGATTAACCCCAGTTGACAGCTAAGTGCTATGCAGCCACTCACTCAGTTCTTGCTCTTCAGTGCTGAGGACACTTGTGGAGGAAAAAACTAAACCCCATATGTTAAGATAAAAACAGCTTAACAATTAAAATTAAGTAAAATAAGCAATGCTGGTGGTAATAACAATATAATTGTAATGAGAAGAGGAGAAGGAGGAATAAACTCCAGCGACTTCACAAGTGGAGCATACTACGTTTGGTCACCACCTGCTGATTGATGCCCAGCTCATTCCCAGCAGTGATTGGCAGCTCCCAGTCAACATCCCCCATTTATACATTGGGAAGTGTGTTCTGTTGTGTGGACTATTCCTTTGGATGGTTCATCCAGGTCAGCTGTCCCAGTGATTCTCTCTCCTGGCTTTTTGTGCACCTGTTTTCTTGCAGAGCACATGAAACTGAGAAGTCTGTTTTAAAGTAAAAGCACTATTTAGCAATATTTAAAACACTAGTTTTATTATTTAACACCAGTAATATATCAGCATTATTCTCATACTGAATCCAAAATGCAGCACTGTACCAGTTACTGAGAATAAAATAACTTCCAGCTGAAACCAGGGCAGTTGGGCTAATATGCTGTATAAGGATTGTATTGTGTTTAGTACTTCTGTTACTACTACTATTGTTTCAGCTCCATAACTGCAGAAGTGCATCTAATGTATTTTGGATAACTTCTGACTTGACCTTTTCTCTCTCTTGTTTTGTTTTTTTCTGTTTCTTCGATGCTGGGAGTTAGCAGTTACCTTCATCAAGTCACAGTCCTTAATTTCTTTCCCTGCACTTTCAGGAATTTGTGCCACTGTTATCCTTGAAGTTTAAGGTTTACATTTTATTTTGGTGGATTTTTCTTCAGTCAGAGAAGCTTCTAAAAACTTTATTCTGTTACTTTTGTATCCCTTTCTGGTCATTTTAGATATGGGGAATGTTAGAAAATAGTACTGATTGATTTTCAGGATGTTTTCTTCAACTGAAATATTGGATTCATTCCTTTTTAGAGTGAAAGCTCTGTAATACTGATACATGCTTTTTTTTTTTTCTAGTAGCCATACTGTTTTACATAAGAAAGCTGCTGACAGCTTTGAATGTTCTTATAGTGGTTTTTAATTTTGAATGGCATTCTCGTGAGTCTAAGAAGAACTTTATTCTTCAGTTTGTAGAACCTTTTTGCATGTAGATTGAGTAGCTGTTGTACTTTGTCCTGTGGCTGACTGGTTCCATCAGTGGCCTTACTGCTCCTCTTCTAAGGATGCATCTTATCTTTAGGCTACACTTGAAGGAAATTTTCCAAAATTCGTGATGAAATGCCTACATTTGTGTGGACTTTTTCAGGGAGACACGTCCAGTGTAGGATTAGGTTAGTCTTTATCATTAATTTGCTAGGATAAGAGCCATCGTTGGCCATGATGGTAGTGCATATTTATAGTGCCTACAGGCAATCATGTAAGACCAAAATAGTGTTGATAAAAACCTACCCAGTTCTGAAAATCAGTTGTCCCTAAAGTTTTTGGCATTGTACTAGGGGAACTGATATGGTAAAATTTGAGTGAAGTAAATCTTTGCAGGTCTTGAGCCAGAGACAGGAGGGGACAAGACCAGGGTGATGGAGGGGGCTACACAGAACCATAGAACCATTTGGGTTGGAAAGGGCTTTATAGATCATCTAGTACCAAGTCCTCTGTTCCAGTGCATCACTAATCTTAAAGAATTTGTGCCTAGCATCTAATATATATCTATCTTGTAATTCAAAAGTGAATTACCCTGATCCTATCGCTATCTGCCCACATATAAATCTATCCCTTTGTTTTATCCTTCTCAACTTGGAAAGGTTTCAGTAAGGTCTTCCTAGAGCCTTGTCATCTCCGTGCTGAACAATCCCATCTCTCAGCTTGGCTTCATAGGAGAGGTGCTTCAGCCTCCTGATCATCTTTGTGGCCCTCCTCTGGTTAACCCCACAGATTTACATCTTTCCTGTGCTGAGAGCCCCAGAGCTGGATTCAGCACTCCAGATGGGGTCTACAGTAGCAGAGTAGATGGACAGGTATTGAGCCCATTTCTCAAGTTTGTCCAGATCTCCCTGTCTGGCATCCCCTCCTGCATGCTGAGGACACGCTTAATCCCTGTCTGTGTAACTGATTAAGATATTCAAGAGCAGGATTCCCAAGACAGAGCCCTGAGGGATGCCACTCATCACCAGTCTCCACCTGGACATGGAACCATTGACCACACCTCTCTGGCTGTGTCCATCCAGTCAATTCCTTATCCACCACGTAGTCTGTCCTTCAATTCCATGTTTCTCCAGTTTGGAGATCAGGATGAAAAAGTGCATGCGTGCCAGTAAGAGCTCTTTTACAGTGGTGAGAATTTTTAGTGGTGAGGTGTTTGCTTCATCTGAACACTGTTACTGAGGAAGCAGGTGGACAAGTACCAGTAGCCACTGTTTTATAGCTTTTGGCACTTCTTCAGCTACCTCTTCTTTGGTGAATCATAAGTAATTTTGAGCACTTTGATTAACACTGATTTCTGGCATGAATTTAAGTTAATATCTTGAGGACTGGAATTGTACTTGCACAGTTAGATTTGTCTTTTGTGTTAAAGGAAGCCTTTTGTGGCAAACAACTGTAAGAACAGTATTTTGATTTAGATAGGCTCCTGATGTCATGGCAGAACAACTGCAGTTTTCAGTATTTTTCATCTGCAGATTGGTGAAAAAGGAATTTTGTTCTGAGCTCTAGGGGACAGGGCAGGCAACTTTTTCATCTGTCCTCACCATTACTCAGAAGCACATTTATGAACATTTAACATCATAAAAGCCAATCAGACTAAAGTCTGCTGGCATAAAATAATAGCAGAATCCTTTATTCTTGGAGAGTAATAAATAGAACATTTTAGTTGGGACTTAGGGAGCTGTGTCCCCTTTTGGCTTGGTACCTTTTAGTGACTGTTACTGCATGTTGTGTCCTGCTTTTTCCTCCTTGCAAGATGTTTTAGTTGTGGGGGAAGGATCCTGTTCAGCAGCGCTTTCGGGGAACGTGCTGCTGCAGTTTCTTAGAATCGCTTTCATCGCTTTACATATTGTGGGCTGCCATTGTTGCAGTTTCTTGACACAAAGACGGAAGTATGCTTGTAGTAATTGGTAACATTTTCCCTAGATTCATTTGTTCTCAGAGGCTTTGTTTTGTGGTGGAGTGATCTACTAAGCTGTCTTTTTGCCTTGGTAATTCCTGGGAAGTTTTAATTTTTGCTTCCTTGTTGACATCTTAGGCAGTGATATAAATGGTTCTCATTTTCATTTTTTATTAGTGTATGTTGGGAGTGACTTTATGTCACTGTTGATTTTTCCCCCCTCTATATTTTCTTTAGCATATGATTGAAACAGCATACATGCTCCCAGGGCTCAAAATTTTAAGTTACTTCTGACACAGACGGAGCTTTCTCTTTACTAACTACACACCAAATTGCAATGTGTGTGTTTCTGGTTCCTCTTACTCATCTGTTTTGGCTTACAATTAGCATTCCATTTTGAAACAAACTAGCAATATAACAAATCTTAAAAAAAGAGATTTGACTATGCTTTTGGGAGGTGTTCAGTCTTTGTATTTTTTTAAGGCCATAGCTGGCAGTTCTTAACCAGGATGCATAACATCTAACAGGTGCACTCAGTTTGTGATATTGCTGGCTGTTAGGCCAGTTTTTGGTCTCAGGCTCTCTAGTAGACAAACTGGTACTGAGCACTGATTTGCTTAGGATTTAAAGACAAGTTCAGAGTGCCATACTTGTTCATCTAGAAAATCTTAATCAAAACAAATCGTTTTCACCAAAAAAAGGTTATAAAATACCTGCAATGTGACCAAAAAAACCCCACCAGGTTGTAAATGACCTTGGTTGTTCATTAGCACTGTTGCTATGATGTAGAAGTATGAAAAATGTTAGCAGTCATTTGTTTTACTGCTTGGTGAAATTCCTTGGTGATGAGCACTGAAGGTTCCCTGTTACTTTTGAGAGTTTGTTACTTATAAGTCTTATTTATATTCTGAAGTCTTGCCTGGGGCCTTTCTTGTACAGTGAATTGTGAAGTTTTCTATGACAGTGCAAACACAATTTTAAAAAGCAAGTACTATTCAAAAGAATCTCATCTAACAAACCATATTTGTATGAAGTTGACTGCAAATACGTTCTTGAGGCTTATGTGTTCCATTTATTATGAAATGCATTTTGTAATTATGTTATGATAGATGTTATCATGCTCTGAGAGTGTTCAGCAAACTTGTACCAAGAGCAGGTATTACAGTTGTGTACAAGTGCATCTCTCAGCTTTCCTTAGTTCCAGTTTTGGATATGAAGAGGATATCAATTTAAAAAATTAAACTTTTGGGATAAAACACTTTTTTCAATAAAATAGCCTTGTCTAAAGATGTTCTAAAGATGTCTAAAAAAGCAATTGAGGAAGTATTCATTTTGACTATACCTGCTTGAACACCGAAACTGAATAAATTGCAAAAAATACAAATATGCAATGCAAATCTGTACTTTGTTATTTAAATGAGGGCTCTTTATAACTGTGTGTTTTGTAGCTGTGTTCTGGATCTGTCACAGAATTAACAGCTTTCTAGCTGCTGTCTCGGTGAACTGCTTTAGATACCTGACTTCACTGCAGAAGTGGCAAAACAACCCAGTACTATAGCGGGAACACATTACTGAATTTCTTTTTTTTTTTTTTTTTTTCCCTAAAATATGTTCCTGTTACTTATATCTTCTACAGAGGTATCTGTGTTCAGCAACTTTAGCTGTGATAATATTGTTACTTTTTAGATTAAGTATTACTTGATCATATGATTTATTTAAATATAAAAAGTGTACATGGCATTTCTGTCATGCTTTTTAAGCCTGTATAGATATATAGAGTAAGTGCCATATATTTTCTAGCTGGTTGAAATGTGGGGAATAAAGGGGTGGATAAAAATCTTAATTTCTGATTCATGTTTTTAGACTAGTCAGTGTAGTACTGTAGGCAACAGATGTCAGGATCTTAGTGGTTGAATTAATTCTTACTGTATGCATACTATTGGATACCTCATGAAGTTTAGAAAAGCAAATTTAACCCTTATTTCCTTTGTGTGCTTTTAACAGTTGTTACTCAACCAAGCCCATCAGTTTCTCAGCCTGGTACTTCAGAGAGTGAGGAGAGAGCTGCTGAACTGCCGAAACCAAAGAAGAACAGATGTTTCATGTGCAGGAAGAAGGTTGGCCTTACAGGTATGAGAATACTGTCAATTTTAAACAAATTTGCATTATTAGTTACCTCTTGCTAGATTAAACTTGACAAAATTTTTGTTTTATTAGATTTGTCAGCTTTTTCACAATTCACACAACTTAGTAAGTCCATGTATTTTTCTTACTCTGTATGTCCTGGTAGACAAACATATCCCCTTTGTAGTGACTGCACCCTTAATTAACACCATAATTAAAAACTAATTCCTAGGAACATTTCTTCTTTTTCTGTGTACAGGATTTGACTGCCGATGTGGAAACCTATTTTGTGGACTTCACCGTTATTCTGACAAGCATAACTGCCCATATGATTACAAAGCAGAAGCTGCAGCAAAAATCAGAAAAGAGAACCCAGTTGTGGTGGCTGAAAAAATTCAGAGAATATAAATTAATGTGCTTGTGAAAAGACTGACTGACTTTTTGTGGGGCTTTTTTTTCAATACATCCTAAAAACCATGAAAAGAGCAGGTGCATGGTCATTTTCCTTTGTTTTCGAAAGTTTTACTTCTAGTCCTGTCTGTCTAAATGATACTTCAAATGTTTGGGTGTTTGTTACAGGCAGAATTGGATAGATACAGCCCTTGAAAATGTATATGCCCTCCCCAGAATAGATGGATGATCAGAAACCTGTACAGGAATACACATGCACAGAGGACAGACTCTAGTTCACATGTGCCAAACAGATGTATGCAATCTGCATGTGTGCAGCAGCTCTGCCTTTTGAGATGTGCATGAGGTATTTAATGTTCGGCTAATGTTATATGCCTGTTTTGGAGAAGGATACATCAAAACAGTTGGCAGTCTACTTCTATCATTTAAAATCTCACTCTCCTTTTAGTTGCCACACTCCCATTTTAGTTTTCCAGCAGAATGCAAGCTGTGTCGACGGATCTACCATCACAGTAAGATGAGCATCTTTGCCATATTTAAGTCACTTAACAACTGCGCTGAGAAAAATGGAAAAAATCAGATACATATGAGAAGAAAATTGTTTTGTAAAAGATTTCATTAACTTAAGAATCCTGAAAAAAAGTTCCCAAAGGAAATGTCCCATTAGGAGCTTAAGAACTGTCCGCTTTTCCTTGCCTAGCTAAAAATGTTGTGTAGCACAATATTGTAAGATTGGTTTTCGAAACACAGTTACAGATGTTTCTAGACATATCACAGCATCTCTATCAAGCAACACGGGTCTGAATAAGTTGCTAAAATACTAGAGCAGTTTATTATTCATGTAGTACTTACGTTCTGTGTGTTTCAAGTTCAAAAGAATATTAGGAATTAATTTTTCTAGTTTCAAATGTAACAGTTGCACCATTCTGCATGGAAAACCATACCTAACATGGCTGCTGTAGACTTACATGGTAGCTGGAACCACTCTTGGAGGGCTGCTTTATCATTTTTAATTGTACTTGGGTATAGGACTGTAGTGTTCTTGGGTGTATTGCATGGGCTGCGTTATCTACGGCATTGTACAATAACAACTCTAGAAAAGGCAGTATTCTTCACTGATGCTTGTCTGGTAATATATATCACTTCTGTGTTATAATGGAAGGGGTTTTTGTGATGTATGAAACTTGTGTTTTTTATATGAACAAATACGGTTTAGACTAGTGTTGTGGTAATGCCTGTTCTCATTTGTAAATAGTTACATACATACACAAGGCACTACTCCTACCTGATTTTTGTTGCCAGTGTTCAGTTTTGGTTTTTACTTCACTATTAAAAGCGTCAGGTTTTCGCTTCTAACTTTGTTTTTCTGAGTTATTAGATATGCAGACATGTACAGATAGTTCATATTTATGTATTGCACATAAGCTACCCAGCATCTATGCTATATTGTATTATGTAAATAATAAAAATAATGTACAGAAGGAAATACTTCCTTTTATGGTAGTTTATTGGTTTGAGTTCTTGCTGTAATGAGAATGTGACCTTGTAGAGGATCAAGTGCAAAGTTTAATACAAGTTCTTCCAGATATTGTCCTATGCATAAGCTTGTCTATGTCCTTACTTGAATATACCAGCTTTTTTGAGACAAATAGCCATGAGCAACTGGGGTAGAGGTAACTACCTGATGACCTGACAAAAATGCCAGCAAATAACAATGTGCTTTGAAGGGAGAAAAGTATTAGCAATGAACATCTGGCTTACTTCCAGTGGATTTGTCATGATAGAGCCAGAACACTGACTAAACTGTTCTGTCCACATCTTCACCACCAGACCTCATCAGTTACTGTCAGTGTCAGCAACCCAATACAGGTGGTGAATACACCTGGTTTATCCTTTCCAATGGGAAGGAAAAGGATACAGTACACAGCACATGTTGCAATGGAGAAAGACATCTTCAATACTGGATGATCCATAAAAATTGCTTATATCAGAAATGGATAATGTGTATTCCACCAGTCAGCTGATAGTCAACGTGATAAGTTAATACTCCAGCCACTGTGTGTACCTCCAGTAAGGGAACACAGGCATGCTCTGGGACTTCACCATGGAACTGCTTTAAAGCACCAAAATTACCGTATTTCTACCTTTTGTATTAAAGTAACATCTTCAACTGCATTTCAGCATAAAGGTGTTGACTTTTTTTTTTTTTTGTACCTGAGAATGCCTTGTAGCTGGGTGTTTGAAGAACTGTCTGGTTTTGATACTTTCTTGGCTAGAATGGTTTAGGACTGGTACTAGTACTGATACTGTTGTTTTATGATTATGGTGGTCTCAATCTCAGTCTAATTTTTTTTTTTTACAAAGGTTGTAATTGAAAACACTTGTTGAAATATTTGGTCTAGGTACATCTGTACAGCAAAGTATGGAACGAAAAACCCTTCTTTTTCTTGTAAAATCATTGACTATACCATGTAAATTACACTTAAGTGGAGTATGAGCATCTCCTGAAGTCTGCAAGTTGGCCAGTGCTTTGTTCTTTTAATAGTGTATGTCCTGAGCACTGATTCTGTTGAAGCTCATGAAACAAAGGAGGGTAAGGTTGTTTGAAAAGAGCAGGTATTGACAAAGTATGTGGGTGGGGACACTATTAAGTGCAAACACTGGTACATTTTCCAAGAAAGAAACATAATTGCTTCATGTGTCACTGATCCTCAACATTTGCTTGTCAGACTGAGGTCTTTTAAACTCTTGCGTAAATACAAGTTCTGGGAAAAGTCTTACTCTGTTTTATACAATATTACTAGATGGTGGTGACTTTTTAGTTGGGAAACAGAAAGGGCTATATGAACACGTGAATAAATGAAAACACCTAGGTCATCCTTTCATATTCTTCAATCTGAAATGCTTGCCTAGCCCCAAGTGTTACGGTTCTGCACTACTATGTTCCACAGGATTCTGGGCTGACTTACTGACAGTTGTTACTGTTAAACCTGAAATTTGGAATGTAAGGATGGCCTTCCTGTGGTGGTTCCAATGCTGATTAGCTGCCAGATGCTTTCGTTGATTGTTGGTTTTGATGCATAAGGATGCCATGGGGTCAGGAACCCCTGACTATCAACACCCTTGACATGGTGCTTAGATCTTTGAAACCCTGCTATTGATCACTGGTGACTCTCCTTTGGAAGGTCATTATTCACAGGTGTAACTGAATGTCTTATGTGCTTCTAGTCACTGAAAGGGTACTTAAGGATTTGACTCAGGTCTGGTGTCACTGATGAGTCAAAATGCATGCCATTTTTCCCGTGTTCCTAAGCTGCTCTGCAGTATCATCTGATGCATCTGCTAGAAGGAGGAAATGTACAGCAAATAAGGAATTGGTTTTTTTCACGTATCCAGGTGTGTTAAGTAGCTATGACTCAGTCACAAATGGAACTTTGCTTTCTGTATAGATGTGTGATTTTTCTGCTTCTTTCATTAGTTTCTCTTTCAGCCAGAAATAACAGGTTTTCTCACGAGTAACATATAACTGGCTCCCTTGATCTTTTTCTGTAATTAAATACCCAGGATGTTGATGGGCTGCTTTCTGATTTAGGACACAAAGAGCTTTGGCAGTATACCTGAAAGTACCTGGATGGCATTGGAATTGACATGTGACAAACATGAATAGTTAGAAAATAACTGAATAGTTAGAAAACTACAGCTGGAAAAATGAGTGACTGTATGTTGAAACACAATGCAGGAACAAAGGTCTGTCTGTGAGTGCAGTGAGAGTTATCACCACAGAGAGTTTTAAATGCCATTTTGCAAACCTGAGTTGTCGCTAATCTACTGTAAACACTTAAGAGAAAGTACTTCAGCCTTTAAGTTGGCTGTTTTAGAAGTAATTTACTGATGGCTAAAGAAGTGTTGGAGTTTGGAGGTTTTTTACATCAAAGGAAATACAGAGGCCATTTCTGCTTGAAAGGGCACGTCAGCCCAATAAAGCCAAACCAAAGACTGGATCACTCATAGTATGAAGAATTGAGTTCTGTAGGAGGCAAATTAGCAGAATATCAGCAGTCTGTGATTTGATGTAAATTAAATGAAAATAGGGGTAAAGATGGGAGTACTGAAGTAAATTGAAGAATCAACATCTACGATAGTCATCAAAAACTGGCTTGACTGTTTTATTTGTGTAGGTAGAATCTACTATTTAAAAAAAAGTTGATAATTTAAATTAGTAGTGTCATAGCTTCCTGAAGAAGTTGTACATGTCTTTTGTACTAGATGGTAAGATGCAGATGACAAATCCTTTTTTTAATGCCTATTTCATTTCAGTATGTGTTTCTGTTGTAAGCTCATGGCCAGATTTGTGGCAGCATTGGAAGATGGGCTTCTCAGGTGAGTGTTACTTTGGCTCAAACTACGTAAGTGAGATGTCTGTGTCTTCATTAAATCCCCTTGTGATGCTCTTTCTTTTCTGTCTGTATCTACAACCAGTTCACCAGCATTTATTTCCAAGCAGCAGTAAGCCTGCTTATCACAATCTGAGGTTTATTCACTATGAAGAGAAAACAAAAAATAAATGGGATAATTATATTTACAACTTTTGTTACATTGTTGGCATAATCTTATGAGAGGTGTTATAAGCAGAAAAGATTTGCCAAGCTATTCCATGGCAAGCGTGGAGGTGAAGAAATGTTACCTACAGCTTTGACCTTTCGCTTGTGGAGACCTACAATACCTGTGTCTAATATTTTTGCCTGTTTAATATATTTTCAAATATAGCAAAAGAAAATGAAGTCTCACTGTGAATCTTCACTTGGTAGTATCAGTGAGATTGTAACACAAATCTGAGGAAAAGGAAATCAATTTAATTCACTATCCCTCATTCTTGTTCATCTACTCTTTACCAGAGTGTACATATATATTCTTTAAAACCCACCCAACCTGTGTCGTTTTTTGATTATGGTTTTCCTTGAGTGGAAAACATTTTTAGATGTGATTGAATTTTCTTTAATGCATCAGGGAGAAGGTGGGTGCATGGTGTCTGTCCCCTGAGTTCCCAAGAAAGCCTGTGAAGCAGTTTGTGCACAGGACTATTTGACTTCGATAATACTTCTGGGAGGCCAGGTCAGATTGGGTTTAAACAGGATTAGGCTAAAGCAGATATTCCTTAGTTGTATTTTAAGTAGCGTGGGATTTATGAGGGGAAAGTAGATTTATGACCCTGGAAAAATCTTGATCCCTCTCAGTCTGGTTTCAGTCTTCAGAGTGAGACTGAGCTGGTTCCTTTGATTGCTGGATTCATATGAAGGATAATACCCTTACTGATTTGTGGATTTCTGTTAGAATTCCTGACTGACCAAAGTCTTGGATCTTTTGTTGTCAATTCAGTCACGACAGCAACTCGAGGAAAGTTCACTGAGTACTGGGTCTAGTGTGAGGATGATGCACAGGCAGGCAGGAGAGGTGAGGCCACACAAACTTGCACACACTGTTGAGGAATCGTGGTTTCAGTCTCTATGCTGAAACAGTTTGGCTGGTAGCTTCAAGCATAGCAGTGATGCAAAGATTAGCATTTGCCATTGCAACTTAGGTTTGCTAGCTGAGTGTGAGCCAGTAACCTGCAGGTTGCAGAGATAGCTTTACATTTAAGTAGATACTTTCACTGAAACTAGTTAGTAATTACATGTCTGGACCTACCAATAGATAAAGGTCCGACAGCAGCAGCAGTTCACTGGCTTCTCAGCAACATTTTCTAAACTAGAGTTTTGAAATTGTACTATGTTAGGAAATGACCTAGACATTCAAGTTAATTTACTCATTTCACCTAAGCAGGGGTGGTTGTGTTTGTCATCTACTGAGGCTGAATCACAGTTCAGCACAGAGTCATTTCTCAGTGTTGGCCAGCCTTCAGTAAATAGAGGCATGTAACACTCACTCTGCAAATACCTGCTGGAGGCCAAAGGTTATAATCAGTGAACAGTAGCATCAGGACTTTTACTGACTCTGCCTCTTTGTTTTCCAGAACCCCTCATGCTGGTGGGTAAGGGTTGCTGTCCTCATGCACAGAGGGGAGGACAAAGCATAGAAGGGGTCAGTGAGGACACCGTCCTGCAGTTCTGGCTCCAGCTGTGCCATATTACCAGACTACTACCACCAGCTGTTTGACTGTCTTACAGCATTATTTTCACCCTAACTTGTGCAATTGCTCCCTGATTTGGTTTTGGTGAAGTGATCCAAGTTAATAAGCCACATTTTAAAGAGCAACATCAGAGATCTCAGAGCGGGTGGGTGAGTTACAGTACCAGAAGCAGAGATACAACACCTAGGAGTACCCCAGGTTCCACCTAACGCCATCTTTCTATAAGAGGAGTGCAGCATCTGAGTTCTAAACTGCCCCTGTCTGGGAAAAGCAGCAGTGCCATGTTCTGGACCCAGCTCTCCTTTCTTCTTCAAATGTCACTGTGGCATACCTGCTTTCCCAAGCTCCAGAGTGGTATCAGGGAGGAGCAGCAGCCCCTTGGCTGGGGCTTGAACAGACACTACTCAAGACACAGCTCCACTGTATCATATTGGTGGGCAAAACCAGATGAATACTATAGCTGTCATTTCTACATTTACCTTAGAGCAAAAACTGCCCCAAAACATCTGTGAACTCCAGTATGCTTCTCTGGAGGCTGAAATCCACCCAGCACCACCCTTGGTCCTCACCAGGCTATCAAAATTCTTCAATCACCAGCACTTCAGCTCAGGAAACAGTGGTATCACACTAATGATAAACAAGAAAAGCACCAATAGGCAAGAATACCCATACGCTTCTGCTGCCTTACCCTTACTTTGTGACTTAACTCCTGCACAAGCTTTGATTGGCCTTTGCTCTATCATTTCATCCCCACTTGTGAAAGCACTTTAACAGTCTGAAGTAAACATGTCTGATTTTCTTAAGGCAGTTCACATAATTTGAAAACCTGATCTCTGTGTATGTGTGTGTGTGTGTTGTTTTTTAACTCTGGTAAAAGGTTATGCTGAGAACATACCCTTACAACAATCCTTATTCGTATTGAAGAAAGTAACTTAATATATGCGTAGCCTGCGGTATAAGTAGTGTTCTGGTTTGGGATACAAGTGTAGAACTGTTTTTAGAAAAGCAAAAAGCAAGAATGCTCCTATGGACTGCAAGTCCTTAGCAGTCAGGGTAACTTCCACTTCTCTTTCTGCTAAATATGCTTCTTTTTAGGAAATTATTTACTAACATCAATTAAGTTGCTAACTTGTGTTTGGGTTGTTTTTAACTAAACACAGTTAAGTGGAGTATAGACAAAGAGTTCTGTTTGAAATCTCTGTTTTTGCAAACATGCTCATGTTTTTAAAAAGTCTGTTGCTCAAACACACCTGCTTGCTGCCCAGCTCTGTTCTAGGTGAGAGCTGCATCTGAAAACCCTTGTCCCTCACTCTCCCACCTCAGTCATCTGAAAACTGTGTGTAGAGAAACAAAGCCTTGTGTTCAAACATCAGATACATGCTTTTGTGTTTCAAAACATTTTCTGTGTGCAGGATTTACAGCCATGAGCACACTTTATAACTTTTTTCTTTCCTACTACAAGGAAAGAGCCATTATCAGCCCACAAATGTAGAAACACAGCAAGCTCAGGAGTTTGATTCAGCTTAATATAACCAGTGGCTAACCACAGTCTTCACTGTGCCTCAGTTTCCCTCTGGCACATCTGAAAGTGATTCATGAAAATCAGCTGTAGAGAAAGAGTGTCCAGGACAGCCCATCAGGGTCTCCCTGCTGTGGGTTGAGCCCTGACACTGCCATCCCATGTGAGCAGGAGTCCCAGTTGTCATGCCTTTCAGGAGCCCAGTTCAGTGCTCCTGTGTCACTGCAGGAGTCCCAGGCTGGCTGGCAGGCCTGTGGGGGTCCCAGCCATGCCTGCTGCAGTGCCAATCCCAGCCCACACCGCCAGCAAGTCATCCTCACACCACCACAAACCTCCCCTGTCAGTGACTCAGCAGCTGAATAACAGCCTTTTTTTCCTCCTCGCTGGGTACTTACAAGGAATTTCAATATAAGGAAACTGCATGTAGAAAAACACAAAAAAGAAACTAACTGGTGTCCTAAGGCTCCTCTTTCCCAAGGCTAAAACTAAGAGTACAACAACCCCATTTTTTCTATTAAAAAAGTTGCCAGTCACACTGGCTAGTACCAGAACAAAGTTCCAGGAACAAGTAAATATTTTAGGCAGGTCTGTTTGTTTTATCTGTGCTGATAGTGCCAAACTGTGGCACAATCCGGTCACTTTGACCATAAGCTAAGCTCCAGAGCTCAGAAGGACTTTGACTGGATCAAAAGGGCAGGGCATGGTGCCCTGGGGCTGTCTATGCCACACCACCACTGTGAGGATGGATCTGGAGTTTCAGCAGTATGTGGATGTAGTCAGCAGCCAGGCCCCTGCCAAGGGCACCACGGAGAGGGTGAGTATTTATGCCCAACATTTTGCCTCTGCTGATCCCCAGGATGCTGGGACAAGGGGCTATCAGATGGAAAAAATGCTCCAAGTCACCAGACAGAACTGAGCCTGCAAGAGGGGAGGACAGCACTTCCTCTGTCACCATTGCTCCAGCACAAGCAGTCTCATACCCGCACATTCATTGCAAATGCCAGGGAAGACTGAGTTCCAACAAGACATACTGACTTCACTTTACCTGTACTCAGAGGCAAAGTATGACAGTGCCACAAAAGCTTGCACAAAGCCCTGCAAGTGGCCATGTGGATCATCCAGGAGGGTGTTTTGTGTTTCAAGTCCTTTTTTTGATTTCCAAACATTTTTCCTTTAATAACAAGGAAGGTTTAATGCCTGCAGTATGATTGTTCTTTATAGGGCTCCACGTGAATTTTGCCCATATCTGATCCAACCCATGAGAATAAGGGGAGTACTTTTTTTTCCTGTTTTATGGTTTTATAAAGATTTGCAACAAGGAATCTTATGTCATGCTTAGATTAATTGTCATGCAAATGGCTGTAACAGGAGATAAGAGTGTTTGTTCTGCTTTTATGATGATATAATAAAATGTCAAAATAGGAATCTCAAAATCCAGTATACAATGTTGAGGCTGTGATTGCTTCAAGGTTCTCACACTCTGCATGGTGAATAGACCAAGCAAATGCAGAGAGGAGTGCTATTTGTGTCAGTGAGAGACACCACGCAATTAATTCTCATACTTAATTTTGTCTAATTATTAGTATGGATTTTTGTAGGCAGTGGAATAATCTGCTTATCAAATACCACTTCAAAATACATTAGCTCTGCCTTGTTCTGAAGTTAAACATGTAGCAATTTAGTCAGCTCAGTGAGTCACAATTCCAGCAAATGCAAAAGGCAGCTCAGTGCATTTAGGACTAATATCACAATTAACACTTCAGAAACCTTCCTAAGTAACAGAACCACCCAAAACAATTATATAGACATTTTTAGTAATCAGGGTGTAGTGTTTACTGAACAGGCAAGAATCCTCCTTATAAAAATCTTCACATGCTGTTGAGACTAGAAGTCTTTGGTTAAATTATGCCTGTAGAAAAGTTTAACTCTTCCAAAGCAGCACAAACGTTTCAGAGGGGAGCAATACAATGCAATCTTTCAACATCTATCAGAGCAAGTTGCTTAGACCTTTGCAAGCAGTCAGCATTGGCTTCCTTTGCTCCAGATGGGGGGCACAGCTGGCAGGTGAATCCTCGAGGTCAAGGGAGGTGCTCATCGTTGTACCCCCTGTCTTGGCAGAAAAGCCACAGTGTCCAGCTGGTCCTCCTGGGCTCTGCCAAAGACATTAAAAGCAGTGGGGCCATGCTGTTGTTCTTGCCCTCTGGAGTAAAAGGATGAGTAAGTGGTTTTAAAAGGCTGTTGTGGTTATTATGAAGTAATTCTTGGTAATGTCTAATACCTTGGTTTTGTGACCTTATTCCAAGAGAAAGCCAGTTAAAATTTTCATGGTCTTTGCATCTATGAGGATGTTGAGGTTACATGGTAATCTTGGATTTTAAAAACAACTTACTAATTCCTATCCTTGCTATTAATAATGTCATATAGTTCATCCCTCCATCCCACATTTGCCACCACAGTATCTGAATTTTATCGGGACAATTAAAAAAAGTGGTTCTGAGATCTCATGTGAATAACAGGAGTATGAATCATGATCCAAAGCAGTATTTTGCACTTTGTGTATCCTGCTGCAGTCAAGCTTTAAATTCATTGAGGTCAGATCTCAAGTATGTCTGTAGTTGGATGCAAATTTTTAAACTTGTCCCAGAACATAAAGTTCTGGTAGTGCTTACAGAATGCACATGAGCAGGAGCACACAAAACATCTCCAAAAGGTGATGGCACAGCCAGGGTGACACACCAGTTCCTCTCATGTCCTTGCTAGAAGTGCAACATTCCATATTCTGATTGTACTCCATTTCTGTCAGAAAGGATCTATTTTTAAAATTAGGTTTTACATACACGAGAGCCAGTGAGGAGAAGGAAATACCCTTCTCTTCCTTCTCTCCCCTCCTTCTATGCCCTGTCATAGAGTTTTTGCTATCTTCTTCCGAATGGCTGTCATATCACACAGCACATTCACACAGGAAGAAGGAAAAGGTGGAAGCTTGGTGCTGTAAATCAGCCTTAGATCAGGAGAAGGATGTTAGCTGCACAATATTTCTTCTAAAGTCTGGTGAACCCCGAGTCTGACACCATCTTCCAGCAATTCCCAGCTCAGCACGTCTATCAGCCTTAACATGGAGAACCAAGATATTTTGATGGCCTCAGGCAAATGCCAGCCTGTTTGGCCCTTACAAAACACCCAAAATGTTCTGCTGCCTCCAGGTCTATGAAATGGTCTGTTTTATTTGGGACATAGGCAATACTGACAGCTTCTCCTTGTTTTCTGAGAAACCAGTCCAGTCTACTTCACATGTAATTTACTGTCCAGCCCTAATTTTTCTGTGTCAAACCAAATTACAAAAAAAAATACATGAACACACCCATTTGATAAATTGAACCAAAATTATAAAAAGCAGAAAACACTCTTAGTCTTCCTTGAAATAATTTTTAAGGACAGCGATGCTAGTTGAAAAGGTGACACTATACTATCCACTAGAGCTTGCAGTCTGGGAAGCAGGGATGTGTTTAGGCAGCCAGTAAAACAAACAAAAGAAAGGACTGTGCCACCCAACAAAAAATGAACAGATGGGATTCACAGTTGCTGACTTCTGCAAAAAGCAAAAAATATGAATGTATGAGAAAGGGACTAGACAAACTAAGGAGCTAAAACAAAGTTGTCTAATGCAGTGTTGACTTAAACGCATACAATTTACTGGCTGAAAGCGGGGGAGTCTGTAAGGCAAGACTTGTTTTGTGTCCTGTTTTCCTCCTGCACATCCTTATTATTCATCAACCTTACTAGAAACATGACAGTTTTACTAGGTAAACTTTTGGTCTGACCCAGCTCAAGCTCCTCATATCCTTGAATGGTAATGAATAGTGCAGCTATCCCTGCAGAGGACACACAGTGAGAGGGTGGTGTGCCACAGAGATGCACCTGCTGTCCATGTGAAGAATGAAATACTATTAACAACTCTGACATTCTTGTGCCCACTCCCTTTGCTGTGTTTCCCCCCCAAATCAGTAGTTTTTAATACATCAGAAAGTTATAGGGTTTTTTTGGTCTGAAGATAGAAGGGCCAGGGTCATCAGTGGGATGGCTGAAGGCTTCTGTGAATCCACAGAATGGGTATTATGTAGGAAAAAGAGTTGTTCAATCCAGCTTGATGCCTGTTTGGTCCCACAACAGAATATTCCCAGTAGAATTTACAGATAACATTTGCCAGGAGAAAATAGGTTTGTTTTCTTTTTTTTTTTTTGCAATAGGTGCAATTTTACTTTCTTTCTTGAGTGGCTTTAAGAGCTTTAGAAGAGGTAAGTGAAGAAGAAGAGGCAGTGGGGTAGCACTGTTTGTGAGGGATTGTTTAGATTAGATTGAAACCCATGATGATGATGACAGGTTGAGTGGGGAACGTCAGCAGAATGGATGTCCTGGTAGGAATCTGTTACAGACCACCTAGCCAGGATGAATAGGCAGGTAATTCATTCTACAGGAGGTTGTGAGAAATCCCACAATGCCACCCTTGCACTCATGGGGGATTTCAACTTGACAGATATTTACTGGTAGTTTAGAAAATGAGGGGCTCCATCCTGAATCTCAGGACTCAGAGGGATAGTCTCCCCTTTTGCATTCTTACTGTTTCTATGTCTCCCAGTAAATAATTCTAAATCATTTCTTATTTTACTTTGTATATTTCATCCATGTAGAATGTAATGCAGAGAATCTTGTCATTGAACTTTGTTAAGCTGTGCTTCTGGAAGTTTATATAAAAATTGCTTTTTAAATACCTTTGAGAGAGATTCCTCAAGTGATCTAAACCACTCCTTTGTGACAACTGTGTACTTCTTTTTTCATCACCCTAAAAGTACATCTACTTTCTTCTCAATCAGCAGCAAACTTCTTTTTGGAAGAAGGTTACCAGGCACTTTAAATTAAATCAAATCACATTTTGCAGGAAAGACCAAGAAAATAACGGAGAGGGTTGGCTGTACACATAAGCACACCCGAGCCCACAGCTTCCTGCTCTGGAAGGAACTATTGCAAAGCCTGGCACAGACCCTGCAGTCAGGCATGAGGGGCTGTCACACACTCATGTGGGACTGGGACAAGGTAGGGCACTGTGAGGTGCAGCCCTCAGCACTGCAGCGTGTGTGACACCTGCTCTGTGAGCAGCAACCATGAGGAAACTGCACGGATCCTGGGGGGATCTGTGCTCCTGGGGGGTTCTGTTATTGTTGTAGTGATTTTATAAACACAATTTTCACAGCCTAAACAACAAGGTGTTTCTTTGGGCAGGTCATGTCCTCTTCTCTGCTGCTCATTTCAGTACTACAAGAAGCCTGAAGGGCTTTTTTAATGGAAGGCTTATATGGCTTTGGAGGCAAGTATGAAGTATGAAATGATAGCAGACATTGTAGGGCAATGACTGCAAATTGCGCGTAAGCAGTTGCTTCTCTAGATGATGGACTGTGCTTCAGAGGGGTGAAGGGCTCACAAAAAGTGATGAAACATGGTACTTTGAATGGTCCTCCCAGGGCTGTGGTTAACCAGGGGATTAGGATGACTGTAGATGTCCTGCCAGCCAGCCTTGAGGAGTCATGCTCCAAGAGAAGAGGGAGAAGGTCTGTGCAGGGATAGAGAAGAGCAGCACAGGCAGGTACCACCCTCCACCCACCTCCCTGGCTGCTTCCACTGGTATAAAATACCTCTGTAAGGTCAAGCCTAGGAAATAGTGCAGGAAAAAGTGCATTATCCCCCCTCCTGCTATTGTTTTCATTATTCCTTTTGTTCTTTCTTTCATTTTTCTCTTATTTTCATTTCTTTTCTTTCCCCCTTAAATCCTCACAGGTTTTACAAAGGGTTTTCTTCTGCCAAGTTCATTTGAAAGAGAGGAAAAACTGAATGCAGGAGTTTATGAAGGTAGCTCACGACACCACCTCATGCTGCCTCACCCAGCCTCAGTTCCACATCAGCCAGAAGCAGCAGCTGCTACAGGACAGCAGCAGCTCCCAGAACAGGCAGGGGTGCAGCAGGGAGCTGTCTGTGCACCTAAACTGCATTGAGATGGATTTTGTATCAGAAGAAGTGCAAATGAAGATGCAGCAATTTGAATTTAATTTGACATTTTGTGATGCCATTGAGATGAGGATGCCCTGGTGATGGGATCTCCCTGCTCTCCAACAGGCCTCCAGAGAGAGCCTGGGCTACTTCTGTAGGCTGGCTGAGCTGACCCTACTTGTGCAGGGTGCCCAAACAACCTCCCAAACTGCCAGTACAGGTTCAGCACAGCACTGCACTTAAGGGAGCAAGATCCCTGGTAAGCTGGGACATGGGGTGTTTGGCACGTGCGCAGTGTTATGTTGCTGTTACATACTGTGCCTAAAACAACTAATCCCGGTCACTCAAATCCACTCTGGGTGTGTTTCACTGGGACATTCAGCCCCAAGCATGGGTACATGATGAACACATGAGACATGGCCTCACGGGTGCCTCAGCCACCCCTCTCTGACATGGAAAGGTCAGAGCAGAGGGTTGCAATTCTTCCATTCTTTATAGGTTTACACTTACAAAATCTGTGAATCTCTCTTCCTGCAACAGCATCAGCTGTTACACACAGTTCAAATTCTTCCCTTCTTCCTGCTGCCCCTTGAAGCAAGTGAATTTTGTATAACAGGGCTGGAAATGCCCAGAGGCAGCCCCTCAGCTGGGGCAGGGAGGATTGCTCAGCACTGGCTGCTGTGTCCTGCAAGGCAATGCCGATCTCATGTGGCACATCTGTTTGCTGTTTCACAAGTCATAAAAATACAACAATGGGGATTCCTTCTCAAAAAAGAAAAAAAAGGGCCAGAGAATAATTTTTAGAGCACCAAGAGAATACAGTGAGTATTAATGCTGTCCGTAGCTAGCTGGAATTGATATTCTGTATGAATTATTAGAGAAGTTGGGTTTCTGACAGCTCTGAACTTTCACCATTGTGCTGGGAGGTGAGATTGGTTCAAGCAGGGGCTGAGATGAAAATGTACCTACTGCTTAATACTTTCAGTTCCTAAGAAGAAAAATACATCTATATTTTGAGAGGTTACAACTAACACCAATTATGAAAGGAATAGGCATTGCTCATATTTCAGCTTGATTCATGGCCTTTATGCTGTATTTTTAAGGTAATTCCTAAAGGCCATATTCAATTAAAAATAATGCAAGAATGCAGTCACATGCTTTGAAAGGAAGACAGTTGATTACAGATTACAAGCATAGGGCAAGCAACCTGCATTTTGCATTTTAACTATGCTCTTAAGTCATGAACTGCAAACCCATTAAGCTGAAATATAAATGATCCAGTATCTGACCTCAAACCATGAGAATTTTTGATTTCTGCTTTACAGTCATGGGAGAAAACTGATAAATTTACATTGACGAAGTATTCAGGATTATTCAGTGACTTTTTGGAGGAGATTGCAAACTCTGTTTTCACTTGTACAAACTGTGCCTGCACCAACTCATTGAAATGAAACAGACAATTATATACTGAGATTTACTGAGAGCGTACCAAAGGCTCTCAGATTTTCAAACTGTCTTGGAAACCCTCTACACCATAAGAACTCTGCTTGCATCTGGGGCTCACACTACTTTAAACAGGTATGTTTCAACAGAGTAGTCCAGTGAAATACCGCAAAAGCATTTCTTAATGCTGTTTTTCAAAAGTAAAGTGTCAAGTAGCAGAATTCCCATGCTGAAAGCCTAAATGGACCCTCTTAGTAAGAAAAGTAGTCTATAAAGAAGTTTTCTTTCACTTTCTATTTCCTGCTGATTGATGAAAATACAGAACAGCTTTATTTCTTGTGCACAAAATTTTGAGCAACTTGATAACAGCTTGCACATAATTCTCAACATTTCAGTATACAATTCCTCAGAGTGTAATTAGTGGTCCTCTTATGGCAGTTTTTGTTTTAACAAAATCTACTTCTGGTGAGTTTCACAGATGCTTAGACTGGGGAGATTTTTATGCCTAAATTTTGAAAACTAAGAAAGTGAAGAAACACACATCAAAGGAGATGTGACTCTGTCGGGTAAGCAGAAGAAGCAAGCACTTCAGGACAGTATACTTCAATACAAAAATAATAAAGTGGCTACTGAACACCGGCTTTGATTTATGAAGCCAACAAATCTGGTAATAAAGATACATCAAAACCTGTAAGAACTTTGAATCTGAAAAAAGATCCCCTTTTGCAAATTCCTGTGATTGGGGGTGGGGGTGGGTTGCCCAGGTTCCCCAGAGAACAGGGCATGTTGCTGTGTATTTTGGCCTTCATTGTTTATTAGTCAGCTTGTCAGCTTTCTCTCTCTCCTCAAAAGTCAAATGCAGAATGAGACGAGGGTTGGTGTAAACACAAGGCCTCTTTATTTTGCTTCAACAGTACATGACTTCCTATTTAGCATGACGAAAACCAAGCAGAGCAGTGGAAATCGCATATATCATTTCTCCTAATACATTGTTCTTCCTTGAAACCGCACAAGTACAAAAGGAAGGATAAATTCAACATTAACTCCAGTTAGGCATTTTCACATGAACCAGAGCTTATGCACAACAGGTGACAAGCAGACAAATCAGCATCAGAAAAACTTACTTCAGCAAGATGTGAACTCTCCTTTGGGGAAAGAAAATTTGTCTTGAAGCAAGGGATGCAAGCATCTCAGGTAAGGAGCACATGCTAATCCTTTCTAAAAGCTTAATCACTAAAAGTTGTTAGAGAAGTACACAACCCAGCTCCAAAGCCACAAGGCCAGATAGGATGCAGTTTAGAGCCTTCAGTTGTCACTAAAACTGGCCCCTTCTCCTGCTGGTTTACCTCCAGTTTTTTGTATATAAATGGCTAGGAGTACTTGGCCAGGGAAAGCTGCTGATGGCTTAAGTGCAGATCACAGAAAAACATCTTTATGTGTTTGTCAGCTGTTCACAGTTTATGGCCTAGCCTTGACTGAGTTTAATTGTTACGAGTTGACTCAAGTCATTAAGCCAAATCACTGAGTCTAAGAGCTGTGCAAACCTAACATCATCTACCTGGTGGGACAAATATTTTGTGTTGGAGCATTAGGCAGACTGATGTAAGATTGCCCTTTATCCTTATCCTTCTCCCAGCTCCACTCCTTTACCATAGTTATTTTCAAACTAAGACTCAGTCTATGAGAAACCACAAACCAATACCAGAACTAAAGCTAATACACACCTACGAGTCATGACAGGGTAAAGAAGTGAGGATCTAGGCATGAATAATGCATTCACTTCTGCAGAAGTGACTGCCTCTGCAGAAGCCACAAAGGACCTTTTGGTTGGAGTACACTGATTCTGGGCATTTTCTAAGAAACAATTTCCACTAAGTTTCCAGGAAACTGCCTCCCAAAAACATTGCTCAGGCTTTCCACATAAACTAACAGTTCTATTAACTTCAAACAACAGATTGTTGTTAATGCTGCTGTTGTCCTTTTGGCTTCCCAAGAACGGTATTTGTTGATTTTGTTGTTACTCTTTTTCATACCTTGGGGATGTCATTTGCTGGTTTCTCTGTTGAGAGAAGCATGAGTTGTTGCCCATTTGGTGCAAGGGCTCAAAAACCCCACAGATTTAAGCCAAAGTCCTAGTATCTAGAAGTTCCATACTAGATATATGATTGTGTGATTTAAAATGTATGCATTGGTCTCAGCAATGAGTTTAATTTTTAAACACTCTGATATTTAAAACAGTTTGTATTCAGTCCCTTCAGTCACGCCAGACTGCTTGCCTGTGCTGGACGTGGTTATCACTGCATCACCAGGCAGTGATAGGGAATGATGTCTGGGGCATGCACAAACAGAAATTCTTCACTGGGACCAGACTAACTCAGACTCTGTTCTGGCCAGTGCTAAATGTTTCACAGGACAGGGGTAGATAAAACATAATATGCCCTCACATTATGTTTCCTCTGGAGCCATTACCGGTAATTTTGATTTAAATCTTGGAGCCGAGCTCTAGAAGCTGTGAAGAGTTACATAATTACGCCATGAGCAGGTATCTGGGCCTGTATTATTAAGTATTCATTATTAAGTAACTGCTTTGGAAACTTGATCAGGTTTTGGACCTCCACAACTTTTAGAAGGAATGACATCCATGATCTAATAGATCATTACCTGAGAATGTATCTTTTTTTCTGAACATTTCACACCTAAAATTTTACTGATATCATCTTCTTTTTATGAGCTCCTCAGATCGATCTCCTTTCTACTTTGCAGTATTTTGTATTCCGCTGCCAGTATTTTCAAATGTCTTCTGAAATTAATTTTTACCTGTCCTTGGGGATGGTGCTATGTAGAGCCAGGAGTTGGACACGATGATCCTTGAGGATCCCTTCCAGCCTAGCTTATTCTGTGATTCTACGCTATCATTTTACAGGTGAATTAACTCCTAACACATACCAGGATGCAAATAAAGCAGCATAGTTTATTAATGAAAATCTAGAACTTTCAAAGATGTCCACCTTATAATCTGTTATGGATTATTCCTGGAAATGCTTAAAATAATATTTTTAAACAGGTCATCTGAGTAATGACATTAATGTCTTTTCCTTTTAAAACTGGGATATCGTTTGAAAGAACCTGGGCTTAAGTATTCCTCCTAAATGAATAACCAAGAATAACTGTGTTCTCTTTTGCTCAATTTAACTGTAGCTATTCAACAGTAATACCTTTTGCTAATTTGCATTGCACTATAATAACTATATTTGAAAAAAAATCTATTTATCTTCACTTATTTTTACATTAAATGTTACTATTCAAGTTCATAAAGCCATTATAATTCTTTCCATTCATGAGTGTATAATCAGGCACAGAATTTTAGACAGGGTAATTTTAAAGCTCCCTTTTCTAAAAGAAAGTCAACTTACTGAAAATTTCAGTATTGTGAAAAAATACAGTTTTTTCCCCCTACAAAACCTTAGGATTACACAAAAATACAGCATAAATATAAACATTAGGCCAAGGCAACATTTTAAAGTGCAAAACTCCACTTGCCACACATGAATAATTCAAATAATGCTGCATAATGCATAGGCAATTCTTACTAGTATTTCAAAACCCAAAGTGACACAATGAGATCAACATATAACAGTAATTCAAATGCATTCTATTTATAATAAATAAGTGCTCATCTGACCATAGAACACAGTAAGCATATTGTCCCAACAAGCAAGCTCTACACAAATACCCTTTTTTTCCTTTGTCTGAATGGCGTGCTACCATTGAACATAAAGACATATTAAGAAAAAAAGATCTCATCCACCATCTGGTAAGAAAACTTGTGGGGAGAGACATCTGGAACCTGTTGCATGTACATTTTTCCAGAGGTTTCATCTTTAATCAATCAATTTATACTGTCATATTTTTCAATTTATACTGACTGAAAATTATTCCTTTATTTTCTTCCACATACTCATATCCTCTTAATGTTCAGTTGTTTTGTTTTAAGGTTTGGGGTTTTTTTGGTTGTTTAGTTTTTTTGAGGGAGTAGTGTTGGGGAAAAGGGAGGAAGGTAGAAGAGGGTTGCTTCAATTTGTATTCAGCTACTAAGTTCTGTGATGGGATGAGGACAGATGGGGAATAGTTCAAGTTCTAGCCTCTAATAGCATTTGGTTTGAGACAATAGTGCTGTTCTGAATTCCCAATCATTCTCCCTTGTTGAACCTTGGTTCAGTTTGCAGGGTGGTTTTCCTATACAAGAATTAAGCTTATTTTGGAGAAAACTACACTGGAAGCTCAGCTGCCTTCCAAATATTCTCCAGTCTCTAAAAGAGACACTAAGAATCTGAACCCATTACTTGGCCTGCATCAAAGTGCATATGAAGTAGGGGCATCTATCCAAGGAAGCAGAATAGATACAGTCTTGAGATGCACATAGTGTGCATGTGTAAGTCTCAGCAGTAACCCCTTTTATCCACTGATCCTCCCCCACCTAAACAAACATCTTAGCAATCTACACACAGGCACAGAGTCTCAAGGACCAAGACTTTACAGTGGGATCCTTAGTGATCCTTAGTGAGTAATTTTCCCTAAATTACTTCAGAGAATTCTGACTGTTACATTCTTTGTAAGACCTAAAACCTTTAAATTTTTGCGCATAAGCCACCTTCCACTGAACAAGCTTTTGGGACTGCCTTAGATGACCCCACTTAGCTTTTCTGGCAGAACATTTTTTATCCATTCAAATCTATTTAAATGCTGCTGTCAAAAGACCCTCAGTTTATTTTTTATATGAACTCCTCCACTGGCCTCTCAAACATCAAACTCAGACTTCTTTCCTTCACCCCTTAACACCTCAGCATTTAATGTAATGCTATCCATCTTGGGCATTGCAGAGTGCTGCAGGCAGCCCAGGGCACTACCTGCAGGCAGAGTTCTTCCTCCAGCTGAGATTCTCAAAAAGATGATTTTCCATTGCTATGTCTGGATAACATCTGGGTAATGTCTGGATACTAGACATTAGAAAAGCAATAATCAAAAGAGGAGTTCCTACTGTCCCTGAATTTAACAGGAGTCAAACTGCTCATGACCCAGTAAAAACTCAGATACAAAGCTCACTGGCAGCAGTTATTCTAGAGAGTCCCTTTGTAACTGGGCCAGCAGTGTAGTCCTGAACTTGTTAAAGTTTTAGCATGTTCTTATATTGCAAATAAGCAACATATCCACCCCCCAAAAGTACTTTAAGAAATGCTGAATCCCATTCTTAAAAACACCACAAAATAATGGGAAAACAATTAAGTCAGAGACAGTTAAGACTACCACTAAAATAAAAGCATTGATTTAATTCATAGCTCTGGAGACAAAGAAGTAGGGCACTAGCATACATTGTACACAAGCCTGTGTGATCTTTCTTCACCACAGGAAAGCCAAAGCTGAAAACCATGTAATTCCCTAAAAATAGTTTCAAACAGTAACTGGGAGGATTAAAACATGTGTCTCACAGTTCTTTGGTTTTGAAATGTGAAATTTGGTCAATTAAATTTATGTCAAAATTCACAAGAATAAATGTCCCTGAATCATGAAAGGAAGTTAGAGAGCTGAAGGTTGTTATTTGCTGAACAAGTGCGCTACCGTGTAGGTGATTGGGACACATGCAAAACATAATGGTTGAGAAGACACCCTGATGGAACGTGTAAATCTTAATCCTTAGATCTTGACTCCTAAAGCCTTAGAATTCTTGGAACATAGTAGGTAGGAGGGCTGTGCCTTGGCAGGCAGTGGCACGGTGCAGCAAGCAGGAGGACACCTGAGCCAGCTCCCAGTGAGTGGCTGCATCCAGTGATGCCTGCAAGGCACCTCCTGGTCACTCCCTGCTGCTGGTACGGCCCCTCAGCTTTGGCAAGAAAACCACATTGAACACTGACGGTACTGCTCTAAGTGCCCAAATTAGCTGTTACATTTCCCTTGACGCTATGCTGTCTCATGTAGGCATAATCATAACAATACATAAGCTCTGAAAATTCTTTTAAAATCAGAACATTACGAGTGGCGTTGGCCAAGCACTCTCTCTGAAGTAGACACGAAGTGAAACTTTGGTGCAGTGACCCCCCCTTGTTTTGTAAACAGAGGTAAGTCCTATATCCCCAGGCAGTGAGATAAAAGTGCAAAACAAGGCTTAGTGAAATCAAAGAAGTTTGAAGTAGGCCTTAAAACCATATTCAACACATGTTTACAGTATCTAAATACAATATTGATCTCTAATGACCCTGAAATTAAAGTGTACGTTCTTTGTGTTGCAAAAACATAATAGAGAAACAAGAAGAAATCCCCTCATAAAAAAAATCTAAAAAAATTTTTTTAAAAAATTAAAAAAAAAAAAGGCAAAAAGGGCAGGGAAATATGCAATTTTAGGAAAGGAAGTCACACAGATTTCCAAAACAAAATAGGCATATTTTTTTACCTGGAATCCTGGAATTCTACAGGGCTGGAATTATGGCTGCCACATCGAAAAACACAAAGAGCAGAGTAAAGCTGAGCTGCTTTTTCAGTGATGATTTTCACCTTAAGTCAAAGGTGGTAATGGCCAGAAAGAGACCATTTCTCCTGGAAATTTTTAAATGCATTCACTTCCTTTACAGAAAGGTGAAGGGACATCATCATATCATCCTGTCTGAACAGTCAGGAGCAAATGAGTTTGGGAAGATTCTGCAGGATGCTGAACTAAATAAAGCACTCCCTCTAGCCCAGAAAACCCTCTTAATTTGTTTGCCTTTGTGTAGCCTGCAGAGATATCTTAGTGCCTGCTTCTAATTTAAGAGAAGTTTCATTCAGCCATCATTCAGATCAAGGTAATTCAATGGAGTGTCTGACTACAAACAACAATCTGAAACTCTTAAGTAAGACCCTCATTTATTTATAAACACACACTTCTGACTTAACTCTTCTTAAAAAATAATGTTTTAAATTAATTTTTTTTAAAGTTCATAGGAAAAACTGAGAACTACATTCTCCAAAAGGACACTGATTTTTCCATAATTGATAATAATATTATGGAAATTGCATTCTTCCATGATATTCATTACCTGCAGAATCAATTTACAAGCACTGGGGTTTTTTTTTTAATTCCTATAGAAAATTAGCATCTCATTGTACCACATAATGCTTCCTATACTATTATTAAACAGAGCAGCAGGTGTCCTCTTTAAATAAGGTATTTATCAAATCCCCAATCAATGCACAAATGCTATTTTTACAAAGAAATTTAAATAGCCATTCCCTCTAGAACTATTAAAATTTCGGTATAGTAGTTCTTGAAAGGTCTAACGAAATTTTCAACGTATGTAAGTTTTTTAACATTGTCCAAAAGTGAGGTTTCATTCCTGATGATCAGGCACTGCACTTAATCAATCTTTTCCAAATTAGACGCAGAATGACCAGCAGAATATTTTGCAAACAGAAAATGGATTTATACAGAGCTTGAAAAAGGAACCACTTGCTTTCCAGCCACATACACTTCAGAAATATTCCGATCATCACCTGAAATAACACAGTCAAAACTGAGGTTTGCTCATAAATACAAACACTGATTTAATTAATGACAATTATGCAGTCTACAAAAACAGTTTTGGAACACATTATTTGCAGCAACCATTTCCTAGAACTAAGAAAGTCTATTTGGAGAGAAATAGTCAGGGCTACCACAAAAATTAATAAATATTTTAGCAACCCCCATGTGTTTTGTTTTTTTTTAAATAAACATAGCATTCAGCTGCTGCAATAGTGCAATGGATTTTCTGTATATTCAGTAGATCCAAACCCCAAAAATATTATGTATCTGTACAGAAAATGATTTGTTGCACAGTATCTGAACTGGCTTGGGAAGCAGCCATC
>JAWWEY010000130.1:4780878-4804533 GCA_035582745.1 Loriotus luctuosus
ACCAGCCTCCTTCCACCATGTAGAAGTACCTGGTAACTTACTTGAAATGTTCATAAGACAAACAAAAATTTAGATGATTACAAGGAAAAACCCAAAAACAAATTGAATAGTATGTTAGCACCTGAGCTTTTAAGAGACTTAAGAAACAATAGGTTATATTCCAAAAACATTCAAACTCCAAATGGGACAATGAAATTAAGTCAGAGAAACAGTAAAGCATATAATAACACTCACCTTGCTAAGGCAGTATTAGATTGCATTTTTAAAAAAGTTTAAGCAATTTTGAAAGGTTGTACAGACATATTGCAATAGTAATATATCATAATATGATAATAAAAGAGGTATCCTGTGGTAATTGCAACTAGCTGGAACAAATAATAATATGGTGTGGAGAAATAATCATAGCCAGTCTGAAGATCTCATACCTCCCTGTATGGCTTGCCTTGTGGTCTACTATTTAGCTTTATTTTTTTCAAAATTTCATTACAACCACAAGTTTTCAGGTCCACATGCCCTGAAAACTTACAAATTCATCTTCAGGGACCGGGTGTTTGCAAGTGCTTAGAATTCCTAAAGAGAAGCCTCTGTGCCTCTTTAGAAATAAATTAGGACCCTTTTAAGTTCTAGAAAGAATCTGTTAATTAAATCTCTTTTTCCAATACTCTGAAATTAAGTCATCAAAGAGCATAACACTTGCAAGTAATTTATTTGTTTTCAGATTGCACTGATAAAGGAAATTCAGTCTTGAAGTTACTTTAAGAAGTCTCTGAAGTTTGTGAGTGGCAGGAATATCACAATATCTTAAAGACATTTAAACTCCTACAAATTCAGAAATATTTTGATTACCTACTAGTTTCAACAAAAATTATCTCATGTTCCTTCCTTTAGAGCAGAATGCAATTTTTAGACTAAACACAAGAGGGTGATAAGTGTTTAGGAGTCTTAACAAAGCAAACTATCCCAAAAAAAAATCACTCATTTAAATTTCTGCTACTGAAATTTTCCCTTTCAGTATCCAGGCTACTGTAAGCTTGTAGAAGTAATTTATATTCTACCCTTAAAAGTTATAAGTAAGGATAAAACAGCTTAAAATCAATATAAAAAATTAACGCTTTATTAAGGAAACCTAATATAGAAAAAACACAGGAGTAGCTGGGAAGGCAAGCCACATATGAGTTTGGGATTTTTATGTCTTCCTTTCTGTGTCTCAGCTAGTTTATTCTCACACTTTGTGGGACAGTATATATTGCAGGAAAAAGAACACTATTTGTTCCCTGCTCATCTTCTGTCTTCTCTATTTCCTCCACTACACTCCCAGGAATTCAAACACAGTTCTGAGAAGATGTGATTGACGACATTTTCACTACATCTTTTAAGCTTCCATTAATAATTCCCAATGGAGCTCTTTGGCAGCCAAAGGCACGTTACACTGAGAAGATTTGGGACCAGTGTTTTAGAAGGTAGTGAGCTCATTTCTGGTAACTGAAACAATAATAGGTTTTCACTTACATGTGGATTTCCTCTCTGCTAAATCATACCAGTTACACTAAAACTTTAATTGCATCTATTTTTATGTGCACACTGATTACAGCAAAATTGGTTCTCCAAAACTGGATAACCCATATACTATATGATTGCATTCTGCAAATGCAATTGTGTTTTGAACAACCATGGTGGAAAGCCTGTTTTTTCTGCTCTTCCCTGAGTGAGGAGTGATTTGCATGATGTTTTGATTTGCAACAAACCGCCTCACTGACAGCTCAAAAAGCACAAGCAAAATTAGAAACTCATGACAAATAGAATGCATGATTTTACAGTAATTGCAGTTTTTCTTCTAGGTGATGGTTGCTGAGAAAACAAATTTCCAGCTGGTACAATAAATAGACAAGCACTTACAGCCTTATGACTAAGAAGTCTGAGGATCTTTGCAAAGCAAATGTACAACCCTGAAAAGCCATTAAGGTTTTGTTATTAAGCTCTCAGCATTAATAGAGTACTCTTCTCTGAAAAGCCTAGTGTGAGTATGAGAAACTGAAGGATTATCTCTGCCTACCAGTTAGATTTCACTCTGGCACCACAAAACCCATGAATCTCCCATGAAGACAGGGAGACACATAATCAAAGAGAGTTGTAGCTCTCTGTGCACACACTAAAGATTTTTCTTCTTACCTTGGCTTCCTCCCAGAGTGGCTAGCTGAAAAGCTTCTTTAAGAGTTAGTCCTGTTTCATTCACTTTATTGATCTGAAGGCTATTAGATGCCACCATTGTTTTCCTTATAGCATCAAGCATAGAAGCTGAATATCCACCTGCAACATCTAGAAGGGATCAGAGTCTTAGAAACAAGCTTGGATATAAATCTCTATGTTAAATTTCCGTAAGTTTTAATTCAAAGTTCTGAAGAGACATATGTGGTAAACCAAACAAGTTCTACAGCTAAGCACTGTCTCTGAAGGCATAATTCCCAACAAAGGTGTTCTCACACACAGTCAGGTGAATAGAACACAACACAAAAACAGAAACCTGAAAAGTTAATGTTCAGGCCCTGTTTAAGCTCACAACAGCAACAAAACTCTTCACTAATTTTTAAAATTTGTTTTAGAAGAGTTTTGTACCAACCCTAGAATTTCAATAGTCTACACTTCCTTACTCAAGTGGAGAAAACAAAGGAGGACCAAAAATTGGGAGACATGCTAACTTTGAAATATGAACAGGAGAATGTATCTCCCAATGGTTTCCAGAAAAAAAGACTTTCAGAGCAAACTACTAACCTGTACCAAGACCAAGCTTCACATTGTGTTCAAGAACCTTTTGCACATTTAAGACACCGCTGCACATCCTGGATTAGAAGAAGAAACATGTTCTGTGTGCTACATGCAGAAAAATTTCAGGAGAAGCAGGGTTGCAGAGCCATTTTATGACAAAGACTCTCCCTTAATGTGTACAAGATTTGGTTTATTACTTATTCTGCCTGGATACCATGCAGTATCTAATGTCTGCTCAACAGAAAGAAGACTTTATAGTCCATTTCTCCAAAACATTAGCAGACTTCAGGGGGAAGGGAGATGCCACTGACATCTACCACTGACAGAACAGTCAAAAGAAACAAATTTTTAGAAAATAAGTATTTCTATAGATATGGATATAGATGCAATAACTAAACTGAAAGACCACAAATTGGTCCAGAGCATGCTATGCAGAAGTGGATGATGAATGGTCATGTTCAATCCAATATGTCATTTATGGTGTAATGAGGTATCATATAGCTTCTATATCATAGCTTTGCAATGGTAGCACCGACTCAGGGTACTACACAAACAACAGCTTTATTTAATTATGCACCATTCCTTTTTTTTTTCAACTTACGAGAAGTTCGAATTGGGGCAATGTGAAATTGCAGCTCCACGAAGACTAAAAAGTTTCAGCTCTTCTTCAGAAAGATGACAGGCATGTGCCATCACAGTCTAAAGAAAAAGAGAATCACAAATTTACTCAATATTTTATTTACTTCTGTGGCTGTGAGGTTTGCTGCACTGCTTTAAATAGCCAAAAAGGACACGTTACCGTTTAGTGAAATTAATGCACTTCTTGAATTAAGCTCTTAAAACCCACAAGTGAAAAGCTGATTAACTTTGGTGTGCCTGACATATCATTCCTTCAGCTTTTTTTCATTTTTTAAATATAAGAATACAGGGTACTTGCTCTTGCAGTGACTGCTGTGACCAAAGACAAAAGCAAGAACTTCCCAGTTATCCTAGTGCTGTAGCAAGCTTACAATTTATATTTTGTAGCTAACACAGAGATTAAGTACTGGGGCTAGAAATACATCAGCTAAAATGTAAGATGCATGTACTCTTAGCATGTTTCCTATCAGCTCTCTAAAGATTTGCACCAGGGAAGAAGAATGAGATTAAATATTCTTTATGTAAAATATAATCTAATTTTTTATGCAACTGATAAATTACTTTTACTTTTTAGCCAACATAACTGACTTTAAAAATAAGTTCACAAGAAAAACATAGAAGTATAGGATGGGATAATTTAATAGTGGATAAACCAATCATTCCCATACAAATCTAATTGGCATTACCTCACATGCCAAATGCCCACTGAAAGAGAGGAGCAAGAGCTCTGTTAGATCTTGCAATCTGCACATTAAATTGAGCATGGCACTGAGACTTCTTCCACTGAGCATCTCCTAATGGCACTGTACCCCTCTCATCTCCACTCATCAAGCTCACTGTAGCTGAAAGCACAAGGAGAATAGCCACGTCTTCAGATAAGGACCTACATATGGTAGCTAATGAAGCATATCCCTGCCAATCTGTGCTGTTTTTAAAAGGAAAGAAACATTTCAGCAACAGCTCCAAAAGAAATCCCTGCTTTTAAAACACTTAAAAAAAATTGATTTGGCACCTTAGTTTGAGTGGATGGGGAGACAATATCTGAGGTTCTGCTGCTATGCTTGTGTTTAATAGCATCCTTTCCCAAATACCCAGGAGTCTGACTCCAGAAGGCACCAGTAATCACGATTTTACATTACTGTTTTCACCTGTGTGCATACAAGTCACAGAATTAAGACCTGTGCTTTTGCAGCACAAATATGCCCGTTAGAACACTTGCACACCAAATCAGCATGCAAAGGACCATGTAAGAAAGCAAAGGCTAATTCTGCATACATACTTCTCTAGTCCATATTGATTTCTCAGCAAAAAGAACAGTAAACAAGTCATTTACTGGAGTAAAATTTCAAACACAGAAATGGGAGCTCAACAGCTAATTCCTAGGGAGTTTCCAGCTGCCCCTTGTGCATCTGAAAATTCTCTCTCAAATTTTTAAATGAACTTGATTGATGTTTAGGTATGCTGACTGTAGTTGGGTTGTTCATATTCACCTTTGCAGGGGCAGTCCACTATCTAATTAGATGTGCCCTGGGTCTCTAGCCTGTAATTACCGTGGGCAGGTATATTACATTTATCTCAACAGCACAAGGCTGTAATGAATTTCAATTCTTTGGGCTAGTGTCCCTCGCAAAGCTTGGTAAAACAAGCTGGTAAAATGAGGTGAGAGTGCTTTTGGATAGTCAGAGCAGTAAAGAGCAGCTGTCTGCAAGTGAAGTAGATGTTTAGAATTCAACACAGAAGGCTGCTTCTTCATAGGAAGAAAATGAAGCTGGTCCTAACGTGACACCACAGAAGAGATCTTCAGGCAAACTGCAAAAACTGGGTAACATCCTTGGACTAGAAGGATAACTAGGTCCTGTCCAAGAATTACCAGTTCCTACAATACCAGCTTTATCTAGCTTCCTTCTAATCCCACTGCCCTAACTCTCTTTGGAGCCTTTAGAAAATGAATCATGGAGCATAAAATATGTTTCTTTTTCACTTCCTCTAAAACACTTAGGAACACAGTGGGCCTGTTTAAAGACCCAACACCCCAACACAGAACATAAAACAAATTTACTTTTCCCCAGATATCACTGACCTTCACAGAACAAAACAATACAGTAAAGCATATTCTCTACATGGATTAATTTAAGTCATATTTGGGAATTTTTTATGTGGCTACCTTGCTGGTTAGCAGCTTGTTTTTATCATACAGTTCAGTGTAATTCTGGTAGGCAGGAAACATGTTCTCCACAAGTTTGATTTCTTCCTCAGTCTCACTTATGTGACTCTGCAACAAGAAAATGCATAGAGCGAGTCCTTTAAAGACCATTGAACCTGACATTGCAACCTTCTGAGCAATCTACTGGCGTTAAATATACATTCATAAAAAATAGTGCCTTTAAAGCCTATAATTCGATCTAGTCCTTGCATCTCTTTTTTCATCAGACCTGAACAAGTTTTCATAGGACCTAAAGAAGTAGCTCCATTTGGTCCTTAAAGGAACAAAGGGATATGAGATGGTACACATGTTCATCCTGACACAATGGATCCACTTCCAGTTTTAGGAAGATGTTAAAATAATAGATAAAATATACATGATGTTATTGTGAGGTGAAAGAGAGAACAAGCCTACAACAGAGTTGATGCTGAGATCAGTGCAGCAGGTATGTATCTCCTCCCAAAGGCATCTTTAGATGGTCAGCATGCTGTCTGTCCACACCACTGAAATGGCACATAGAGCTCTCAGAGCTTACCTGCACGTGGAGATCGTGGGTTTGTGCTAAATCCCCAAGGGCATTCAGCAAGTCCTCTGTGCAGGAGGGGCCAAAGCGGGGGGTTATGATAGGCTGTACTCTGGGATACTGAAAATAATAGAAGATGGGGTTTGCATTCTACATATATATTTCAGCAACCATAAGATTAGCATTTACATGGCAATTACATTTTGTCTTCATTGCTTACTGCTTACTGCATCCTTGCCAACTCAAATTAAGCTGTATAGTCATTTCCTTGCTGTCATTAAACATCTCATTGCAAAAACAGAGAATGAAAGTGGGGGATTCTGACAACAATTTTAATGAACTTTATTAAAGAACTTGTTTTTATCTGAACTTTCAAGTCCCTGAAATTTCACCAGTCTTCAGCAGCACTTTTTCATCTTTGCTGACAGTCTAAATGCATGATGAGAAGTCAGTTGAATGACCAGATTTTTTTCAGTCACACTTCTGTGAGCATTGAAGATATAATGATGCAAAACTGCAAGCTTCTACAAAACCAAAGCCATTTTCTTGTCCAATCTTCTTTACTCATAACAGTGACAAACCCCTGAACTCCTTAGATAAGAAGAATGGCGGTATGATCAGATATGCTATACAGTAGGACACAGTGGAGAAGACACTAAAAATTACAGAGGTTTACACCTTGCATCTCTAGATTAAAATTTTCCTAAATCAGTAGTCAGTGGCAAGAGTTTAGCACAAGCCAGTAAGTGATAACTTGGACTGCAGCTCCTTGTATTATCTCCCAGAAAAAAGGAGCTCAGGTCTTTGCAAATTAGCCAGCTTACTCTAGTGATACATTTAGTTTAGGCATTAAACTCCAGGCAATTGCTCTTGAATATTTTGAGGTGGGATGTCAAAAGAAGCCACTGAAAACCAAAGACTGATAAGAAAAGTACTGCTGTGTATAACGTTGGAGTGTACACTTCTATCTTTACCACTGGAGTGTAAGCATGAATGTCTTTAGAAACACACTTTAAGACATGCACTGACACAAAACACTAATTTTATAGTGGATTAGTAACTTTACTGAAAAAAACAGTGATTTCTACTGGTGAGAATTCCTTCAATTAGTCTGTCTACTTCTATACTAAGAGTGCTAAACAGAACTCCACCTTTCTTAACAAGAAAATTATCCTTTCTAGGAAGCCAGGTTTTTTAAACTCAGAGAAACACACGGAACATTGCTCTGCTCTGAGAACAGAAAACTGATTTTACACCATTACAAGTACATTTCTCAACATTTACTAGAACGTTTTTCAGAGTGATGATATCTGTCTATTATACAGAAATATGTATATTTATTGATTTGTCAGTAAGACAACAGATTTGGATAGCAGGATTAATTATTTCATGTGTTCACACAGCATCTTCTGAATACAGAAGTTAATTCAATAAAGAACACTACTTACTTTCTTTTCCAGTAGTTCTCTAACAAACCTGAAAAAGGGTAGAAATAAAGTTGCTATAAATCTGTCCTCTACGTTATAAATTATCAAAAATATAAAAAATATATACTTGGATACCCAGTTAAACGTTTCAGACAGATCAATTATTTTACAAAATTTTGAGCCAGATTTTCAGATGAAATAAAAAAAGGCAACACAATGAAGTCAGCATAGTGACACAAAATTATGCTAGTTTTGAATTTGACTCTGAACATGCAGACTATTGTTTTTACATTGCAATACTTTACATTAGACAAGCAGTAATTATTCTGAGTCCTCCCTGAAAACCAAACACATGCTACATTAAATGCATTGAAAACGTAATTATAACCTAGAGCCGAAATATTGAAGAAGGAAAAAACAAACCAAACTTAGGTTTGTTTGTCCATGAATTCAAATTCCAGTGTTTAAACCTTTTCAAATCCAAGTTTTAAAAGATGCAGCAATATTTTACATCTTACAGTAGAGGCATATGTCCTCATTCTCTTAAAGAACCCTTGATTTTTTGGAAATCTTATACTAATGTTAGTATATAGACCATCTACCTTCTGGAAAATAAAGATTTACTCACTGTTAAATAAAACGCCATCTCAGACCTCTACAAAAAACCCTAAGCAGTCACTATGGATAATGCAGATGAGCAAATTAAACTTCCTCCTACTTTGGAAGGAGGAAATTCTTTGAAAGCCCATTTTTTCAGTGTATGTAAGTGGCACGTGAAAGACAGTTTGAGATGCTTTCTGGACAGGCTCCCTGTGAATTTTTATGCTATGGTTCATAGTAAGAAAACTCTGTAATTTTGATCACAACACGTTTTATCAATTTTTTCAAATGTCTTCGAAAGAAAAAGAAAATTATGCTAGAGGCTACATTCACAGCCCTGAAGGTCGCACTAGATCAGCAGATAGAAACAAGAAACCTGAGTTCAACTTCTGCAATGACCAAAGGAGTTTGAGCCCACCATTTTCTTACTTTGAGAGCTAAAATGCCAAGTGAATTAGCTATCATCTGCCTGTTTCTCCTCTTACCAATTAACCTGATCACATTTGATCAGAAGCTTTATGATCAGAACTTGATCAATAAAATACACACTTGAGCAGAAGCTTTAACAGAAATATAATGCCCAGTTTTAATGTGGCTGTTTTCATTCTTTCTCATATTCTTTGAACAGTGTGAGCTGTTTCAAAACTGATGAAATGTGATAAAATGTTTTGCAAATATAGTCTATAGTTTGTTGGCTTATGTACTTCTCTATAAGGAAAGAAGTTCAGCTCCAAACCACTGTCTTCTGTAGGAGAACAGACTTAAACACAGGTTCTCATCTTTGCAGCTGACTATAATACCATATATGGCTATCTAGAGTTCAATTCCCTTACATTTTATTAAATCCTCTTTGACAAAGAATGATAGATTCAAATTCTTGATGAATTTAAATTTAATATTTGAAGTACTTGGAATTGTACCTTATTTCCATGCTAACCAAATAAATACTTCTGTATGTTAACTTTGAGTAACTGAAATGAGTGTAGTCCATCTTCTGACAGTGTCACAGATCACATTTCTTAGATTCTTAAAAAACCAAGCAACAAAAATCCAACTAACATGTTACCCTCTTAATGAAACAGCTTTTTCATCCTTCTGCAATTGTACTGCTGTGATTAGGGAAAGTACTCCAGATCCATGTCAGGAAGCACACAGCCCCATTCCCTAGACAGATATGGAGTACTTGTGGCAACCTCTCACCCAAGTTCAGAAGAATTTCTTTTTACACAGCCAAAAAGCAATTAATTGGAGGCAGAAGATAGATATTTGAAAGAAAGTTATTTAGATCCTTCTGAAGCTTTTAAAACTGTCAGAATTGGAAGTTCTGCTTCTTTCACGCCTGTTTGGCAGGACTTGCACCGTACTATGGAAACTGGGGATTTACATAGAGGGAAACAAAGGTTAGAAGAGTGAAGGTAACTCATTCTGCATGCTTTAAAAATTCCTTTAAATATAAACACCATTAGAAATACATTACTATTTCTAACTTTCATTGTCACGCCTTTAGTATGATTTGTAAAAACAAGGGAGCAACCTCACACAAGTGCCAAAAGATATTTATATTACTCTTAGGGGTTTTCTCTTTCAGCATGACATCTGAAACATTTATATAAGCAAATAGATAGTCCTATGAGAAGAGCTGTATGTCTGCTTAACAGTTTTCTGAGCATGGATGCAAAAGACAAGAGAAACGTGATAGTTAACTGCAATAATCCAGTCTTGGCTCTCCTCCACTACAAATATTGCCTTCATTTGATTCTCCTTCATTCTCTCAGCTGCATGTTGGAGTAGTTTGACTGGTGCTGTGATGGAGAAGATATGTTTAAAATGGGGTATGAGAGATGAGTTCTACAGCTTGAATAAAGCCTTAACCTAAATGATGGAAGGAAATAGCTTAGAAGTTAATGGGGATGAAGGAACTGGCTGCCACCTCACCATTGTATGTCAGGTCCCATGACCTCCACACACACAGCTGTGAAAGGGAAAAGAGGCAGCAGAAAACAGACATATCCTCTCAAACCCTAGATCTGTGGTTTCTCCCTCTCTTTAGAAAAGCCAGAGTGATGCTGCTTGGGCTGTGTAGCAACTTTTGCAGGAATTGCCAGGATTTGCAGGAATTGCCAGGACTGTAGGGGACAGTACTGTTGCTAATAAAAAACCTGTTGCTAATAAATTCACACCTATAAGCTCTTAGACAGATTCACATCCACCTTTCAGATGTATGAAAAATCTTACTTTAAAAAGTTATGCCATCAATTTTACCATTTTACCTTTCTGTCTCTTGGACAGAGTCAGCAGTAATCTCTCTGTATTCTGGCACACTGTCATTCACATCCATGCAGACTTTTCCAACAAATGCTCGTTGACCAAATTTATCTGTTGAGATGCATTAGAGTATAAATCTCAGAATCACTGGCTCTCAGAAACCATTATCAAAGCTTCTACTGAAATAAAAAAAACTAATTCCACCCCACCCAGCTCCATTTAGGATGACCAGAATTTATGCTCCTATCTTGTCCGTAAGTTAAGATCATTCATGTGACTTTTAAGGATAAAAAGAAAAAACAAAATAAGGAAACACGCAACATTAAATAGGAGCTGTCTTTCACATTAATACTCAACTTTATAAATAAGAACTAGATTACTATAGTTCAACCACAACCAGAATTCTTAATGGTAGTCTATGAAGACAGCTGTGACACAAAGGAGGAGAAACACAAGCATCAAAGTACAGTAGCTGGAGTAGATTACTACCTGAAGATGAGAGAGGGCATAAAGATCTTAGCAAACCACCTCTCCTTTTGCTAACAGGCAAAGATTGCTAACAGGCCTCCCACATGCAATTAGAGGGAGAAATTTCTAGATCTATTCTAGCCTCTTTCTTGAAATTTACCCATGCTAGATGAATAAATCAGAAATCATGTGTAAAACATGCATACAATATCCTAGGCTGTCAAATGTATTTTAAAATCAGATCGCTTTGTCCACTTTTACTATTTAAATTGTTGTTTAATGCAATGGCTTCAAAATTTTCCTAATAAATCAGAATAGCTAATTTTTGATGAAATTTGAGGTTCTTACTAAATTTCTCTGCTTTACGAGCTGTCTGAGCCTTGAGAAATACTGCAAGAACAAAAATATTTGCAAACAGCAGGCATTTGCAACTATGAACAGAAGGGAAGGATAAGATTCTGATGCAGCTTCCACTTCTCTGATTTCTGAGGGTGTGTGAAGATTTTTGATACTGATTATCAGATGAAACCTCAGTGTATCAGGAAATTAATGCACCGACTGGGCCTCCTGTCATTCAGTTCTTTTAAACCTCAAATAACAAAAGGTTAGAAAAAGCAGAGAGCTGCAGCTGAAGAACAAGTCCAGCAGACCTAACTCAAGCTCAGCCAGCAGCAGACTTGGGAATGAGGAGAGAAGGAATAGCAAGTAGGATAGAGGTGTTTAAATGAACATGGGTAACAGGTGGGGTCAGGGGACACAGTGTGACAGGTACAATGAATAAAAAACAAATTAGGAGAAAGGCAGATCCCTAGCTAGTTTAAATTCCTAAACATTGTTTCCTTCAACTAACATGATTCACATAATCCTTCAAAACTCACCGTTAGACTTACCTATAATTTCAGCAAGAAGAAGGGAACTATCTGTGTGAATTGTTGCAAAGTAGCAAGCTGTAGTCGTGCCATTCTTTAGAGTTCGTCTCTAAAAAAGGAAATCAGTTTCAACTGTCTGAGAAAAAAGCCAATAAAGCTGCTAAAATGCAGAACAGGAAGTCTCATTTCAAGCTGCAAGAACATTTGGTTATTGTGAAATTTTGCAGTGAAGTGGAAAGGTAAAAATATAGATTTTTAATTTCATAAAAGCTTTTTTAAGTCTGAGGGTTAATAAATACAAAAAACTGCTCACAAAATTTTTGCAGTGGCTAAACCCATAGAAACCAGTCGTTATTCCTTTCCCCAAACTGGAAATACTCCAATTTATATTCAGAAATACAAACAACTAGTAATTTTTGTTATTTCCTAGTTATGAAAGGCTCTCCAATTTTGATGATGAAGCACCATTTATGTAGTGTTAGCAAAGCAAGGTTTTTGGGGAACATGTTGGTTTTCTTTTAGTAACTCGATCTAGTTGGAAAAACAAGTCAGTTTTTCATGTATCAAAAACCTTTGTTGCCACCAAATACCAAGTATCAAACTTAACTGTAAAAGTAAACTGAGCAAAACCACTCAGACTATGAGTTAATTATTTATCTAATATACCATTTGGAAGGAAATCCATATATTACTTTTGGGGAACATAATAGTAAATTACCAGGTATTTTAGTTACATTAATTCATGATGAAATTTGTAGCTTCTCTCATCCTTGGGACTGATGCAAACTATGTTGACCACTTATCCAACATACAGACCTACACTATACTTTTGGGTTCTGGCTACCAACTAATTTGAGAATTTCTTAAATTTTTTTTAATGAGATAAAAGGTGGGACATTCCACACAATGTTTGGAGGAAGGGTAGAGTTAATTATTTGACAAACATGAAGCCAAGCTGTCTTTTCCTTACAATATTCAAATGAAAACCTTTAAAAATTCCAAAAAAGTCTCAAAACAGCAATGTCGTTACAAAGACAAGTTACCTTTGTCTTTTCTAGCTTTTAAAATTCTGAATTCTCTACTTCTGAAATCCTAACAACATTGTTAAAGTAAATCTAAAAACATTCTGTTTCCAAATCATCAGCACAAAGAGGAGGTTCTAGCTAAAAGCAGGAAAATTTCACCTAAATTGTTTCTTTTGCTGAGTATAGACGGCATTTGTTGGAAACAGGACTTTGATTTGAAAAAATCCACTTTTTTTTCATTACAACTTCATAAGCACAATGAAACTTATGAAAAAACATCTGCTCCATGAAAGTTTAGTTCTATTTCTAACAGATGAAGGTTATAATTGGCCCCTTCAAACACTGCAGAGCAACTGGTATTCTGTATCTTCTGTGGGTGAAGACATCTTCCTGACCCTGTTCTATTTGATTCACATGGGGATAGTCTAACTGTGGTGTTCAGGCTCCCACAGCTAACTTCTACCTCTCTCTGGCAGCTCTTTTCCAGATGATTCTGTGACACAGCTTGCAGGGTGAGGCCTCTAGATGTGCTGGGGTCACTCAGCCTGCACTGTAACAGCGTGTTGGGCACACAGCTCAACACACTGTTAGCTGAGGTCGCCTCTATGTTTTAAGCACTTGGAGACTTAAAAGTGCTTGTCAAAGAGCTTATGACCAGGCTGCTCCTGCATGCTTTTATCATGGTAGACGGCAGAAAGTAATTTCTTTCAAAATTTGTGTGGTAGGGAACAGCATAACTATTTATTTCAGATTTGTTATGTTATTATGGTAATGGCCAAGTAATTTAATCTGTCGAAGATATTTCAGCCACATATTGAAGGATAAATACAAGTTATAGGCCAGAACTAGTACTCTGCAATATGACCTAGCTGCTTGTTGTCCATCCAGTGGATCTCAAAGATTTTAAAATGCTCAGAAACAGTCTAGCTCAAAAACAGTCTTTCTTTGACCCACAATACCACTGAGAGACTCCTTCTAAAGCCCCTGCAGTGAAAGACATTCTTACTGTAAAGACCTCAGCAGCAGCAATGTCTTTCTTTACTACTCCAGAACACCCCAGATCTGTCATCTATCAGAAGTATCTTCTCTTTCATGTGATTCTTGCAGATGGTGGGTTCATAATAGAGGACTTTTGTGGAAGAAAGGAAACATTCCCTGATTTTTTTTTTTTTTACTATGCTTGATTATTGCTACATTGAGGTTGTCTGCACCTGCTGGCTGTAATAATTCTGAGAGTAGATTAATTGTTGTAGATTAGTAGCTGTCATTATATTCAGAAAAGGTGATAAACAGTTAATTGTTAATCTTGTGATTAAATGAACTCTACTGCCAGCAACAAGAGAACAAGACTGTAACTAGCAACAGACAATCTTGACTAGCAATTAGAACAGTGGCTATCTTGGCTTTATCTGGTTTCCATGACAGTAAAACATTCTCTACTCTTTCTGCCAACCTTCTGAGAACATGCCTATATTACACAAAAATGAATGCTGTCAAGTAGGTAAATGTCGTTCGCAGGACTTACAACAACTCTGGTGTACACTTCTTCAGCAAAACCACTGTCCTGGTATTTGGCTTCTGTCGGGAATGTGTAAGCAGTCAACCACTGCAAAAGAGGCAGGTCTACTCTTGTACCAGTAAATGAATACTGAGGAGCATGAATATGCGTATCAACCAATCCTGGCATGAAGAATTCACTAAGGAGAGAAAACAGAATTGTAATGATCCAAAATGCCTCAAAATTCTCCATAGTAATTAGCTTTGTTTTGAAGAGTGTACTTGATTAAAATCCATCAGAATAAATGGCAAGTAGACATTAATCTGTCTCTTCCAGCATCAGCCTATTAACTCCTGCTGTACCTTTACCCATACCCATATTTTGGCATGAAGCAGTTGAGTAATATCATTTACACTGCAAAATACATATATCTAACTGTGAGAAAAACAGTATAGGAGCAGGATTAATCTAATTATCTCTAATATTGACCCACCCTAAACGCCAACAAAGGGGAACTGACTTCACAATAACTAAAATTACTCCACTATAGAATACACCTGAAAAACAGATTTGTACACAGTCTTGTTTCCTAGTTTGAATATGTATGGAACGCCTCTAGCTTCCAGACCATTATATTTACAAAACGTGACTTTCTGTATGCCAGTTTTCTTCTATTTTATTTTTATGTCTATATAGATATGTAAAATCAATGAATTTCAAGGCTTAATGGAAGAACAGACACTGTGTCTAAAAATGCAGACACAGACACTGGGGAGAAAAGCTCTGCTTAGTATCTTGACAGGAAAGGAATATTTCCAATGTAGCTGTAAAACTATATGTTGTCATGCAATGTTCATGCAATAACAGGAATGAATATAGCAACATTACTAGGAAGTTTCTATAGCTATTTTGTTTTGTGCTGAAACTTCCTACCACATAACATTTCTCTCACTCCTCTTTCCTTCTCCCTGGCTACTGAATGAACTGAATTTTGTCTCTTTTACGTCCTCTTTTTTCTGTTTTCTTGCAGGCAATAAATGCTGAAAAGTCTTCCTCAATCAATTCACATTCTCAGCACCTTCCTTTTTCCTCAGGCTCTTTCAGTGAAAAAAAAATCTGTTTATTCATATATACTGTAAGATTAGCCTTTCAGCAAAGCATAAAAGTTTTTTAACAATTGATTACTAGAAAGTAGTTGCAGGTCTCAATTATAAGCCACAAGTCATTACAGTGCTACTACATGCAAAGCATAGTTCAAAACTTTTTCACACAGTCCAAAACTTTTTTACTTCACAATAAACTTGGAGGATTTCACTGCATGAAGAAAAAAGAAATGCTCCAGCTGCAGTATGAAGAAACCAAAAGCTCTGTGTTTAGAGGGCTTAAACCTTCTAACTGTACTAATTTTTATTATGCAATGTGTCAAAGTCCAAGCAAACAAGTTTCATGTCTGCAGTGTCAGTGTTATCTACATTTATTACATCTAGACTTTCATGTTAGGCACAGTCCATTGCTAACAAAATGGATATAAAACGTAATCTCAAGAAAGAATGGCACTCACTTTCACGAGCACGGAAGTGATTATGCCTGAAAATTAAATATGGCATTTTGCTCTGTGCAGTATACATCAGCCAGCAGAATTCAGCTGTGTCTGCAATCCCAAACCAGGGAATGCAAAAAGCACCTGGACTGTCGAGTTGCATCCAGAACACAGGCACCTTTGGGTAAAGAGCTCTCACTGCACTAAAATGGAATTTTGGCCATTAAATATATGGGCATCATATGATTTTAATGTGCTCCTTGTCAAAATGTATTCCAAAAACTTGCTTTACCTCACTCAAAGAACAAACTGCATTTGCTGTAGCTAATCTTAACAACACACATACTGTTTACTCAGTTGTCTAATGTCAGATGTTTTGAACCCCCATGTCTTAGCCAGTTCCTCTAGCTGATCAGCTTGTTCCACAAACACAATCTGAAAAAAAAAGAAAACATAGTTAAGTACCTCGAATGCACATCCCACATCAGCTTTATATAATGGAAAAACAAGTTATATCTTAAAACCAACTTTACACAATTATTACAGAGGTGTTAGGTTTGCATTGAGACTCTTGTTCTTCCTGACTATCAAGCATGATTTTGAAATACCTTCTCATAATCCAGTGAATAATCGCATCCACCTTGTAATAAAACAGTTAATTCCTTCTCAGGTAATACACAGGCAGAACAGCACAGACCTTAGTGTCCTGTAAGGTAACATCATGCTAGCAGGACAATCACTTGTGAGGAGTTGTACAACAGCCTTAGAGGAATGCAGGTACAGCATGCACAACCAGAAGGGTCAAATTACCTCCTGTGCCTATGACTGACTGACATTAAGCTAAGTATTTTCTAAATTTCTGCTTATGTTGGTCTTTTTTAATTTTCTCAGTGCCTACAATGAGAAAATAAATTGAAGGGGAAAATGTGGATAATATTTTCATTTTACAGATTGGGCTAAAAGGATGCTGAGATCTTTGTTTATTTCAAAATAAAACCCTACAATCTGGAGCCAAACTCAACCCCGTGTGACTCCTAGAGCACACAGACTCTACTGATGATGAGTTACTGTTGCCTAGTCAGAATTTTAACACATTTCCTATTTATTTTTAACTTCTGTGGTATTTTAATCTACAAGATGACTCTTAGCTGCTGAATTCTCAACTCTTTGATTCTCTGGTCTATCACTAATAGGCATGACATCTCCCCAGGAAACAGAGACTGTGGAGCCTAGGAACTGCAATGCCCACTACAGGATCCATGCATAACCCAAGTTTCCTCAACACTTGACAATTTAGAGGACTTGGAAGTCTCCCCTGGCCAAAGGCTGCCTACCTGACCTTACAGAAATTCCTGCCTCTAACCACAGCCTCTGCCAGAAACCAATTCACAGTTTTCTAACTCCCTTGGTGTAAGAGCTGGTTCCCCTAATTCCAAGGGAATACTCTTCCTCCTATCAGTGTCCTTCTGCTCCTGGCATGATGGAGGGCCTGTGTCAACATCATGACAGCAGTTTCTAGGGCATCAGTTAAAAAGAAAAACAAAACCACACTAAAAAAGGCAAAACTTAGTACTTTTAAAATGGCAATAGGAAGAAACTTAGGGAGGAGAGCAAGAGGACCAAAAAAAGCATTGTTTAGCACTTATTTGCACGTCATTTTTTATGTGTATGCTTCTTTTGCATAGAAATTCACCATTTTCTGGTTTTTCCATAGACAAAAATAAGCAAAGCTGCTAAACTGTAAATGCTGCTAAACTGTAGACAAGTTATTGGCTGCCTAGTCTTTTAAACTAATGGCTGGTATGATTTGTATTGTTTAAAGAGTAGATGTTTTACATTTTCAGTCAGAAAAAATATTAAAATAATGCCATGTAAATAAATACCACACTAGCAAAAATTGTAAGATTGTAGTATTCCATTAATAGTTGACAAGAAGCAATATTGTCCTCCATGCAAAGAGGAATACATCCAACTTAATTTAACTGCAGAAGGCTTGGAATACAGACCTACTGAAATATCTGATGTGCAATAAAGAAGATGTTATTCAGATATTGAAGTCAAAATGGATGCAGAATGAGCAATGTTAGAGATGCTGGGGGGTGGGGGGGAGAAGGATGAAGAGGGAGGGAAAAAGAGAGAGAGAGAAAAACATGAAACACCAGATGACAAATTCTGGAAACAGGCGTTGCCATGGAAAAGCAGTGGCTGTTATGTACTCTTAGGGTGCAGAAAAATAAAATACCTAAATTATGGAAAAATGAAGAAAATGTGTTTTAAGGAAGCTGGATACATGAAATCAATTCTAAACCTGGCACCTGGCACCTGGGAGCTGCCACCTCATGGGCTACCTACGGTTGAATTAGGCTATGGGTAAATCAACAAGACCTCTACGTTTTTTTCAAACAAACTTCCAAATGGAATTCCTTAGTCAGCCAAGAGTTGTTCCCCATTGCTTTAGGATGCATTTCTAATGCTGAATGCTTTAAGTTCTTTGAGATCCTATGCTTGGATATTTGCTCCAGTATTTGCTTGTGCATTCAAGGTAACCAAGTGGATGCACAGTTCTTTAAACTAGTTCTGCACCTCAGCATTGTAGAAGCAAGAAATTCTACACCAGAGTCACTACAGAGTCAAGAGAAGTGCACAAGACTAAGAACTTCAGCTTTAAAGAAGGAAGTCAAGGAGAATAATTGGCGCTTTGGGAAAGGTATATCACAAAAGGCAGAATTAGTGCTAACCCCATTGTCCAAACACTTCCATAAGTTCTCACATGTTACTCATGTAATGGGGCTAAAGAATTCAAAGATCAGGGGTAAAGCTCTCCCAACACTTGTGACTAATTCAGGCCTCCTGTGTACCAAGTGATGCCCAAAGCTCTTCCATTAAAGCATAGCTGGTCAACTAAACCATGCATCAACCCTGATGTAGCAAACCCTGAGTGCCTTCAAGCACCACAGTGTAAATATCTTACTAACAAGAAAATGGAAAGTGAATTATACTGGCTGAAGGAACATGGTTTGCTTGGATCCAGCAGTGCCTGGCTATGACATTCAAAGGTGAACATGAAAAGAGTCTATCCCTCTTTCCCCTCCCACATGCTCTCCTCCCTCCCTGTTCTCACAGTTATTAAGTGATGTCTATTGTTTGCCTAGTTCCCAAAACTGGAATGTGAGGCTAAATGAGAGACAAGAACATTCAAAACACCCAGTTGCTAAAGGAACTGCCCAGCCTGCTGAGAAAGTAGCAGTGAACTCCAGATGGACGGTACCTTTCTCCCTGTACAGCTGACATGTGTCTACTCACTGTCACAACAGGTTGAAACCAAAACTTATGCTTAAAATCCTTATTCCACAACTCTTGCTCTTTTCATGACTTCCACAGGGTTTTTAGCTTAATATTTTTTTCTCTTTACTTAATATTCTACTCACCTAGGATAATTACACCAACATTTCAATAACAACTCACATTTTGCACCTATGTCTGTTTTCTTTACCCTGAGGAATGCTGGTCTTTCTCTTTGTTTTTCCTCAAGGGAGACACTACACTGCTCTGCAAACCACTCAGTTAAACATGGTCCTTACTTTGCTAACTTGATGATAAATCGGGGTTTTATATCCAAAGGCAATGGTTTTCTTCATGAAACTTTGTATTCATCTGGGGTAAAGCAGAGAGATGACATTTTACATCCCTTGCAGGACATGCAGGGACCCACACAGCAAAACAGAACCCAGTTTTTCATACAAGCTCTGACACACAGTGTCAGAGACCGTGCAAAATTTTTCCATGATGGAGTCAGCAACATGAGGCAAAAGAAGGATACCTCTTTAGTTGAATTTACATCTTTGGGAGGAAAACAGAAGCAGTTTTGGTGTAAATTTGAAAAATAAAGGCAAGTCATTTTCTAATCACTATGTCTTTCTTGAAAAGCCAACTCTTCTGTGATTCCAGTGGTTGTTCTGCATGAGGCTACATTATGAGTAAGAGAGAGAAAAGAGAGCATATGGGATACTCACTGTATCAGCCCCTGGAATAGTAAAATGTCAAGAATTTGTAATAAAAAGAGAATAAAATAAAAGTGCTTGTCACTGTATTCTGGTGGGAATTTTATTTTAGGAAGATAGTGTTTTAATGGATTTAAAGAAAAAAAAACCTTCCATCAATTTATGCAAGAAAAACATTATACTGTGAATCCTTGTTCCCTAGGAAAAGAAGAGAGTAAGTGAGAGCACAGATACCTAGGTACAGCTTACTAATATATCTCTTTTTCAAGAAAATCACTAAAAATCTTGATTTCATATGGATGCTGTGTAGAGACACTTTTGCAGAAATTGACATTAAAGAGTGGGATGGGGTATGAATTTATGCCTTGTGCACCTGAGTTACACCAACCAAACATTTTTACATTTAGATCTATTGTTTTAGTGAACACCAGCCAATGCATAACTATGCAAGATTTTACTCCTCTCCTGTTCATCAAAATACAGCTCCTCACAGACTTCAATACACTTTGCATCAGACTCCTCAACAGCTATAAAAGGACTGTCTTGAAACAGGCCCTCATGGACCCGTGTGAATAGAGAAAATGCACTGTTAGGGCTCAAACTGTGCTTTGCATATATTTCAAACGTTACTGAAGCCTGTTACTTAGCCATACAAAAGAAAACTACTTTTTTAGATTTCACATAGGGTGACCATATGTTATTGAGCCTACAAAAAATCACCAGTCTACTTGCATAACGTGCACTACGAAACTGAGTTTCAAGTGTGATAAGGGTTAAGGAAATTACATTGCTTCCCTGACAGACTCTCTCCAACATTATCAGTAAGTGCAATGCTTGTTTCAAGCTTAGTTCGTACTACTGAAATGCCCAGCATCACCATCTTTCTGAATCTTTATGGGTATATGCCATAGGGGGGATTTTTGTGACGAGAAGACAAAAAAAGCCTCATTTAGATGGCTGTGCAGTGGGTAGACAGCTATTGTCACCATCACTGTTTAGATACCCTTAGAATAAAAAAAAAAAAAAACCCAGCTTGCGAAACTGAAAGAAAACAGAGAATCTGAAAGAATGCCAGATCTAGGAACGCTGTTGTTCTGGGAACACTCAGGAGACCTCAAAAGCAGATTTATGCCAACTGCAGACTCGTGCCGAGGGGACGCTCCATCCCGGTTAACTCCAGTCCCCGCAAGTGCGAAATTCCTTCTCCGCGGCGCCTGCCCCGACGGACAGGAGTGCGAAAATGTTCCGCTTTCTCTCCACAGACCGGCGGAGCCGGCCCTGCCTCTCGGCACCCCCGACGCGGGCTCGGGGCCGCAGGGGTCACTGCCAGCGCCCGGCAAGGCGGACCCGCAGCGGCTGCGGGCATCGCCCCCGCCGCCCGCACCGCGACACCCCGCCCGAGCCCCCACTCACTGTCCCGTTATCGTCCACCCCCAGAAGGTGTCCGTGCAGGATCTCCATGGGGGCGGAGGCGCTGGAGTGCACGAAGGTCCCCTTGAAGACGTGGGCGAGCGGCGGGCGCTGCGCGGAGCTCATGGCGGCGGCGGCGGCGGGCGCGACGGGCTGGGAGCTGCCACCTCGCGGGCTACCTTCCCTCGGAGTCTCTCGGTGCCGCCGCCGGCTTCCTGGAGTTGTCACCATTTCCCCACCCCCTGGTGACTTTCTTTACGGGGAGTGGTTGCGGCGCAAGGAGGGCGGGAGGCCGCGCCGCCCCTCCGCCTTCCCCGGGCGGGCGGACAGACGGGGTGTCCCCCGGACCCTCGGCCTTCCCGCCGCCCGTGCCCCCATCCCAGGATGTGCTCTCCCCCGAGCGAGAGGCGCGAACGACAGGAGAGATGCCCGGTGGGTTTTGGGGTCCCAGTCTCTCGCTAGGGAGCGGTGAGAGATTCGACAATGTGTCTGGTAGTGTTTTACGAGTGTCTGGCAACTCAGGTTTGCAACAACCTGCGGGTTGTAACCACTTGCAGAAGTTTAATTTACAGTAGGGTTTGTAGGTTGGAAAAGACCTTCAAGACCCTCAAATGTCAGACTGTCTCGTCAGTCCTCGACCTCTGTATAGGACATTTAGAAGAGTGTAAGAGTAGAGAATAGATGCCAGCTGAGGTACCAGAGCTTCCAGAAGTAGTCACCCTCATTCAGTGGAGATGGTCTACAGAAAAAGAGAAAATAGTCTCAGGAGAATGAAAGGCAGAGAAAAATTAATTTTGTTAACTCAGAGAAATGTGTCCCTGGAATGATATTCTGCTCCAACAGCCCAAGTCAAGGTACATAATGAACACATCCTAAGAGGATTGCTATTGAGAGCATTGGACTAAGACTTCACAAAGGCAGAATTATGTGCATCAAGGATAACACCATGAATGTCCTCTGAATTACTGTTTGAAGTGACCTTTATTCATCAACTTATCAAGTGACAAATGAGCTTGGCACCAAGGGTACTGACACCACCGTTCTCAGGGCTGCATTGCAAAGTTTGTAATTTCATGGTTTATCATTAAAGACCTTTGCACTCCCCATTGTGCTGACACTATACAAAGGCATGGCAGATTATCTTTCCTACAAACTCTCCAGACTAATGGTGGGAGGAACGAGGAACACAGCAGGAAAGTGCAGAATAAATTTAATTTTAGTCTGCTATGGGCAAGTCATCAGCCTCTATCTTGCCTTCTTTGCATAAGAATGTGTTATTCTAATGAGAATGAAGTTAAAAAAACATTGGATTTATTGATATCAGTGGGATGTTCATAGGTGGATTTTGAAATCAGCTTAATCAGGCAATAAAGAGTGTTCAAAAAAAGAAAAAATAGACATGCGAAAGTGACTTTTACTTATATTGGCAATTCTTGTAAGAGTTCTTGCAGTTTAAGAAAACTCACAATGACAAAACTGTTATTTAAGACATATTTCAGTTTTCTATTGTATTTCTAGCATCTTTGACACGAGAAAATAGCACACAAAACAAATCACAAGCCTTGCAGATTAATCTAGAAGATCTCCAATCTTCTACTTTGGAGAAGAAACTGGCATAAATATCTTTCATGTAATTTAGTCTATTTAAAACAAAATAACACTTTCTGTTTATTTGAAATGCAGAGTAATAAATTTTTCAAAAATAGCACCAGAAGTCTTCTCACGTAGGACTTGCAAAAACTCCTTCTCCAAAGTTGTTTCTCTGGGTGTTGCAGTTGTGGTCGTCAAGGCTGCAGCTGAAATGAGCTGTTTTCCAAGCTATTACTCCAGGCAAGGAAAATTGTCTTTTGCGGCAGGAAAGATAAAGAGTGGGGGAAAGGCTGCTTTTGCTACTGAGTAGCAAAACTGAGTAATAAGGAGAGTGGAAGTAAAAAACAGGGCGAAGGGACCAAGCCCTGCAGCAGTAAATTCACTTGCTCCTACCGTGAAGGAAAGTGGCAGCAGGCAGCACAAGACCTCGGAATTTGGCACCAAAAGCCGGTTTAGCCTGATTTGCACTAAGTGAAGCACACAGCTGTCCTAGGACAGCGTCCTGGAGAGGTAAACCAAGGAGCTGCTGCTACCAAACTCATTTACTCTGCTGTTCAAAATAATATTCAGCAGAGCTCAGTGCTTCTGAGGAACCTTTTGTTGGTGTGGTGGGGAAGGGGGCTGCACCTGAGAATGTCTGTCTGCTTCAACCCTAGTTTTCCATTAAATATCTCAGGGATTGCCTTCAACATCCTTTAAAAAAGAAGTGCAGTGATTTGAGTGAGATGTAATCCAGACAGTATTCATGTAAGAGAAGAAAAGCAAAAATATGGACAGTCTGTTTCATTAGCACTTTAATGGGAAAATGTTAATAACAAACACTGCTTATGATAT
>JAWWEY010000130.1:4827132-4838483 GCA_035582745.1 Loriotus luctuosus
CTAGCACAGGTTTTCTGAGTTCATGTACTTTGTTGACTCATCCCCTTAAATCACTCTTCATTAATCAAATTAATCCATGCACTTTTGGTAGAGAAAAACACAACATAATTTATTCAAAGAACAACATAATTATTTAAAATTTTTGGGTTGCAGGGTTTTTAATTGTAGATCAGAGAGCATAGAAAAAAAAGGTTTCTAAGGTTTCTACTTCTTAGGAAAAAGTTCTTATTACACATCTCAAAAATTACTCCAGATTTGTTTAAGTGGAAGAGGAAGATATCAGTCTTTAGTTTCCACACAAAATAAATGGAACACCTACAGGCTAGAGGGTTTTAAATTATGAGTACTTTTATTTGGCTTTTTTTAATTCCAAGTATTGTTTGGGTCGGATATCACACCACAGAAATGCTAAAGGGTATGTATGTCATGTACTACATTGCATTTGTGAACTGCAAGGATTAAAACAACATTATAATCTCCAAAGAAGCTTGCACTATAAACATCAACAAAAAAAAAATTGGATTTTCAGATGGATGGTTGTCTCACCTGGTATATTAACTTCTGGGAAAGATCAGTGATAACTGTGTCAGGGAACAACTTTGCCTAAATCAAGACGTGAGCTACCAGGCACCAGCAAGTATTTCCAGAGACAATCCTAGCTTGGGGCTGGTAGGGTTTGACAAACTCCAAAAAGAATGAAACTTCAGTTTATATCCCTTATTTTTACAAGGGAATGCTCATGCATCCCCAGTTTTACTCTACACCAGTTTTGGGTGCAGACAAAGAGAGGTGGTCATCAGCCTGTCTGCCCAAACAAGCACTCTACTCACAACACATAATAGGACAAAAATCTTCTTTATCTTGACTGGACCCCAAAATACTCAAAATCACATTGAGCTCCCCACCACCTTTTCTTACTTCTACTACTTCTTCTTTCTGCTACAAAATTCAGTTTATTTTTGCCAGCAATGAAGGAAGGAAAATTTAATATATTCCTATTACTAGAACAACAAAATACAATTTTTATCAACAGTCCAGAGAATTCCTGTAATACCATGGTTGTGATTTACTGTGCCTTCAGAAAAAGACCTTGTAGCTTGCAGCAGCATTCTTCTGTTTCTCGCTCTCCATCACAATGCACTAATCTGGTACTATGTCCAGCTCTGGTGTTAATACAGTCAAAGCCCTGAAAAAGTGAGCACTTTCAGCTTTAAAACTTGATTTGGATTACAGGAATCAGCAACCTCAATTTCCATTTTGCAGTCATGGTCCAGCAGATACTTAAAATGCAAGTTTTCTCCTCAGCTGAGACTTTGTTCCATGAAGTATAGTTGAGGGAACTTTTGCTCTTTCTAAAAGTTGTTGTACTGAAACAGTTCAAAGAAATACATTATATAGACACAAAACAGAATTACTATGGGATCTTTGTTACAACCTTGCTTCAAGTTTTTTTTCTCATTTTTTTAGAATGGCTGTATACCAAAAGTAGTTAAAGATCTGGAGGCTTCTTTGCAAAGTGATTTTGGAAAGTGGTGTCCTGTCTATCTTGATACTTGAGCTGCTTCTTTTTGACAAGGCTTTATAAGATGAGATGTATTTTCAGACTAACCAACTGAAACTGAAGAACTAAGAGAATGTATGATGCTGAGTATAAACACATGCCAAAGTGCCTTCTTTACTCTTCCAAAAAGTACAAAATACATAGAAGCAAGGAAAAAATAAAGGAAGATACTTTCTCAAAAGCTGGTCTCAGCCATCATAATGATTCTAGACCAGCTAATCAGGTAGAACTGTTGTTGCTCCAGTTTTGTCAGACAGAGCCCCATGAAGTGATACCTCTGAGTGCACTTCCTGTAGGCAGAGCACCTCACTAGCAGACATCCCTTTATGGCAAGAATAATTTAGGGACCTATGCATTTTAAGGTAATGCTGATGAGATACACCTGTCTTTATGCATTTATATTGGGGCGGAAGATGTGGAGGAGATCAGTCCATGATTTTTTGGTGGGGTGACCATGCACAATCCAGGTTGATGTACCTGATGTAAATATCAGGCCTACAGAAGAACAGCTTTTGGGGGATTAGTTGTTAGTGTGAGGATGATAGCTCACTGGTCAAGGACCCCTCTGTGCAGCCCCAGATGAAGGGAGGTGGTGCCCCTTGCTGGGCAGGGCCTGCTTGGGGGATTGGTGGTGGCAGTGTCACAGCTGGATAGGGTGAGGCAAGGGACTCCCTTCACCACCAGCAGCCCCCATTCTGTCTCCTCCTGAGCATTGACTCCCTCCTGGGCTTTCCAAGCTGGACTTCCCTGCACGATGGTGATCCTGGGCTGGGTACAAACCCGCCGAGCACTGGCTGACCCTGTGCCACCTGTGTGAGCTGCACAGGGCAGTACAACAGTAATTTACAGAAATTTACAACAGTAAATTTCCTGTGTCAAGGAGTCAGCACAGACCAGGCTCCCTGGGCACAGGGGTGTTTCTGAAAGTCTTATCTTTCATATGGAGAATGTCCTTTGGACTTGTTTGGTCAGCTTTTTTTTTTTTTTTCCCAGTTTGTCATCAGACCTGCCGTGCACATATGAGATTATAGATAACCTGCTGTGTGGTACACGAACAGCTGTTTGGAGTTAGGCTGAATGGCAAGAAGCTTTTCTATTGGCATCACTTTATGAAGTAATGAAGTTATTTTGGCAAGGTAATTCTTTTTGGGGGGCTAAGAAGGGAATAAAGCTGTGAAAGGTGACAATCTCAGAATATATGCAGAAGTAAAGCTTTTCCAGTCACCATGGTTACTTGCTTCTAAGCCAGAAACAGGGAGGGAATATATAATTTATATCTTTAAACTGACCTGCCTTGTTGAAACTACATTGTGTTCTGAGTTGGACCCACTTCAGTAAAAACTGTTTAAAGAAACAGGCCTGCATTTGATGTGAAATACCATAGACAATAATCAAAGTGGTTAATTCCTGCCCTCTGCAAACAGCAATTGTAAAAAATGAACTGACCAAGTCAGAGTCAAAGTGGGTTTGTTGGGGTTTTTTTTAAGATCGCACAAAAATAGATTTGATATTTTTCAGAAGGTGAATTAAGACTCCAGTTGTTTGCCAGCACAAGGCCACAAGGACTATTTAAGCTCTTAAAGAAAGTGTTTTACAGCACATGGAATATTTTCTAGACCTTCTGCATTGATGTTTTTGACCTTGTAGTTGTTTTTGCATCAGGAAATAAATTGCTAGTAAGGAAGGCAGTGTCTGAAAAATATGATTAGGGAAATGCTGTTGAAAACAGTATTTCTGTCTATTAATTTCTATCTACTGGCTAAAGAAAGGACAAGATTTCTCTCTTCTTGTCCATTTGCTCAAACTCTCATCTACTTACTCCAAATTAGGAGAGAAAAGAGCTGGTAGTTCTGGGAGAGGAAGGTGTCCCTGCCCATGCTAGGGGGGTTATAACTAGATGATTTTTAAGGTCTTTCCAACCCAAATTGTTTTATGTTTTGATGTTACTTCATGTACACCAGAAAGAGCTTTCAGAAAGATTTTTTCCAATGTAACCTCCAACTCCTAAAACATTATATTACATCTCTTTACAAAACATATTTTGTTCCATATCCATGCACTTTACTTTGTTCCATATACAATTTACTTACATGATGGCCTGTGCCTTTGACTGCAGAGCCTTTTGCAATTCAGGAAACACTGTAGATCAAATTCAGATATTCTTCAGATATTCCTCAGAAAAAAGCTACTTTCAGCTTTTAATAGAGACCTAGTCACTACCTTATCCATTTCAAAAAGCACTAGAGATATGCCTACTTAGATTAGGTGTCAAGAACCCCTAGATTTTTTCTGTGATAACAAATACTAATTTTACCTAATGTAATTAAGTATTAGTACTGTTACTAAATGAGAACAGTATTGTGAAAGCTGTAGCTTTCAATTGTGTTTTCATTTCATGCTGTTGATTTGGTCTTTAATTACAAATGCTCACACTGTAAACCATGGTTAAGTCATCAGTTATGATCAGACATATGTCTGTGACCAGACATTTGATTTTGACACTTTTATGATTAACATTATATAGAGTTCTTGACACCTGAACACTGCTGGTGTAGCTAATCCAGTTACCACATTTATTGCAGCCAAGGCAAGTGATTCATAGCTGAATTGTGAACAAAAATGAACTTTTTGCCTATTGTACCAGCCCTAAAAAGTAAAACAATAAAAATACATAATTTGTTTTAAGCAAATCTTAGACTTTACCTATAATGGTTCAGTTGCAAATATCTTTCAGCAGAGAAGAGCACTGATGCCCACCCACAATGTGATGTTATAAATTTAGAAACACTCTTCTGCTGTTACCATAGAAATCATTTAAGTTTGCAACAAAAATTATGGGGGAATTTAAGGAAGATTCAACAGATGCTGTTAAATTTCATTTATTTTGTTTTCAATACACAACATACCCTGAGAGTCAAAAAACCAGTCAAGTTAGCAGAGAAGGGATGTTTGAAATCTTTAGCTCTACCTGAGAAAAGTCTAGAAAAACAGAAGAATTGCTGGTAGCTGTCTTATCCAACTCCTCTGTGTCTACCTGTCTTAGACCATTGGAAGATGAATCCTTCAGCTCCCAAGATTTGGGTCAGAAAACTCACATTTGGGATAAACAGGAATTACACCTATTAGTTGGGCTGAAAAAAATTTTACCTCCAAATCTACCTTATCTGAGACTTAAGACCTCCGTAGGTACAGTGGCCTTTCCAGCAAGAGAAATTCACATTAGAAATAAACACTGCTATAACAGCTTTTCAAAACAGCTTCTGTGTGACCAATTTGGATAAACAAGCACTTGTGGATATGCTTGTGAATCATCTCATTATAGTGAGATTCCATGTGAACCACAAGGTCCTCTGAGCAGGAGCAAGATCTGATCTGCATGCCTGCAATGCAGAAGGCTTCATATTCAAACTCACCTTTAGCGCAGTAGAGATCGGAAAATGTCTTATCCAGACATCATTAGATTTAGTACTGAGATTCCCACTGATTTTCATACAGTCTGAATTTGATGCAGCACTTACACAGGACCAGGCTCTTTTCTGCTTCTCACCCCACGCAGCCAGAGGGGCTGGAGAGCTGAGCCCCACTGACCAAAGGGATATTACACACCACAGGACATCATGCTACGTATAAGAAGTGGAGGCAGAAAGAAGGAGTGAGGGACCTTTGGAGTGATGGCGCTTGTCTTCCAAGTCACCATCACCTGTAATGGGGTCTTGGTCTGCTGGAGAGGAATAAACACCTGCCTGCCCATGGGAAGCAGTAAACTAATTCCTTGGTTTTCTTTGCGCGTGTGTGTCTTTTGCTTTGCCTTTCTCTTTACCTTTTTGCTGTACATTTTACACTGCTTTTATCTCTACCCACGCTTTTTCTTTTTTACTCTGATTTTCTCCCTTATCCCACCAGAGAGTGAGGAGGAAAGAGGAGAAGTAGGAAGAGTAGAATGAGCCAGTGGCTGTTTAGAGCTTAGTTGCTGGTGTTAAACCCTTTAAACTCTTCTTCTTTCTTACAAAAACATAAATCCAAAGCACTGCACTGTACCAACTACTAGGAAAGAAACTAACATTAATGCAGCCAAAAAACAGGACACCTGAGATAAATGAACAACTTGCTATGTCTGAGAAAGTCCTCTAGTACTTCAGAAAGATACCTGGTTCAGTGCTGTTCTGTAAAGCTGCTGTATTGTAATACAGACCTTAATACTAAATAAACCAATATGCTGGCATGGATTTGAATGCTCTCATGCACATAATTGTCTGCTAGAGATCACCAGTCAAAGTCTGAAATTAATTGTGGAAGAAATAAGAAGGAGCTCTGAAAACCTCTGAGGAGGAGTGGCCCATAAATAGTTTTCAGGTCTCTATTCCTAAGCACTTATGGTTGTACTTTGTCCCTCTCATGACCACTCAAACTCAGTGTTCTCCAGGACACACACACACACACATTCATGAAGTGAAGGGATTGAGGAACCTCCAAAAGAGAAAAAGACAAACCACAAAATCAAATGCTGCTACTGCTCTCAAACTCAAATGATCCCAAATAACCGTATCCTAAATATTTAGCACTTTACTATTTTTTTGTATATTTTGCTGACAGTCTTCCAGTTGCTGGCTGATGAAGAAGACATTAATTCTTTTTAAAGTACAGATTCTAATCTTTCTTTCAAGGAAAGAACTGCTTATCATGCATTATACCCCACAGTGAACACTGTGACTTCTTTTTAGTGAGAGGCAAACATTTTATTATATTGGTACATATGGATCCCCAGGTGTGTGCTGATCTAGCTTCTTACAAATTTGTTCAGTGTGTGTCAGCAAAGGTCTGCACTGAATGTTTTACAATAATTTATGGGTTTGGTGCTCATAGCTGAGTTTGCTGTGAGACTGAAACAATTCAGAAAGCACATGCAGTACATGAATGTATTGGGTCTGGATGACATGGAGCTGACCTTCTTTACAGCAGCCCACAAATGTTACTCATGGGAAAGCCCTGCTCTTCTGGTAGCAAATAAACAGCTCCTGGAAGTGGGAAGTGTATTTCCCTTTTTGATTTGCACTGCCCCAACACCCATTGTTTACTTTATACTTTACTTTCAGGGTTAGGGTTGGGATTAGGGTTGGGTCTCAGTTAAGCTGTAATTATCTCACAAGTCTTACATTTCTTCTACCTTTTCCCATGTTGCAGAGAACAAAGCTAGAAAGCAGCTGTGTGAGCATTTGTCTCTCAGTTATGGCTAGCCCACCATGGTGAATGAGTGAGTGATTTTTGAGAAGGAATTCATAACAGGAAGGCACACTAATTCTTTTCCTTTTCTACGTACACTTTTTTTTTCCCCTAACTAAAGAGAAAATTAAAAATTGTGTTGGTCCTAACACACAACTCCATGTCCTCTCAACTAGCAACTCAGGGCTGCTCCTGAGAAGCTACTGTGGAAAATGAGAGTTCTTGGTTAAATGCGACGTGCTGGCAGTACGTTTTCATTTTCAGGTTTCTTTCTCTCTCAACAACTCTACACCAGGTTCTCCAAGATTTCTGGGGAAATTAATGAGCTGAGCTTAATCTAACTATGTGTAATCCTTTGATTTGTGTAATTTATTGTGTTTGTTCACTTGTTTGGTTGGTTGGTGTGGATTTTATTTTTATTTGCATGTGTATGTTCTAATTAATTAAATAGTCACATTATAAGAGGCCAACATACACTATGAGGTCGGTAGCTCTGACTTTTGGAAATTCAGCACTTGCCTACTTGCGCTACTGCAGCTGCAGTGGGTTAGCCAGGCTGCCAGGCTGGGAAGTACAGCCTTTTAAGCTTTCCCTACAAACAAACTTCATATTAAAAGCAGGATTTCTGGCTCAGGTGTCTGCCCTTGATCCCGAGCTCCTCTCCTCAGAAGCTTGCTGGAAGTGCAGATGGTCTGGGTCGCAGCTCAGCGCGCAGACCAAGGGGGGCCGCATCCCCGTGAGATAACAGCTGGCCAGCCACCTCTGAGGGATGAAAACAAAGCCCCCCAGAGATGCCCGGCCTGGTGTACCACCGAGCAGCGCGAAGTTAACCTTGCGAGCAAAAAAAGGCTTGCGAGCAAACCTTTTCACTTTGTTACAGTGACACCTGGTGTTGCAAGCTAGAGGGAAACGTGAGGACGTCGGTAAAAGCAGCAACACAAAGCTCGTACTTTGGCACTGACAAATGTTCCAATTTGCAAACACAGGGTTTTTTCAGCTCCGCTTTCTTCCTTCCACATTTACTAACTGGGCAAAAATAAAATAAAAGGAGTCTCTGTGACTTCCTGCATCTACTTTAGATGATTTATGTGCGCATTATACTCTGGAGCAACAACAGTCACACAGTTTTGGGAACTTTCTCTACAACGAGACAGCAAATTAGTCCTCTATATATAAATGAAAAAACTCAAACCCAATTCTTCATTGAAGTATGTCCAACATGAAGCCCACAGGGCTATCTTGATGTCAAATCAATTAGGGAAGACATATTTAACTACCAGTATAGTTTACTCAAGGTCAGTAAATCAAGCTCCCTTCTAACATCATTTACCTTCCAGAAGGAGCACAACATTCTGTCCTGCTTAGACAGGACGTGGTAACCAGGTAGAGTTACCCTCTACCTGGGATAGAATTAATTTTCATTACACTGGCTGTCATGGGGCTGTGTTTTGGGCCTGTTCTCAACAGAGGGTTCATTATACAGAGGTGGTTGTTATTTCCGAGCACAGGTTACACAAAGCCAAGGTGTTTTCTGCTCTTCATGCTGCCACAGTGGTAGGGTAGGAGTGCATGGGAGAATTGGAAGAAACAGAGCCAGAACAGGTGACCCAAGCTGACCAAAGGGATATTCCAGATCATCATCCTCAGTATATAAAGTGGGGGGAAGAAGGAGAAAGGGAGGACATTTGGCATGATGGTGTTCTTCTTCCCAAGTCACCGTCATGTGTCATGGGGCTCTGCTCTCCTGGACATGGCTGAACACCTGCCTGCCTGTGGGGAGCAGTAGATTAATTCCTTACTTGGCTTTGCTTGTGTGTGTGTTTTGCTTTCCTATCAAACTGCCTGTATCTCAGCCCACGAGAGAGTTCTCTAGCCTTTCTCCTGATTCTGTCCCCAGTCCTGCAGGTGGGGCAGTGAGTAAGCACTACCTGGGGCTTGACTGCTGTCTCCGGCTGAGCCACAACATATTCCCCAGTTGCAGACTAACAAAACTCAGAGCTACTTCAGCAGTAGCTCTGTGAAGAAAAGATCTACACTCAACAGAGTTACTAATGGTAAAATGCTTTAATGTTAAAAAAACCAAAACAACACCTGAACACCTCAAAAAAAAACCCAAACAAAAAACCCAAACAAAAAAGCTCACTAAAAAGTGTATCAAATTACAAAGGTAAAGTAGTGATAACTGTGTTTTGTCACTTTGAAGGTCTAGCTTCAGTTCTGTGAGTGAGATTCTTAATCCGAATGGGAGAGTTCATACTGTCAGAATTACTAATACCCAAATGCACCTCAAGAACTGGAAATAAAGAAAAACTTCCTGCTGAAACACAGTGAAAACCATAGCTCTGAGGTTCTGGTCCCTGCATAGTTTCGAGATGGTTTAAACCTTAAGGCAACAATTTCCTAAAATGGAAAGATTATAGCAATACAGCTTCAGTCGTTCTAGGTATTTTCTAGGCAAATTCCTTGTGATCTTTTAAAAGCATAAGATCAGTTTTATAACATAAAGATTGTATTATGACTTTTCTCTGAGTAATGCAGGTACAACCTTGCTTCATTCTGGAAGGTTCCATCACTAACTTATTGTCAGAAAGACGAAGCTGCTACTAAAGAGTTCTTTTTTGTGGGGAATCAGATATTTAGCCATTTCCAGAGAGACTTTTAAAATTTTTGTCATGTAGGTAATAGTAAATCTGCCATTGCTTAAAAGAATAGAAGTTGTCTGGTTTTATGGCTCTTATTTTTCCTTGGATACGGAAGCTTTGGGATTATTCTGCATTTCTCTAATACTATAAAATATATTGTAGCACCTTTTAATCTTTTCCCCCCAAGACCCATGGCTTTATTTCACTTCACATTCACCTCATAAGTGTATTTCGCATTGGGTTTGCATGGCAAGGTTTGGGTAGTGTGGGTGCTACAGGGTTGGTCTTTCTGAGAAGCTGATCTACCATCTTCCCCTGTATCTGATGAAGCCCATATAGTCCATCTCCAAGGTGGACCCACAAGCTGGAGCAGTTTGTTTTACGGTTCTGGCATCAATTCTGTTCCTTCTACTGGGAATAACCCGGAGTCATACATTGCTGCTGACAGTCAGAGCAATGACTGTCAGCACTACATATTATTCAATAAATGCTACAAGTTTCACTGCTGATACATTTAGTAATAATTGAACTATGGATACTTTTCATAGATAGTTTTGACACACTGTGTCATATTTGCTCACATAAGATTAGGGAAACTGCAAGTCAAGCACAGGAAGACGAGATAGTACTATCTTGAGGCCCAAAAATGCCAGATGTCCTTAAAAGAGACATTTCAAGTGAGTGCTGACATCCAGTAACAGGCATAAACCTTTTTTGTTTTTTGTATAAAAACATGGTATTCTCTGTTGCAGTTTAAAAGCAAATTATTAAGCTATTAAGTGCTGTTTTCAAAGCACTCAAACTCTTCAATTTGGGTTTCTGAAATGATGTCAGAGGGAAATGCAAGGAGAGATTCTTCAGATAAAATCTCTGCTTGCAGGAGCCTTTGGCTCTTGTTTTCATGTTATTATTGATGACTGAATTATGAGTATTACCCCTATTATTACAAATAGATGTTTTTTTATTTGCTTCAGAAAAAAAGAGATAATTTTAATGTGCCTTCATCTTAACTATTTTTAGGGCTCCAGCAGGAAAGCCTGCTATTTGAAATAAGCCAAATATTTTATTTCTAGTCTGTTACAGGTAATTTGTCTGCGAATGTGTTATCAAGCCACAGAAAGATCTCACTTCAACAGTTTCAAAGTTTAGGAATCCTACTTTATAAACTCACTGAATGTGATGAGTATGTATGCAGAGTTCATGGCTTGTTTTTCAGCAAGAGTTTTGAATTGTATTAGCTTTCAGATGAAAGGTAGGCAGGAAATTAATGCTGGCAGTTTGCGTGAGCAGCTCCCTAAGCATCTGATAAAGAAAAGCATCTCTCCCTGTCACTTACAAAGCTTTCCTCATTAACTCTGTAAGTCAGGCTGATGCTTCCAATAATCACTTAGTTTTGCATTTTCTACCAGCATACATTTACTTATGAGAACTCCTAAACAAAGAAAACATACATAATTATAGGACTAGAGGTTTACAAGGTGGCTCACATTTGATGACCTGCTATATTTTCTTCTATTTTCCTTGCTAATGCTGTGATTTACATCTCAACATCCAAGTACATGCCCATTACAGGGAGAAAGCAAGCTGTACTTTTCTTAATTAACCAGCAGTTCTATAAACCTTCAGACGCTGGTATTATTACAGTATTATAGAGGAATACAGATTAACCAGTAGCCAAGACAAGAATAGAAGAGCTCAGCCCATGCAAAACTGGAAGTAAAATCATGGGGCAATGTTTTTTGCACTACCTGATCCTTCAAAACATTTGATGATAGGATGTCTCAGAGATGCCTGTGAACTTTGACCGAGAAGATTGTTAAGGAATTATTCTAGAATGTAGCACTGTGTCCACATCAGACTGTCATCAGTCTGCAATGAATCCAGGTTGTCTCAAGAAATACATGGGAATTTGGTTCCCAGAAATGTGT
>JAWWEY010000130.1:4855516-4872115 GCA_035582745.1 Loriotus luctuosus
CCCGCGGCAGCCGGCGGCGTTTCCTCAGAGAGGCGGGCGGCGCGGCTTCGGTCTGCGGCACGAACCGGGCGGGGAGCTACCGACCCCGCCAGCCTCCTGCCCGCGTCCCTGTGCCGCTGTGCTCGGGGGTCTCCGGGGGTGTCGCCTGCCTCGGGGTGCCCGGGTGCTGTGGGCGATCTGTCCGGTGCTCCCGTCTCTGTGGTCTTGCCCTGGACTCCTTTGTTGGAAACGGGCGCACTGACTTGTGACACGCGTGTTAAAGTCTGACTTTTCGGGCTCCGAACAGTGCCTTTGAGTCATTGCTGAGGACTTCGGCGGAGCCCTTTTCAGATGTGGACACCTGAGGAGTTAATTTAGTTCCCCCCAGCCTGGTTAAATTTATTTCTTCAGCTTCTCCTGTAGAGGGTGGGAGTGACGCTGGCCTCAACATTGCTCTCAGGTATTATTAATATGAAAATTTAAGGTATTTGGTCAGTCATTAACTAGGAAAGTTCATGGCTGCGGAAATCAGAGTAGAAGTACCTGGGCGCAGAGCGGCGTTGAGGGCGGAGCTCGGTGCTGGTGGCCCGCCGGCCTGCGCCCGGGACCCCGGGCCGGGACACCGGGCCCGGGCTTCAGCGCCAGCAGCCGGCGGGTGCCTTCAGCAGGGCAGCTCCGGGGGCAGAGGCTTGCTTAGAGCATGCAAGGCATTATGTAATCGGCTTAATCCCGCAGTTGTCTGTCTGGAGCCTTTAAAAGTTTCGTTTGTTCTTCGGTTGATAAAGAATGTCTGGATTTTTCAGTTAATGCTTCCTGTATTCCCTTTCTTTTTTTCAACTGTGCTCTTACGTTTTTATATACACAAAGTAACCAGCAGAGGATAAAGAAATGATATGAGTTAAAATAGATAGAATTTGTAAGACTAGAAGGAGTGTTTATTTGTTTAGAATCAAATTAGCTTAAGTAAAGTTTTGGTTTGATCAGGCTTCTCTGTTTTTATGTAGCCTTTGTCCTTTGAAAACTATCTTAAACACTTACTTCACAGTATTTCTTAAAATAACCTTTTCATAATTGAATATACTTCCTTTGTGTTGTTTTCTGGACTTGCTGCGTATTCTTTCTTAATATTCTCTTAATCCTTTTATGTGGTGCTGAATCACACACTAATGATTTTTTTTCTCTGAACATTTTGTTTCTTTAACTGTTAGACTAGTTAAAGGATGTTCATATCATTCTGTTCCATTTTTAATATTGCACGGGTGTTGAAATAAATGTCAGTACTTCGGTAGTGGCTTGAACTCAAGTTCTTAATGCATTGTGCTCAATGAAAGTGTTTAGAATTTCTTGTTTCAGCAGTAGATAATGAACAATAAAGGTGAAAAAAACCCTAATCAAACAACAAACCCACAACCAAAATACACACAAATACAAAAAAAAAAAAAACAAAACAAACCACCAAACAAACAAACAAACAAAAAAGCACCCCAACAGTTTCAACAGTTTTAATATCTTGCCTGTTATGGTTTGAACAACACTTAAAGTTCCAAACCAGCAGCTATGTTTATGAGTTTGACTTTGTTCTTGTGAATAGTTCCCATGAAATAGGCAATTTAATTTAAACAAACAATTAGAATAATTTCTATTTAATGTAAATATAAGATTTCTAGATAAGTGTTTGCAAGGTTGGGCTGGTTTTGAGACTAATACATAGTGAAGTATTCAAAGATGTGAATAATAGGTTCCACTGTCTTGTTATTATGTACAGAGAGATAGGAGGACAGGAATAAATACTCATGTGAAAAAATTACACTTGTGTTATCCTAGGAAGCACAAGATAAATACTTGAGGTGTTCTTTAAGATTAAATAGACATTTTCCCACTTCTGTCAGCCTTTATGAAAAGGCTAATTGCCACAGAATGAATTGAAATCACTGCCTGTGGGCAATTTTACGTTTGTAATTTTATATGTTGAGTCTTTATTCATAAGAGAGTTAAAGAGATAAAATTGATAAAACGGTCTTGCTTTCCTTTTAAAAGCTATCCCAGAAGGGATAAGTAGTATAGCTTGGGTCTGTTATATTTCTTAGCCTCTATTGCTGCAATAGAAAAGTTTTTGGAGTTTCTTCTACAGAATTTTCATACTTATTTACTATGAAAAGTGCCGTATAATTTTAAAGGGGATGTATATTTCTTTATTTTATTCTTTTTGTTGTTAGTATATTTTACCAGCTATAGGAACTGTGTTTGCAGAACAGCACTGGCATTTTTATTACTACTGAAATGTCAAGTAGAAGGTGAGAGAGTTGTGTTGTTGGGATGTGTTGCTCTCAGAATCTGATTATGCTGTAATGAGCACAGAGATTTACATCATACATGCTCAGAAGGTGTTGGACTATACCTTAGGTATTCACAGCATATCTTAGTCAAATGAGTCCCATTAAAGTAACTCATCTGTACTTGTGGTACCATATGCTTAAAGTAATCTAGTCAGAGTTGGTTTTGCCTCAGCTTCACTAAGAATCCAGATAAAGCATGCATACAGCTTATTCACACTCTCATGTGAATGCAATCCATCGCAGTGAGAGACAAACCAGTTCCAGTATAATAGAAACATTGTTTGTATTTAGTTGGAGCTATTCTCCTGTGGAAGTTCAGTAGGTGTTTTGTATCAAATTGTTTCAGTTAGTGACCTGCTGGTTGTCCTGGGTCTTCTGAGTGAAGAAAGTAGCATGTGTTTGTTTTAAGGAAGAGAATTGTTATTAGCCATGATTTAGTTGGAGAATGAATCAGAATCTTTTGTTTCAGTAGGCATATTTTCCATTGGATTAAAAGATCAATATACAAAGCCTGCATTAGTCTAGCACAGGGGAGGAATAATGCTTCATCTGCTGTCTTCAGCGTGTCATTTACCATATCTGGTGACAACCCATTTTTAGCACATTTAAGCTATCTTGGGGGACAGTACCACCACATCAGCTAATTCACTGTGGTTTACTGCTGTACTGCCCTCTATGTGAATCCTGCAAGCCAATTTCCAGTCTTCTGAAATTACTTGGGTAAATAGCAAATATTTTATGAGTGAGATCATATTTGTAGTGTTGCTGGGCTGCTTATACTTTCAAATAATGTAAACTCCTGTTCTAATTCTTTCTGACAAGTGGATTTGGAAGAAATAAGAAATTCTGTAGTTCTCGTTGTATGCTGGTAAGAGTGCAATCTGCTGTTCCTGGGCAAAACAAACTATTTGTGTCTCACTTTTGAAGGTACAAATTCTTTTAAAATTTTCACAAAAAATAATAATCATCCCTTTAGAATAAAGTATAATATCTAACCTCACCTTCGGCATTTCTGTAAGGGTTGGAAAACTCACTCAGTATTGATCCATTTATTAGTTTCTGATAGAAATAGAAGTGGTTTTGAGTATTGTGTTATAAGTACTTGGAAAAAAAGCATGTTGAGGCTGGACTGTGAAGATGAACTCATTAAGCAGAGGTGAAAGAAGTTGCTTCTTTGGTGCTAATTACAAAAGAAGTGAAGAAGGTACAAATACACACCACCACCACCCCCCAAAACAATAGGATTCTTACTTTGCATAAGACAATCTAAACCTTTTGCTAATAGTTTGACTTCCTCCATAGACTCGATCCTGACTTGTGGGTATAACTGAAACTTAATGTTCACATAATCTCATCTGACAGAGGTGAGATTATTCCATATTTGAGTGACTATTTGTGCTGAAATACAAATTTATTGTTACTTCAGCTGTCAGGAATATGGTCCTTTATCCAGGATCTTCTTTAAGAGCCTATCTACCTTCTTAAGGGAGCTGATCAGTACTTCCTGCCATGTCCTCTAAATTGGAAGTGTTGATCTCCCATGTCTAAACCTCTGTGGTTTCCCTCTGTTTTGAAGAAAACTAGAGACCTGGGGTGAAAAACCTTAGCTGTGGCAGCCTCCTTTTTTTGTGGCATTCCATGAATGCTTGTGTGTTTGTCAGACTGTCTCACTGTGCCTGGTTTTGCTGCTCTAAAAGTATGCTCCATGTAACATTGTTTGCAGTATGCTTTCGTACTGTACCACCAGGAAGAGACCATTCATGCATCCAAAAATACAGATAGTTGTTCTATGACACATGTTAAAGTGTTTTTGCAGCACTGTCCTTGAAGCTTCTTTAAAAAGAAATTTACATATGAAAACTACGCTTCTGTACAAATTTAAGGACAAAATTTGAAATAGATATATAAATATTGTTAGGTGTCATAGTTAGCAGTAAGATTTTAGTGTTGGATGACCCAAATACTTCTGGAACAGCATGGTACTGTAGATAACTGAAAGCTTGAGTCAAAGTCAGTATGTGAAACTGTAAGTGTTTATGTTCACAGGGAACTGTCAGGAGATAAACTTGAGACGTCTAGGTAGATTTGGTATGAAAAAGTTGCTTAAGTTAAGATGAAGTGTCAGATGCCTTAACACAAGGAAAGTAGAGTAAATGCTTATCTTTGGTGTGCTGATTTCCAGCATGATACTTGTCAAATTTCATTGCTCTTCCTATCTCTGATAAAAAGTATTGCCGCAACAAAAGATTTCCCCCCACTCCATTCTCACTGCTCTAAATTAAGAGAACACAATGTCTATTTTAAGGGCAACTGTATCTTTACCTATCTTGCTTTAGGTGTAGATGTGTTTATTTTTTTTCTTCCCCCTCACCACTATTAAAACCAATGCTTTGAATTTGTATTCTCGATTATGTTGCTTTAACAAATATCTGTGGTAGAGCATTTAGTTAGGGAGGTGTTTTTTGAAGCATGGAGAAAAAACCACAGTTGTGTCATTTATTCAATCCCAATTCCTATGGGCAGTACAGCTAAGAACTTCTTTGAAGGTTTTCAAAATATTTATGTCGGCAAGTATGAGGAGTGAAGATAAGTTTATGGCTACATTTTTGTGTACCAAAGCTCTAGAGTGTTTGCTAATCCAGAAGCATCATCTTGTTTTGTCTTCTAGGTTTTGACCTTCATGCCCCCCTCATACTTCTGATAGTGCTTGCAGGAGCCCTTACCCATGATTGCAATATACTTTCTTTGTGTTTAGGAGATGCTGTAGTGACTTTTAGCTGCAGAAATCTACATAACCTTTGTATACTGCAACTCTGCAACGTACTTTAATTGTTCTTTATCACATATGTATTTGTCAATGGGAAGAACGTTTTTCTTAATGTCTTAAGATGAGGAACTTCATTTTCTCCAAAGAAAGTTGAAAACTCGTGCTTGTTCCTTCTCTGGGTAATCATGTTTTACTTTTGACATCTGGCAGGGCTTTAGAGTTATCACTCCCCTTTACTAATCTACTCATTGTGAAGTAACTAATAATGTAAAATTGAATATTATATGGAAATATACATATATGTATTTAAGTCTTTGTTTTGTTAAATGTTCAGAGGTTATGCATTATTTCCTAGAGATATTGTGTTCACTTTTTTTGTTTTGTAAATTGGACTTTTTTTAATGTCAGATTGTACCTGGAAACTGATACTATTCTCTCTTCCCATTTCAGACTAGAAGATGAATAATCTTTCCTTTAGTGAACTGTGTTGCCTGTTCTGTTGTCCACCATGCCCAGGGAAAATTGCCTCTAAGCTGGCATTCTTACCTCCTGATCCCACATACACACTGATGTGTGATGAGAGTGGCAGTCGCTGGACTTTACATCTCTCAGAGCGAGCAGACTGGCAATATTCTTCTAGAGAAAAAGATGCCATTGAGTGCTTCATGACTAGAACATGTAAAGGCAACAGGATTGCCTGTATGTTCGTGCGTTGCTCACCTAATGCCAAGTACACTTTGCTCTTCTCACATGGAAATGCTGTTGACCTGGGTCAGATGAGCAGCTTTTACATAGGACTGGGTTCACGGATTAATTGCAACATATTCTCTTATGATTATTCTGGATATGGTGCAAGTTCTGGGAAGCCTACAGAGAAGAATCTATATGCTGACGTTGATGCTGCTTGGGTGGCTCTTAGAACGAGGTAAGACATTAGTTGCCATTTTTCTTTTACAGCATTCTTGTCAAATGGTTTTATTTCACATGCATTGGTAGTTAAAACAGCAATGCTGTGATTTAGAATTAGTGGATTCATATCCAAGCTGACTGGTGGTGCCTGATGTTGGAGGCATTGTCAGTATTAAGCAGGATCGGTATATATTACTTACCTACTGGAAAAATTGAAGTTAAATTTTATAAGCTGTGGTTTAGTCTTGAACAATTAGAGTATCTGCCTTATTGTCATAGCTTGGAATCTTCTCAGCTGAAGAAATTAAAAAATTGGGAAAAGTCTATAATAATTGATACCCCAGTAATTAACACACCATTGTGATGTGGATGTGAGAAAATGCAGGTTGTTTCTTCAGATAATTTCCATCACTTTTTTTTGTAGGGAGGGGCAGAGTAAAAGCTGGTACAAGAGAACTTGGTGAGACTCTTATTTCTGTATGGTATTGAGATCACCTTTGTTTCAGAATTCTGACCAGCAGCTACAGCATTTCCAAAGAGAGAAAACATCTTTTTGCTTTATGTAGAAAGCTACCTTCATAAAACATAATGTGTGGGAGAGTTTGTAACAGATCTGTGTAAATACCTTATGGTGGGAACAAAAAAAGAGGAATTTGGAGCAGTGGTGTTAACTCAAGCAGAATAAAAATGGACAAGAAAAAAATACAAATGGAAACATGTTATTTCAGCAATTTCTGTGTTCTAAGCCTCTGGTTTTGTGGGACATAAAATAGCAAGATGAAAGACTGTGAATGCATTCACTAATATAAGTGAGAATCCTACAGAATCCCGCACCAAATAAGCGCAGCTTGTCTAATTTGAGAGCAATTTTCACCATAATTTTTTCCATTTAGCTCAATATTCTTCTCATGGTGACAAATACCCAGACTATAAATACTATTTTTAAAATAGTATTCTATCATAAGAATAACTGCCCACCAGAAAATCCCAGCACACTGTGTATTTTATATCAAAAAGGTATAAAAACCTGAAGTGTGTTGTTATGGCTCAACATTGCAACTTGGGCATCCTGTTTAATAATTATAGTATCAGGAATATGACTTAGTGTAAGGGCATGTGGGCTTTAAATCCTGGATCCTGGTAATTGTCACAGTGAGTTGAGAACTTCATCAATGTAGTATTAATGAGCGGATTACTCCTTTTCACTGCTTTAAATACACATTTAGTCTTGCACTCTTTTTACATTACAACAATAGTATGATACTTCTTTTCAAAGAAGCATATGTTATCCATATGTATTAAATAGGGGAAAAGCTTATTATTGTAAACCTCATTCAACCACTGGAGACAGGTTTTCAGCTTCATCTATTCAAAAACATGCATACTATGTTGTTAGATTAGCTTTTGGTATTTATTTTTATTACAGTGGAAAGTTGAGATATGGCTGTTCCATAAGCCAAAAGCTGCAACAGGTGCACCGTTGACTAGGGTTTGTAGCTGGTAGGTGATTAGCTATTCAGTGAAATACCCAGTAACATTTACCAAAAACATAATGTGGTTTGTGAACAATTTGGAAGACAGTCTGAACTATTAAAATGTAACAGAAAATGAAAGAGAACTAGATGGTGAAACATAATACTTTGTCGGTTTACAGGCTCTGTTTTATAAACTAATTTGTAATTATTATTTCTTCTTCCTCTTAATAAATGTCTGAATATAAAATCTACAAGGAAATGTAATTGCAATTTGAATTCTCACCACTATTCTTAAGCAATGAAGAGTATTTCCTCTAAACAAATAAGATTGTTCATAATTGATAGGACACAGGCTAATGGCTTTAAACTGAAAGAAGGTAGATTGAGATTAGATACAGGAAATAAATTCTTTTCTGTGAGGGTGATAAAGCACAGGAACAAGTTGCCAGAGAAGTTGCCACGAGAAGAACCAGTTGTGCAGAGAAATTGTGGTCAACTTCCCCATCCCAGGAAGTGTTCAAGGGCAGGTTGAATGGAACTTTCATCAGATTGGTCTAGTGGAAAGTAGCCCAGCCCATGGCAGGGAAGGTGGAATTATAGGTTATTTAAAGGTCCTTTACCCAAACTATTCTGTGATTGTAATGTCCCAAATAAGTGTGCTCATTTGTCAGCAGACATTGTTGGGGACACCTCTAAAATATCTTATAAGATATTCTTATGTTCAAGATTGACCTCCCCTTGGTCCCTTTTTTTTTGTCTGCCTTTTTCTTTTAATTATTATTTCACCTCCTGTAGCAATTAGATAATTCGGGAGAGTGTACAAAGTTTACATTGGTCTGCTCAACTTGTGAATTTCACACATGTGAACTGAATTTGGTCTACTGCTGAAAAAGAGGTTGGTATTACCAGTTACACCTGTAGTACTTAGAACAGCTTTCCAATTGGCTGACCTGGTCTCATCCTTGTATCTGAATGCTGGATGTGTCAGGGGGAAGTTCAGCACTTGACTCTGGACATACTAGCTCACAGTGTGGTTATCCAGCTATGGCATTCTCTTGAGCCCTGAGACAATGCTCAGCTGTGTTAACATACTCAATGTATATCTGGACCAGAACAGAGCCTTTGAGCATTTGCTGCAGTCTTGATTCACTTTCATAGCGTAGCTTGATCTGTCAGTTTCACATTGGTACAATCTTTAACATTTATAACTAATTCTGCAAAAACAAAGTAATTCAATGGTTTGTTTGCAGGATAAATGTGAGTATAGCTGTAACTCCTTGGAAATTCTTGTTGATGAGATAAGAAAGTTTTAAACTCTGCCTCCCAGTTTGTGATGTGATGTGATGAAGAAAAGAATGGAGAAGTTACCTTCAGAGATTGATCACAGCCATAGCTCCCTGCACTCCCTGTTCTGAAAAATGAAATCATAGAACTCAACATTAAAAGGTGTTTCTGGGGTAATTGAAATGCTGATGCAGACTTAATTCTACAGTCAACCAAACCACTTGTGGTAAAGACTTGCTAGTCTTTAGTTAAGATACTAGTGATAAAACTTAAGATACAACTCTTAAGTTTTGTGTCTTGGGAAGACAATCCACATACTCACCTGTAAATCAGCACAGCTGTCCAGTGGGGACTGGACACCTGGGGTGAAATAATCTGGAACTCATACAGAGGGTGATGATGAGATTTTGCTGTGAATATTAATATTCATGAAACTGAATACATAAAACTAGTTTAGCATCCTATCAGAACAGGTAAACAGCAGATGTAGATGCTGAGTTGTGTCCCTATTCTTTACCTCCTTTGAACATGTTAATAGGAAGCAGTTGCTACCTGTGTGGATGATGGCCATGAAAGAAGGTGGTGTGATTCACTGCCTTCATCAATTTTGGAAAAGTTGTACATTGTTGCATATTCATGTGCATGGGACTATATAAAAGCTACAAGTAAGGACATTCTTTTTCCAGCTGTCATAACTACCAAGTGTTGAAATGCCAGGAGTCATTTTGGGATACGCCTATTTTCTGCTGTTCTGGTCTCTGAAGGCCTTTGATGACACCCTAGCAAGGGTGGAAACGTTTAACGAGCCCCAGGCAAATGCAGGGCAAGTGGCACTTATTCAGAAACATCTGAAGATGTGCCAGAGTTGCCTCATGACCAGATTTACCTGTAAGAAGCGAAACAGCCCTTTCATTGTTGCTTATCATGGACTGCATAATAATTGAAAAATTGAAGGGTGAATCTCACCATCAGAACACGTGTCAAACATAAATTGAACAGCCAGGAATAGGCATAAAACTGTCTCTTCAGATGTTGACCAAAAGTGTTCATTTCACAATTCATAAACTACTTTTTTTGGGTTTTTTCATTCAGAAGTAGAAGGCAGGGAGTTCAGCTAGAAGTTGAGGAAGTCTAGCTTTGTACATTTGGAGGGAAATTGAGGTTTTCTTTAAATTGATAGGGAAAAGTAGCTCAATTATTGTAGAAGAGAAATCTTGACAATAGAACAAGTGTATTGGTAGCATTTTAAAATTTAGAAAGGCCAAACTGTGAGAGAGGCAGAGAAGGTGCAGTTTGTTGATATAATGTGGACAATGGGTTTACCTCTCATAAAACATAGTTCCTTTTTTCTTCTTCCTTTGTAAAATATTGTATGCACAAGAAGGGGGATGCCTCTGTCATTTGAGGAAGAGCTGTATGCTCCTTAATTTTATTCATGGCCTAAAATGTTGAAGAGTTACAGGTGTGGATGAGGTTCATGCCCTTCATGTTCTGCAACTTGCAGCTGTAATTTCATGTGTTGTGTCCGTGATGACAAAAGATTCTGAATGTGCATTGAAAATTCCCTCAGTATGTTCCCCCTTGTTCCATGTGCCCCAAGTACTATGTCAGGTTTCTAAATGTATATGTTGCAATAGCTTTGCAAACTGTAGCTTCTCTACAGCATGTAGTGTGAACCTAAAGAGGTACTATAGAAAATGTACTCTTCTAAGCTTGATCTTATCAATACTTTATTTCATTATTGTAAAGCAATCCAGTCTTCTAGATTAAGAGCGGTAGTTCAGAAGTAAATATAAATTACTTTGTCTCCCTTATGTATATCCAGATCAAAATGGTGGGTATTTTTTAAGAGCCTGACACTGTAGCATGGTAATTTCTGCTGGTATTTGTTTCTTAAAGGTAACTGAAGTTAAAAACCAAAAACAAAGGAAAAAACCCAAAGAAACAAAAAAAATCTACCTACATTGTCACAGCCAGACATGCATTTTGTAGTTTTCTTATTGCACATCATGGTAGTATGGTAAATAACCAGTGAAAATATAAAATAAGGTTAATATCCAATGTAAGTGATGTACATCCAATTAAAGCGTTTAGGGGTCAGACAGCACTTTGAGCAACTTGATTCAGTGAAATATTACCTCCCTATCACAAGGGCATGGACTATATTACATTCCAACCTAAACTGCTCTATGATTCCTTGAAGAGAAAAAGAGAATGGAGGGGCAGAGAAAAGGTGGACCACCAGTAAGGTAAGTGTTTAGTAAAGTGCAGGAAAGGTCTTGCTACAAAGACAGAAATATCAAAGAAATGGTGAAAAGAGTTTCTGTTAAATCACATGAAGTTTGTCACCAAGGGAAAAAAAAAATTTCATTATTGTTTAGCAGTTCTTTGCCTACCAGAAGCTGAAAAGATCAGTCCAGGAGTATTCAGGATTGCCTCTTTTACAGGAGACCATCTACATCTGGTCAGCATATATAGGGCCGCAGAAAAGAATACTGGCTTCACTAGTGTTGTCTTGGGCCCTGGTTCCAGGCTCTGGGACAGTCTGGCACAGTTACAACTCCTTATTGGCTTGCTCCTTCCTCACCCAACAGTGGCATGCTGTTTCCTGCCTGTCCCTGAACACAGGCAAGCACAAAGGAGCACTAAAGCAATTGCTCCACTACTCCCAGACAAGGTTTATATAGTTCCTTTCATTAACTGTTAAAGCCTAATGAGGGGGAATGCATTGCTGAAGCTGCAAATAGGAAAGTGGTTCTTTCTGTTCAGCTATAGCTTAGCTTTGTAGCGACATTAACCTGTGCCTTTAGTGTGGTGATGAGGCAGAAATTTGTGAGTGCTCAGACAGTCTGTGAGGATGTCAGGAAGCTTACATGAACACAGGTTCTGTGTCTGAATCTAATCCGCTCTTTAGATTCCATCTGCTTTCCAGGCAGGTAACCTTTAAGTATGTGAACATAAAGGATGAATTGGGTATTGAAAGGAATTGAAATCTCAGTTGCTCTGGGAAAGAGAAAGATGTTGCAGTCAGCCTTTAAATTGCAGAAAATATCAAGTTTTGTACCAGGTTCTGCCCAGAATACCTTGTCCATGAAGAATAGTGCTTTCTCTGCAAAACCAGCACGCTGGTACACCTGTACATAACTACTTTTAAGGTTTTCTTCCAAGGTCCTTTTTGGTGATTATGGCTTAAAAAAAAAAAACCCAAACCTAAAAACACCCTTCATTACCTTCACCCCCACATTGAAGGTCTGTCTATGCTGACACAGGTTATCTAAGATTACTTTAGTCGACAACAGTGTTTACAGTAGTCCTATTATCAACATAATGAGCTTTCAAAGATAGCAACAGTCTTTACAGCATGTCTTTGACCTCTTGTAACCAGAGGAACCAGTTGAAGCCTATGGCTCTGTAAATGTCATGTTCCTCTTCCTCAGGATGGCCTGTACTTGTAAGGCACTGATTAAGAGAACAATGTTACTGCGACTTTTTCTCTTGATGTGACGCTTCTCCTTTGGGAGACCAGGGATGGTCATCTGATAATTTGACACAAAACTTCTTGGAGTTTAACAGACTATGTCTGTCAAAAGAAGTAAATTTTATGAGTAGGAAACTTAGAAACAGTTACCTTTTCAATATTTTTTCTGTTGTAGATTGTAAAGTGATACTTTTGAGAGATAGCAACAGAGGGACAACTGGTCTCTTTCTTATTTCTAAATATTTCAGAAGCCTATTACATTGGGCTTACATGGCCAAGCTTTGGTAGCAGGGGCCTACAGGGGTGCCTTCTCTGAAAAGCTGCCAGAGGCTTCTTCCATTTCTGGCAGAGCCAATCTGTCAGCCCCAAAGATGGCTGTGCCACTGACCAAGGCTGGGCTGATTAGAAATTATGGTAGTACCTCTGGGATAGCATATTTAAGAAGAGGGGAAAAATAAATCCTTGCACGGTTGTAATTTCAGCCAGAAAAGAGTGAAAAGAGAACATGTGATGTGAGCAGCACTGCAGACACCAGGGTCAGTGGAAAGGAGGGGCAGGAGGTGCTGCAGGCACCAGAGGAGCCCCACACCAAGAACAGGGGGATGCCTGAAGGGAGGCTGTGACACCGTGGGAGACCTGTGGAGAGAGGAGCGCACGCTGGAGCAGCCTGTCCTTGAGGGACTGCACCCCATGGAAGAGCAACCCACCCTGCAGCAGTTTGAGGGGGACTGTTACCTGTGGGACAGACTCACATCAGAGAAGTTCATGGAGAACGGCCTCCTGTGAGGGGGATGCCATGGTGAGCTGGGGAAGGGCTCCTCACCCCAAGCAGCGAGAGAAACAACATGGGATGAACTGAGCATAACCCCATTCCCTGTGTCCCTGTGCTGCTGGGGGAGAGGTAGAGCTGGGAAGGAGGGAGGCATGAGGGGAAGGTGTTTTTTAAAGTCTGTTTTACTTCTCTTTATCCTGCTCTGATTTTGTTAGTAATAAATTAAATTAATATCTCTACATCTAGCCTGTTTTGCCTGTGATGGTATTTGGTGACTGATCTGTCCCAGTCCTTATCTCACCTCATGAATATAACTTTGTTATATTATCTCTCCCCTGACCACCTGCAGAGGGGAGTGAGAGAGCTGCTTTGGTGGGTGCCTGGCACCTAGCCAGGGTCAGCCCACCACCACTGATGAAGAAAAAGAATTGTGACACTTGTGAAGCAATAATGAAATAGTGAGATAAATATCCTGCATTTTCCAGCCAGTTGCTTACGGACTTTCTGAATTAATATTCAGGAAATTGGCAGTGTGCTGACCTAGCAGCATCTCTGAGTACAGCAGTGGAGTTAGCCAGCCTGGAGCTCAAACTCCGCACCCTGACACGGCTCTAACTCTGGTCTGTGGTATTTTATGACAGAATAGAAATCTTGCCATTTTGTAGTTAGGCCATAACTTGGAAGAGCTGAGACAACAACACAAGTTATAATTAGTCTAGGATTGGTAACTATTTTTTTTTTCTGAGATATTTTTGTAATGTTAAAGGACTTCACCACCAGCTTATAAGTGGAGCTTTGGTGCAAAAAGGCAGGACTACACCCAGACTGCTATAGAACATGCCTATACAATATTATTTCCTTAAGAGAAGCTAAGTTCTAGTGTCATGGTCAGAATTATTGTAGTTTGGGGATCATATCAAATAAGAAAACAAATTCTCTAAAAAGTAGTTTAGAGCAGTTGCAATGGATATGTACATCTCGCTTGTGCAACTCCATTTATTTCAGTGACACCAACACAAGCCAACTGAACACAGAAAATTACTTAGAGCTTTTCTGCTTTCTTTGAGTTACATCAAGATTATGTACCTCATGCTGAGTATACCATGTGAGCAGGTACACAGTGGAAGCACTCCAGCAGTGAGTTGGTGCTTTCAGGCAAAGCAGGTTTCCTCTGATGGTTTCACTTGCTTGTAATAGTGCTGACCTTAATCCTCAGCTGCATTTTCCTAGTATTCAGACACAGGCCATGGAGCAAATAAGAAATGCTATGCCCCAATTTAAGATTGCACAAGAAAAATCCTGGGATGTTCTCCTGCTGTCTCATATCTGACTCCTCCAAACAGCCAGTGCCAGTGGACAGTCACAACCACAGAAAGGCAACCCACACTTGTCTGATAGTCAGGCAGATGCACTACATTCGTGGTGCGTGTACCAGGGTCCCTGCAGGCTGGCTGCAAGCCAGGCATTGTGCTAATCAGGAGCTGCGACAGCAGCTTTAGGGGCCTGCACTAGTTCTGGCTGGGGTAGAGCTAGTTTTCCTCACAGTGGCTGGCATGGGGCTGGTTTGGATTTGTGTAGAACACAGGGTTGGTAACACAGAAATATTTTTCTTCTTGTTGAGCAGAGTTTACACAGTGGTTTCTGATTTTCATCCTGCCATGCTGGTGGGCAGATTGGGGATACATGGGAAGTCACAGGTCCCTCTGTCCTCCGCAGCTTCACAAGAAAGAGAACAAGCACGAGACCAAGAAAAGAGAAGCTTGGTTCAGCAAGGAAAACACAGAACAGCTTCATTTAGCACATTATGGTTCTGGGAACAGAAAACAGACATCATCAGGGAGAAGAGAGCAATGCATGGCTGCAGAAGACAAAGATCTGTGAGTTTCAGAGACAGGGACATACACATTAGAGCACCTGGAAGTTCATGATGGTCGACTGGTGCCTGCAGGGGCTAATTAATACACTACTGATAGCCTGGCAAGCAGAACTCATGACAGAGATGAGTACATCTCTTGAATTACAGTTATCGCCACTGTTTTCCCCCCAACAGTCCTCAAGACAGCTGCTGACAAAATTTATGGATGATACTGTGTATTTTCCTGCCTTCTGAATCTTCATCTACAACAGCTGATGAAGACTTGATTATGTTCTAGGGAAAAGGTGATCCTTGATGTGTCATATCAACCCCAGAATCCAGCTCTGAAGCATTGGCTCCAGTATTGTCTGAAGCAGTCCAGGATGCATTGCAGAAAGAGAAAGACATCAATTTTTCAGGCAAGTCTCAGTGCACAAGGAAGACCTACTTCCTAAAGGAGAATTGCTAAATATGGTGTCAGAGACATCCCACACAGACATGAAGACATCCATTTGGCGAAAGAAACCTTGGCTAGCATATTGGGTCAGGTGTCCTAGTTCATGGGGTGTGAACCACTAGCCAAGGTCTCCTGAGAACACACTTTTGCTTCACCTTCAGTGTGTCTTATTGAAGTCACACACCATCATTTTATTTAAACATTTTGGCCTATTGACTCAAAGAAAGACTACTGTCCATGGACTTTCTCCTCACGCTTTGTAAAATGGTATTTTCCAGCTGTTTCTGGGCAGTAACATTTGGTTTAACGGGCAAAATGAGAAAATTAAATTACATTTGCACAAACAATAGCTCTCTCTTAAACTGCAACTGCTTACATGCTGTGCAAACAGTGCAGGCTCTGTAGTATCAGTAAGATCTTGGTTTGAAAATCTCAATCTTTGGATTCAAGGCTTCTTACCTCTTGGAACCCTCTTGGGAATTCCAGAGGCTGAAGGAGTTAATAAAGCACCACCTTCACCTCCAGAAGAATCAAAGCAACTCAGTTTCCATGGGTCACTGTTTTCACAAAAGAAATCACTAGCTGAATTGTTATGACACTTCAAGGCATGCCTCTGGGAGGAAACAGAATAATAATTCATGCCTGTCAAAAGGAAATTCTCTGCCCAGCAGCACCAACCCTTGTACAGATCCTTTGCAGAGTGGCAAGAAATTCCTCTCCAGCCCCTAAATTTGCTGGACACTTCCCAGTACCCAGCTCCATGAAGACTGTCTGTATACAACCCTGAATTTTTATTCCCTTTGAGATAGTGTTGTTGGAGTTTCTGAGTCACAGATTCTTATGGGCAGCTGTTCCTCATGCACAGGGTTTTCAGAGCCTGCAACTGATGTGACTTCAGGTTAATGTACAGGTAGTCAGACACCAAAGTGGAAGACAGCATGCTTTATTAGCCATAAGATCTGTTTCTGCAATCCTTTCCAGCTCCCTGAATATACTAATTTCCCTTCTTCAGCGATTCCCAGGTTTCATCTGCTTGGCCTGCTACTTTGCTGGTTGTCCTCCATGCGTAACTCCTCCAAAGACAAGCCTCTTCCCTCCATTCCCCTGTACTCACATAGGTTATCAAACATGTTTGCAGATACTGTGTAATGTTCAGCAGCAGTGTTCCAGGAAAGACCTGGTGCATTTTGAATGTAAATTTTCTGATCCTCATCATTCAGACTTCTTGATAGCACAGCCAAGCACAAAAGACCCCAGCAAAATAGCTGCTGGCAATCACGTTAAACT
>JAWWEY010000130.1:4878742-4898618 GCA_035582745.1 Loriotus luctuosus
TTTCAGTTCTGGAAACGTTGGCAAATCAGCTTTCAAAACAACTTCATATAGGTAAAATATGTGATTACCTTCTAAAGGTGGGGTCTATTTGGGGCATGTTTTGCTTTTACATTCACAACTCCATAAAACTCCCCTCTCTTTACTGTCCACTTCTGGCACCAAAGAATTCTAGTGTATGTTCAGTTAGATACTCTTATTGATTGATTCTAAACTTACTTTTCAAGATTTTTTTATTGGGGAAAAATATTGTATGTTTATTTTTGGGCTCCTTTAATTGGGTGACATTGGACAACAAGTTACTGCTCATATGGAATATGCCAGGTCCTACAGGTCCTGATTTTTCTCACTACTCTGTAGGCATTGTTAATACCTTAAAGTCACAAATAAGGTAAATAGTATGTAAGTAGGCGGCTGATTGGCTGAAAACTTTGCAGAAAAGGAGTTGGGACCCTGCTGCAACAGGCTGCACATGAACCAGCAATGCACCCTTGCGCCAAAGGCAAACGAGATCATTCCAGGCCTGATAGGCAGAGGTTTGCCAGCAGATCATGGGAAGTGATCCTACCTCTCCTCTCTGCTCTGTGATTGCAGATGTGTGTGAAATGCTGAGTCTAACTCTGGGCTTTTGCATGAGGAAGATAGGGATGTATTGAATGAAGTCCAGTGCAGGGCCACAGCTATGACTGAAAAGACTGGAGCATCCAGCATAGGAAGAGATGCTGAGAGACCTGGGGCTGTTCATCCTGGGGAAGAAAAAGTTTGAAGTTAGGCAGGATATTAACTATTATGTGTGAATATCTGAGGGAGGGAGTGGAGAGAGCTGAACATTTCCCTGTACTGCCCTCTGAGAGGGCAAGAGCCTGTGATGACACACTAAAAACCAGAAAATGTAATCTGAACTAGAAAGCAAACTGAGTTTTTTGGGGTGTTTTTTTTTTGGTTTGGTTTGGTTTTTTGTTTTGGTTTTGGTTTTTTGTTTGTTTGGTTTTGGGTTTTTTGGTGGGTTATTTTTTGTTTTTTGTTTGTTTGTTTTTTGTTGTATTTTTTTTTGTGAGGCAGAGCGAACACTGGGACTGACTGTGTAGTTCTCATCTTTACACATAGTCAGAATTCAGCTGAACACAACTTCAGGTAACCTACTGTAGCTGAGCCTGCTCTGAGAACACAAGTAGATATTCTCAAGGGGTTCCTTTCAATATCTGTCATTGTGTGTACACCAGCTCAGAAGTGGAGAGTGTTTATTTAAAAGAATTATCTTCATTTGGTGTTCCGTACTTTTGACTCTTTATTTTAAAGCAACAGAAAGCCCTTTTTCTCTTGGTCCTGAGACCATCATTGTTTGATGCACTGCTGCTGAGTCAGACTAATACCAACTTTTATACCACAGACAGTGTCATCAAAGATTGCTACAGTGTACTACAAATGGAAGGTTGAAAAGCTAGAAGTAAAGTGTAAACGTGCTATTCTGAAAAAAATGCTTGAAAGATATCTTAAACATTGTCAAAGATGGAAATGTTGCATTCACAGCTACTATTAAGTTATGAGATACAGTTGTTTTGGGTTGTTTCAATAAAATTGGGTAATAAAGTTGGTTTTACTTTACCTGATTAATGAAATGAGAAATTGTGGGCAAGTTTGTCATGAGCTAGTAACTCTGTGTCAGACTTGCTCACCATCACTGATACAGTTCAGATAACTCTGATTGTTATAAGTTAGTGTGAAAACCCATTCAGCTTGAGTACCACCAGATTGAAATGTCATCATGACATTGCCTTAGAACTCTTGACATATTGAACTTCATATTAATTGTAAAATAGCCATAAAAAGAAACAATGATTCCCTAATAAATTCTATTGTATGATAATGATTTCTATATTGTATCTGCTTCCCTTTTTTATTTATTTCTCAGTTAAGGTGTCTTCTTTCTGTGAAAGGGAGTAAAATCTTTGCAAACTTCTGGTAAAATGCCAAGGAAAATGTTTCAAGAAAGACAACTTTGTAAAAGACATGATCTTAACAACAGATTACTCTTCCAGTGAGGAAGGGCCAGCCATAAAAAATTATCTCAGCATTAACTTTTTCCCGGGGACATTAGTAGGTTGTCTTAGTCTAATAGCATCTTTCTAAATAATGAGGAAATCTTGAAATGGTCTTGTTGCTTAGAAGAGGTTTTGTGGTTGGTCGAGGAGGCATCATACAAATGGTTGTCATTTTAGTGTTTAATTTTCAAATTTTTTGGCTTAAAGTGGGCAAATAGCTTTCTAACTTTCATTGAGCACTGTAGAGAAGACATGAGAGAGATGTTGATGAGACAGTCAATATAGCTTCATATTAGGCTAGAAGCTGTGTGCACCTCAAGTAGGTAACTGTACCTTCTCTCCTAGAGCTTTGGTTTTGTTACATTCATGGCAACACTTTAATCCATTAGAAAAATGTTCACAGAAGATTTGGGTGGTAAAATCTAAGTGCTGATGAGGCATTTCAGTTTTCAGAAGTCTCTGCTTCTCAAGACAGTACTAGTTAAATATGTACTTTACTTCTTTTTCATGTATTTGGCCAAGTGTATCATAGTGCATTGCATAGAGAAAAGCAAAGGGATGCATGCCTTACGTATCAGAATTCTGTTTGTGTTGTATCTATCAGAATTCTTTTTGTATTGTAGTATCATTTCTAGTTGGCAACAAGATTTAATGTAAGTTTCTTCATGTCAGAGATTTTGTGTCCTCTGAAGTGCTGGAACTCAAACCATGTGCTTGGAGCCAGAACAGGAAGGTAGACAAAAAATGCAGACTTGAAAAAATGTATGAGTTCCTGTTCCACTGTATTTGTAGAGCCCAGCACTGTCTAAGTTTGCCCATCTTAGCAGGTGTGTAATAGATACCCTGTCATTATGTTACTTAGGGTTCCAAAACAAAAAGAATTTGCGTCTTGGTTTAAAACAACTTGAAGGAGCACACTCAGGAATGAGCTGCCTCCCTTTATAGGTTCAACCAATCTCTTTCCACCAATAAGTGATGAATACAAGTGGAAGTGAAAAGGTAAGTTTACCAACAACGGGTGCAGCAACAGTCAGGAAATAACAGCAAATAGCCGTCAGATACAAACCTGCTAAACCTCGCAGGCTCCACAGAACAGAGAGACCCAAAATGCCGGGGACAGCCCCTCAGGATGACGCTCCACAACCGAGTGCGCAGTTCGAGGGACAAAGGGAGAGGTGGTGCCAGTCTTCCCCCACCATCCCCCTGCGCTCTGCTCATCTCCAGCTGGAGCTCGGGCTGGTGCTCCACGGATCAAGGGCTGGAAACTTGCGGAAGGACTCCCCCCTTCTCTCGGCAGGAGCAGTAAAGGCAAGGTGTCTGGGCTGGGGTGACTCCGTAGTCTGCTCTTCTGGAGCAAGGACCGATGGGTCTGGACCGGGTGTCTGGAACGCAGCCGCCCTACTCGATGCGGCAGTACAGGCGACACGTGTGGAATTCTCTTCCGTGGAGCTCAAAACTACCAACTGCAGACTCTCCAACACGAGAGAAAAAAAAACCGAACGAGAATCCCAGAAGGAAACGGCTCTGCCTTGGCAAAGACCAGGAAGTCAGCGAGCCAAAACCCACACGGGCAGGAGGGGATGAGCTGCTTGTGACAGCCAATTTAAAAAGCGCCCGATTGCACCTCACACCGCAGCTTCCTGGCTGCAGGTCAGAAAGAGACAGGAACAATTTTGGGCACAAATAGATCTGGAATACAACAACATTTTGGGTTACAGATGACAATTTGAGTAATCTAGAAGTTAGGATGATATGTAGGCTGTATTTTACGTGTTTCTTTGTAGTCACAAAATTTTGAGGGTTCTGTTTCAAGGAGAAGTTGAGATTCACTTGTCAGTAACTAGAGTTCTTCAGGGGCATATGACATCACAAGGCATGATAAAACCACAAGTACTGGCAAATCTGAATTTGCAGTCCTGGGGGCAACTCCAGAATAATGCAGATAAGGTAAACATTAACTTTAATACAGATAAGGTAAACATTAAATTTAAATCTTTCAGACTGCTGGTACAATGCATTATTGTCCTGCCATATTTTCTCTTTCTAAAGTAAGGAAATGGATTTTATGCAAGGCATTGTTCATGCATTATAAAATCGCATTGTGTTTTCCCATATGTGTCTGATTTGTGACATTTAGGCTTGCTTTCCACAGAAGGTGGCACAACAGGTTTTTTTACATGGTTCAGTCTCTCCTTCCAGGCAGCAAGTGATAGGAAAAGAGAAAATGACCTCATATTGCACCAGGGTTGGTATGGATTGGATATTAGCCAAAATATTGTCACCAAAGAGACTGTCAGGGATTGGAAGAGGCTGCTCAGGGAAGTGGTTGAGTCATCTTCCTGGGGGTATTTAGAAGACAAGTAGACACACAGCCCTTGGGACATGGGTTAGTGGGAAACTGAGCGGTGCTGTGTTAGTCATTGGACTTGTTGACATTAAAGGTCTTTTGCAGCTTTAACAATTTGATGAATTCTATGGGGAGTAGTTATTTTAAAAAACAATCATATGTGAACAATAGCGTTCGCATGTGAACAAAGCATTATTACTTCTGATTATTGCTTTGTCAGTGTTCAGCAGCTGCTCTGCGTCAAATTGTCTCTGTGATATGTGAGGACATAGCGATAAGAATGTGTGTGTTTAATGGTAATTTGTCTTCTTATTTATTTATTCTATCACTTGTTCTGAATTGTAATTAGTACTGTATGACTTCAGTAGACAATTGGATTTTATAAGTAACCAGGAATCAGTAAGGTGTGTTTGTTTAAGAATTAATGTTTTGAAATATTCACATTTCCATGTATCATGACTGATACACATACAGCTATTGAATAATTGTATAGTTTCATTGTAGTCAATCATGTGATCATTTATCATAGCCAAAAGTTGGATTCTTTTTATTAGTGAATCATTCAGCTGGCTGCAGTGCTTTTCCATGCTCCCCCTTCATGGTTCATATGGCTTTTTTCCTGTTACAAAGGAATTAAAGAACCAATTTGGTAATGTTGGTGGGAGCTGATCCACTGCATTGAGTTTAGGAAACATGGGGACATCTGTTTCCACATCTAAGTTTTACATTGTTGCAGCTTTCTGCACTGTGTAGTGCATGTGGAGCATGGAGAGGGTCTGCAATAAAGTTTTTATTTAGGTAAACTTATTAATTTATTGTATGCCAATTTTTCTGCAATAACCATGTGACTCACTATAAATGCATGATTACTTATGCTTTCCTTTAATTGTATCACATTTTCACATGGCTTAGAACCTGCAAACAGATTAGCAACTAGTGCACAGAAAATGCTGTTCTTGTAGCAAATTCTCTTAAAAAGTGCTGTAATATGTCAAGTTGTCCATCTGTCCCACTGCTCTGTCTGCAACATTGCTAGTCAGAGGTGTGATTTAGAAAGAGCTTTTCGACTGTGTATTTTCTGTTGTCAGATCTTCTTATGCTCTGCTGACATCCTTAATTAGAGAACTAGAAATGTTAAAAGACTACATCCAAATCTATGCCCTTTAAAATCTTTAGTGTATGATTGTATTTATTGCCTTTTTGAACTTCTTGATTCTGTTATTTCATGGCTACAAATCCAACAATTTCATCACTCTGAAAGAAGTACTTCCTTTTCTCTGTTTTCCAATCCATCTCATTAAATTTCCACTCACAATGAATGTCCTCCCTTTTGGTTTTTCAGGGTTTGGTGAACAGTTCTGCTGCCACCTTACCCAACTATTCTCTAGTAGATGTCACAATTTTTCTTGTGAAGGTAAAGGAAGTGCTTTTGTCCTTGTTTGAAATATAATAGGGCACACTAAGAAACTGTATTGTTGAAAATATGTGCTCATGCTTTCAAATAATCTGATAAAAAGAGATACAATATGTGTTATCTATAGAAAAACATAGTGTATAAATATATAATCTAGCCATTGCTGTATTTTATGGAGCAGCATTTATATAGATATTTCTATTGACTTTTTAAGAGAATTAGTGTGGAATAGGATATGATATCTATAGGATGTAGATGCAGATACTGTTTCTGTCATAGAATATTTTAAAAAATATGTTAATAGAAGAAACCATATCTTCAAACTTAGATTTTTTTAGCATAGTTAAAGCAGTGAAACTAGGTACTAGAAAGTACTTTGAGAACTAATTTAAGTGGTCATCTGTAATGTGTTAATAAAATTTTCTGATATGTATGATAGTACTTTGATATGATATTTTTGACAAAAAACAGTGCATATACATTGATAATTCCTGTACGAATCATTTATTTTAACTCTAGTAAATTTCTAGAGAGGAAAAAACCCATTAAGTGTCATAAGTATCTACAGTGCTTTTTTTGGGTTGCACTTCACTGTGACTGATAATTTCTTATGCCATTGTGTGTCTTGAAACACCTAGGTTAATGATTTTTTGAAAAGTGCAGCAGCAGAGAAGTAGCTAAATTAATAATGTCAGACTTCAAAGGCTCTTGATCATTCAGTCACAGGTTGCCAGATTCTTTATTGTGACATTTTCTGCTGTGACAATACTCGAATCACAGCAACTGCCACCTGCTGATGTGACCAGTCTTCCCTTGACTTTAGATTGTCCCTTAGCTTCACACAAAGTTCCATTTCTTCCTGCAGGCTCTTTGTTGTCCCTTGCACCCCTTGTCTCACTGCCCCTGTCTTAATCTCAGTGTGGCCCAAGCCTGTCTCAGAAAGCTTCCAAGCAGCAGCCAGAAGTGGATGAGGCTCCAGGGACTCTACAAATCCATTCTGCATTTCAGTGGCACAGAGAAGCGCAGACAAGAGGGGACTTGCTGCAACAAATGTTCAGCTATCTCTGCTTTCATAAGAAGACATTGGTTGCCAAGTAGCCAGAAGGCCAGAGGAAACAAACCCTCTTACCTGCTCCTAAGTGTTTCTCTTCCATATTGTTGTGGGAAAAGAAAATATCAGGAAAACAGGAAAGGGAGGATGTGGAAAATAGGACGTTCCACTGGGGAAAAAGAAAAAGGTTAAGGTAAATGTTTGGCCTGGTGAAGGCCTAAAGAAGGATCTGCAGATCAGATGCAAGGAGTTTGTGGTTAGGTAGTGGAAAGCAGAACCAGCAGAATGAGACAGAAAAAGGGAGATGCTGGGAGAAGTGAGAGACTGGCAGAACTAGGCAAAATGATGAAAAGGAAAAAATGAAAAGAAAAATGTAAAAGGAGCTTAAAGCTTTTGTCTTTTCAAAATAAAACTTTTTTGAAAGAAAAATGTAACTAATCCAAATGGGAGTGGAGCAATTAGTAGATGGAGAAGTGCCAAATATAATGAAAAATAGAGAGGAAGAAGGAAAATGTAAAAATGAAAGGAAGTGGAGAAGGGGAGGGGGAACACCCTACATTACTTCTATTTTCCAATTCCTTTGTTATGTCATATGTCCTTGGGAAATCAGTTTATTGTGATAAAAGAGTTTGTGTCTAACAATGGCATCTCCTCTGTGTTTACACACTGATGGTGTTACTGCTCTAGGGCTAGACCAGTGACCTCCAAAAGTTTTTGATCATGCACCTTTATCAGTAAGACCTTTCTGAGCATGCGCCCATAATAGAGGCATATATATTTATTTATAAATTGTACACATGAACTATTTCATTAATGTATTATGTACATTTAAAAACATTTACCAAAATAGGAACTAAGATAATGTGAGATAAAGATGAAAAAAACAAACTGTATTTTGAAAATTTGCATTTTTATTTTATTTTTTCTGATGGCCTTGGTGAGGAAGAAGAGGAGGTGGCCTCCTTATCACAAGATGCAGAGCTGCCTCAACTCTTCATAAGTGTTTTACAGTACTGCACAGAAATGGATTTAGGAATATCTGGTTAGGACCAGTCAAATCATTGACAAAAATAGTCATTCAGCCTGATGGCACCTGAATTTTCTGTGTTCTATTGTCTTACATTTACCAGCTACAAGGAAAAAAATTATGGTTTCCAAAAATAAAAGCACAACTTACTGAAAGCAGTGGCCATGACTTTAGAAGATTCTAGTCCAGTTACAGCCAAAGTAGACCTACAGCTATTTGATAAAGACATTAAGAATTCAATTTAGTCTCTTATATTTTCCTAAGTTTCTTCTCAAAATAGGATCAGCAAATTGAGTTGTGGACATCCTTTGAATTAGACCTGCAATCATGCTTTCAATTGCACAGAGAAGATTAGAACCACTTTTTCAAGCATAACTTGATTTATATATGTTAACTCTTGGTTTTCAAATGTGTTTGACAGAACACATTTGAAAGTAGTGTGACATTCAAAACTTCAATAATAAATTATACTGGGCTTTCTTGCAAAGGGTAAGCCCCAAAAAAGACTTTGTTTTGCTGTTTTCCCATGTGCTTTCCTGTGGAAATTCATATAACAAAGGTTTTGGGAAGGCAAGAGCTGTAAGAACATAGGTATAGGCTTGTATTTAAAGAATATTTCTTTATATTTGTTTAACAACATTTATACTTAATGTTTTTATAATTCATTTTCTTATGTCTAGAAGCAGCAATTTGAAGCAGTAACAAAAAGTAAACACTGATAGTGAAATGAAACTATGATAAAACTATGGATTTTTTTTATAGGTATTTTCAGGCTAGTTTATATTTGAATGCTTTCTGACCTTCTTTGTGCCCTATGCTGACATAGACTTGAATTACCAAACACTACGTTTAACATCCTAGCCTAATAAATCTTTGTTGCCAGCAAATTATCTAATGCAGTCTGCAGTTCAGTCAAAAGACTGGGTTTAAATGCTCTAGAAATGTAGGTACTTATGCCAGCACAAAACCTGGAAAATTATATTAACCCTTTCAGTCAAATTTACACTTGTATTTCAAATATGTATTTGGATTCTGGCGTCGAGGGGGAGGTTTCTGACTTCATGTGTTTCCTTGTAAGGGTCCATCAGTGCTATGGACTGGTCACGTCAATGGCTTAAGGACCAGAATGGAGAGATCCCAAAAGGGTGTGTTTAATCTCCCTATGCCTGACCTTTCTGCTGGGAATATTGGAAAAGTCAGTAATGGTTACAAAAGAGACACCGGTTTGCATTGACTTGGACTGAGAAGATTGCTTGTCTTCAGTATGCTTCCCCATGGTGGCATCAGGCAATCCCTCTGTACTTTGTTTTCAACTCACTTTATAAACACAAATCCATCATTCTTTTAATCTGCTGGAGTGCTGGTTGAAGTTGACTCAAACATAAAAGAGTCTGTATCCTGTTGGGCCTCTGCTATCCTTTAAGTAGTATTTAATGACTGTACTGGTTGTGAGACAATACTGGCAGAGTCGTAGGAAGACTCTACTGCATTGTAACCTAGATCATTATCAATCAGATAAACTTTAGAAAGAGAAAGAGCCCTACAGAGCTGGTTTTTAGATTTAGTTGTAAATAGAATGCATTCTATAAAGTTTTGTATAAGATCTGTTTTACAGAGGATGTTTATGAGTCTTTTCAAAAAGGAAGGGACAGTAAATTCTTTAATAAACTAATTAATATATTGAAAACATATGTTGGGCCACAAAAAGTCTTGAGTTTATCCTTCTCCCATAATACAAACTAACCCAAGACTGGTCCTTTTAATTGACCTCCTGTGTTTTGAACTGTCAATGGACACAAAAGTTACATTTCCAAGCTCCAACTTCAAAACAGAAGCTAAAGTACTTCATTTTTAAAAGAAAGCTTAGTTTCTGGTGTAACCATAGCATTCTAAAGAGAATAAGAGGGTACAGAGACTATAAGGCAGATGTTATTAAACTTCAAGATAATGAAAGAGTCATGAGAGCTGACAACACCAGACAAGCTTGAGTTTCCACGTTGATTTATGGTGCTGCTCCTTGCAGAACCAATTTGAGATTCTGCAAGCTGGGTCTTGAGGCTGTCAAGGACAGGTGCATGAGGTTGTAACCAGTGGGTACCTTGGTGTATGTAACATGGGAGATCATAGCTTTGGCTTCTATCTGAGTTTAACCCATTTGTATTTCAGAGGAGATTAAAAAGAAAGATTAAAAATGTTTGTGTCAGCCAGACATCAAATGTAGCTGTCTGCTGCTTTAGATTTACCCAGTCCATAGTAAGATGGAGCTTTGTCATTGCTAGTGTTGAGAAGATCCTTAAGCCACAGAAATCTTTGTGCTAAAAGTTCTGTTTCTTCTAGTTACTGTGGAAAGTCTAGGAATCATCTTTTTCAGTGCAATCTTATTCCATAGCCATGTTCTTATCCAAGGAAGCTGCATTCACCTAACAGTTCTATTCAGATCTTAAATACTTCTCTAACTTGAGTTCTAGCTCAAGACTAGTCCAAAGAAAAGAACAAGCCTCCTGTCAAATTTTGGGTGTTGTCGACTGCATATGAAAAATCAACATTTTATTCACAAAAAATGAAAGAGAAAAGTTGTAACTGTCTGCTGTCCTCTTTGAGGGAACATTTGAAAATACGGCTAGTGAAAAGGATAGCATGTATGCCAGGATAAAAATTAAATTCCTTAAAAGGGAAGAAGAAATTCCATTTGACTGGCAAGCAATTGCAGTTAGCAAGGAAGTATGTGTTCCACTCCAGGTTTGAATTGGAATATAGCATTAACCAATAGTTGTGAGGAGTTATTAGCCACACTAACATTTCTTTTTCCAATTAGTAATAAAGTGTTTACTAATACTTCCCTTTAAAATGTGGTTACTCAGTTTCAGGATTAGCACCCATGAGACATACAGAAGCCATTCACATCTCATGTTTTTCATTATACCAGTCAGCAATCCGTTATTAAGTTGATATGCATATTTTGAAACTTAATTGTACAGCTGCGGGCATTCCGAGACAGATATTAAGATTCTTTGAATATATTTTTATAGTATCTTGCCAGAAACTAGGACACTGGATCATAAATACATCAGATAAAATAGGATTCCGTTCTGGGGATATGAGAGATAAATAGTAAATCAAAGTTTACACTCTGAAGAATAAACAAAGCTATGTACTTCAAAAAAGTAGAGTCATTACTACTGAATAATCCTTTAGATATGTATATAGCAACATATTCCTCAGTATTTGCTACACAAGATAGGTGGATCAGGTAATACTGCTTCAAATTCAAAAATATCCTATGAGAAGAGGTCCAAAATAACAGCATGCAAAGATATTTGTGCCTATTTATGTCTGATTTTAATTCATTATCACATGAAGTCAACACTTTGAAAAGTGAAATAGGTTTTAAAAATTAATGTGATTTCTGTACACTCTGGCTTTCAGAAAATTTATGATTTATTGTCACATTTCTCTGATTCCAAAAAAGTGTCTTCTTTCCCTGGTTTCATGTGAGAGACTTATGAAGCTGACCAAAGGTAAGCTGTTATCAAAAAAGCAAAAGAAACAGACAGAAGCCTCTTTTAAAGTCTTTCTGTTAAAATGACATGCTGCAAAGATTAAGTTAATATCCAATTCTGGTGGCTTGACCTCGGCTGGATGTCCAGTGTCCACCCAGCCACTCTATCACTCCTTGACTGACAGAAGTTTGTTCCAGTGCAGGCTTCCCATGGGATCACAGCATCCTTCAGGCATCACCCCGTTCCAGACTGGGGCTTCAAGAGCCACAGGTGAATCTACAGGTGGATCTCTGCTCTCCTGTGGATCTCCATGGCTGCAGGGGCACCGCTGCCTCACCAGGGGCTGCACCAGGGGCTGCAGAGGAATCTCTGCTCCAGCACCTGGAGCACCTCCTACCCTTCTCTCTGCAGGTCTTTTTCTCTCAGGTATCCTCACTCCTTCCTAGTGCAATAATTTACATTTATGATTGATTTTTATCTCCTGAAGTGTGTATGATTTAAAACAGTAATGCAAAAATTGTTAATTAAATAACAAATTAAGTAAAATAACAATCTATAACCATATAATAGTCCTTTCTGCATAGCAAGGCATTTGACTTAAGGCATCCATAAATTTGGGAAATTACTGTATCCCACTCTTTGTCTTTTTGGTTAGCTAGAATGTAAATGTCTAAGAGTTTATGTCCAATTGCTGAGTGCTTCAAGGAGAGGACACAAATTTTCCCAGTCTCATACAGCTTTTGTTCTGACCAGCCTGTCCAGCATGAATCTGGTCCATGTACAGGGGGAGGTTTAGTCCAAGGCCTGCATGAATCTCAACCCTGCAGCAGGGGCTGATGAAAGCTGCTGCATTGTTTCAGCCTCATATGAATTTTAGTCTGAACCTATGAAAAGGTCTAATCACTGTGTAACTCAGCACTATTGATGATTCCTTATGTTTGTACAAAGTGTAAATATATAGTGGGAAACACCAGGCTTTATGAAGAATATTGTCCAAATAAGTCTTTTAGACAGCCTCTACCATACATAAAGCCAGCAAGACCTTTTCTGTGCAGTCATTACCTTTGAGTCTCTAGTGGCTTGGTTGTGATTTTTTTTCTTGTAGACACCCTCTCCCAACTCTGACATTGTTTTTTTCCCAGGAGCTGATTTCAGCTGAGCCTTTAATCTCTATAAAGTCTGTGCTGTCTAATTCAGAATGGAGAAAATTGCTTGGAGAGATATTATACCTTCACTGTGCTCAGCTTGAAGTTTCAGTTGAAAAATCATTGTCTAAGTTATCTTTGCTGTCAGAGTTTGTTGCACAATCATGAAGAATGTTTCTATGTGTAGTATTTTTCTTTATTTTTTTTCGGTTCTCTCTTTTCCATGCAGCTTGCTCCATGGAATTTTGCAGAGGTAAGACTTAACTATAAAATGTTGATGTCAATCCAACATGTACAACTGCCTGGCTAACTAAATACGCTCCTACTGCAAAAAAAGAGAAAAAGGAAATAGGCTAAGGGAATGGAACCAAAAAGCAAGAGAGAAACATAAGATTGGTAGCAAGACTTGAAGGAAAATTGAAGAGTCAGCAGAAAAGAACTTCCCTGACTGAGGAGCCTTATGTAAAAAGAATGGCAAGCTTGCACTGAGAACGTTGTCTTGCCCTCAGCACACAATCAACTTTGATAGGTACTTTTTCCTGTCTTTTTTTTTTCCCTCACTGCTTACCTAAAATCTAATGACAGTATTTGAGGAGAAAACAGGAAACTGATGGCCTATTTTTTCCAAAGGGCTGGTTCATGGCAAAGGTTATAATTTTTGAGTGGCTCCTATTTTGCAATTGACATAGAACAGGAACTTGCTGTTCAGAACAGAACATGAAAAATCTGAAATGCAGCTCCTTCTTAAAAGCTTGCTGATGTGATTGTGATTGCATATGGCACTTACAAGTTGTTGGGAAATCCAAAGCAAATTTTATGTACACAATTACAGGCTCTAAGGAGTTACTGTTCAGAAATACTACTAAGGAAACATCAATGCAATATTCAATGGTGACCACAAAGCAAAAAGATTTTAGATATGATTTAGGGAGAAAAATACAATGAAAAGAAAGCACTTTTTTTAAAATCTAAGGTACTCATATTCTGGAAGATACTGCAATTCTCTTTCTGTCTTCTTTAAATAAACGCGAGGCAAAATTGGCAAAAGAAAAATAAAGATGCTGAAATATAAAACAGTTTCCATGAAAGGGACAGAAAAAGATGTTCTGTTAATACATGTATTATTATCTCAATGAGCATGAGAGAATTTGATGGCATGTGAAAAGTATGGAAAAGGTGAATAGGCAATAACTTTCTTTCAATGCAAGATCTATGGGGTATCATATAAGATAAGTGGAACCTCTGAAAGAGATATTTCTTGTTACAAGATAAGCATTTTGTAACTTACATGCCCGATGTAGTTACTACAGAGCTCCTTGTCACAGGACATCATGGATGTTAGGAACTTACATAGTTCAGAAGGCAACAGATTCTTTAACAGAAGCTGGTAAAAAGCAGCGTATCAATGGTGACACAGAGCTGCAAATCACTTGAAGAAGGGGAAGTAGTCTATCAAGTTTTGATGTATGTTTACTTATCTTTTAGAAATATATTCTTGCAATGTCTTGTCAACAGCTGTTGAAAAGAAGATACTTTGCTAGATGAATGTCTGCTTTAGTGTAGAGTCCTGTTTTAACATTAATTTATGTTTTTTGTAAAGAAACAGACCTGCAAAACCAGTAATGATCATGGTGCTTTCGCCTCAGTCTCTTGTTTAAAGAATTGATATTTAAAAGTAGCATGATTTTTAAGATTATTGAATATCTCAACCTAAACCAAATGTTTAAGGATCGTGTTCTGCAGGATTGCAAATGCATCTCAGAGAATCAAAGTATTCATTTCTCTTGGGCAAAAAAATACTTATTGTTTTTGCATTTGGCTGTCATTCGCGTTAGACACTTCAGTTCCTGGAGCTTTTTCGTAAAAAAAATTCAAAAGGTCAGGATGATATCCTATGCACTGAATCCAACAGATAACTTTTCCTGTAACAGTGATTCACATTTGTATTTGTTCTTCCAAAAAGGAAAAAGTTTCAGTCCGTCATTCAGTGACACGCTTTGTTGGCAGAAAACTGAAAATTTACTGTAAACAGTCCCCTCTGACTTTATATACGTGCATTATTACTTTGTTACAAAACAAAGTAAGCATAAGCACTTTATTCTACAATGTTACTTAAACACGTGTCAAATGTGTTTCTGCTGAATTTCACAGAATTTTTTATAAAAGAATGACATTTTGAGGACTATGGTGTAAATGTGAATAGACAAGCCCAAAGCTTTGTAAGAATATTTACATTAGCAAATCATCATGTGCAAGAAATGTATCTTGTGTTTGATGGAGAGTTCTGTTTTGAACTTGGTTTTAATGCCATGGAAAACAATGTTATCTTACTGTCCTAATGTTGCACTTTGCCCTTAATATTTTCAATTACACATTGTTCCTACGTATATATGTTTCTTCTGGGACAAAACGAGGTACCAGCGAATACAGGTTTTTAGATCTTTCCATATATGGTTTTGGCACCAATTTAGAAGCATTACAACTAAATTATTTTCCAAATATTTAAATGCTTTAAAAATAAGTAATATTCCTGAGCATTTCACCTTGTGAAAATATTTATCTTTCTCCTCAACCAGATATATAATAAGTAACCATAAGAGCAGAACACTTAAATGCATTTCTCTACAGTGGAAGTCAGACTCTCTGTCTCCCTCAAAAATTAAAAGAACCCAATTATGTCACGTTTCTGGCTTACTAGTTTGCGACTGCAAATCAGAAATCTGTGCTTTAAGCTCTGCTCTTCTTGTAAAATTCACAGAGTTTTACCAAAATCATTCTCTGTTAAGATAAAAACAAAATAAAAAATTCAGGAATTAAATTTATCACATAGAAACATTATGTGTACAATTTAAAAGCAATTCCACCAAGCATATGGGATAAAAAGCAAACGGTCATAAATATTTCAAATAGTCTCAACCAAAGTCTAGCAGGCAATTTGTAGGAAATTATGCACTTAATTTTTAGTCTGCCTTATCGATTACAGAATGTCTCATAATTAAAAATTTCTGACAGATCTTAAAAAGTCTGTAGACTGTGGCTCGTCTCATGAGCACAGCACTCCAAATTCAACTCTCATGGATCTGACTTAGCCATTGTTTATGTTTATTGACCAAATAAGCAATTAGAACCAGCAGTCCTTATGGCTGTGTTTCTGATCACTCATTTGCCAGTCAATTTCCACCAATATTTTTCTTAAATGCGAGGCAAATTTACAGTTGCACTTAGCTTGTAAAACTGACATAAATGCCAACCCAATTCACATCAAAATAAATATTGAAGTGACTTGGAAGGTGGACACCTGCTGTGAGAAACTTTTCCAAGGAAAAATTTTTTAAATACGGAAGACAATCACAATCAAATGTTTTTAATAATGTTGGACTAAAATCTAAACACTACAAGTATCTGTGTTTCTTAGTGTGAATGAATGAATGAATTGATTTGGTAGGGAATTGTGACTTTTATTCTGATGATATTTAAAATTGATTCAATACAGCTTCATTGCATTTTGTCTTTCATCAAACTGCACTTTAGCAGTTTAAAAGGCAAAATACAGTTTTCTGGTACTCATATTGGCTTTGTATTTTGTTGTTTTCTTCTTTTTTCCTTTTGTCTCAGTTATGTGCTCCCCTTAATGTGTTCCATCTACGTTTATGTGCTTCCCCCTCCCATTCTTATGTGTTCTTAATACTTATTCTCAACTATTCTTTTAAAACCCTGATGTATTAATTCTTCTCTCACCCTTAGTGCAACCTATAATACTCCATTACACAAGTTTTTAAAGTATTTTGCTGATTCACTATCAACATTTGATTACTGAGGAGAAAATCTAAAAGCCACTAAAAATACATCAGGTTTTGTTGTTGGTTTTCAACAGTTTTTCATCTTTATATGACCCAGAATCTTAAAATTCTGACAAATTTCTCCACGGTAAAAATTTTGGAAACATACAAAGTGACAGAGGAGAATGACAGGTAGGATCTACCAGAACTCAGAAATAGGTCACACTGTTTTGTAAACCTGCAAAAAGTAAATCAGTTTCATATGGGTTGTCTTGACATACAGAAAAAAACCCACATTGGCTCTTCAGTGAGCAGGGGAAGATGATGCACTAAATCTGCTTCTGACTAAATTTGGTTTAAAATTACCTCTACATTCCCTAATATGCATTTTGCACTCTTGTCTTTGCCCTTAAAATGTTGTTACATTTTATTAACTACTATTACCTTTGGTTGAAGCACGGTATTTCAAAGTAAGATCAAGTTTTTACTAAGAGCAAACCTTCCCCCAGCCCTAGGCAGTGTCTGCATTATTTTAGTAACTTTTATTTTGCCACAAGTGCTAAACTCACTGAGAACTTAATTAAAAATCTGTGTGGTTTATCATAATTTAAAACATGGCTACTGTATGGAAAAGGTATTACCGCAGAGTACCTGGGACATATGCCAGAAAGGCTTAGGTCAGGAAAGAAATAGGTACACTTGCTTTCTTACCTAAATAGAAAAACAGCAATATTTTCTAAGGGTCTGCATGGGAATTGAGAGAATAGGACATAATTTTAACTGGTAACTGCCTATACTTACTTACTCCCACCTGTTGCTTCCTAACTTGCTCCTTCCTTTCTCCTAGCACCTCTTTTTATTCAGAAGGACAAAAGCTGCTTCCTTCTTGTTTATTTTAAAATCATCAGACCATAGTGATGGCATCCATCACATCCTTCAAGTCCATATTTTGTCATTTTTAAACTTTGGTTTGTACACTTTACTAACCATTTTTCTGCTGAAACCCAAAGCAGCATGAAGAAGCAAGTGATACGGAATGGATATGCACTAATGCTTCAGTGCACCATTTCGGTTTGATGGAGAGATTTCAAATACTCAGGAAATTTCAAAGTCCAACATTTTACATACTTACACGGTTTAGGGATTGTTTTATTCAAATGTATCCATCATTTAAAAGCATTATTGTTGTTTGGTGATAATTCCATTCTATAAGAGATCTGCAGCTGCCTGAAAGGAGGTCATAGTGAGGTGGGTGTCAGTCTTTTCTCCTGGATAACAAGTGGCAGGATGAGAGGAAATGGTCTCAAGTTGCACCAGAGGAGGTTTAGACTAAATTTTTGGATTTTCTTTTTCACAGAAAGGGTTGTAAAGTGTGTTGGAGTCACTATCTCTAGAAGTGTTCAAAGAGACTGGGGATGTGGTGCTTGAGAACATGGTTTAATGGTGAACATGCTTGTGGTGTTAGGTTGACAGTTGGACTTAATGATCTTAAAGGTCTTTTCCAGCCTTATTTTTCCTATGATCCTATGATCTAGTGCTTTTATAGCTCAAAGGTGCTTGTGGCCTGCCTGAGACTTAAAAGAATGCATTAGGTGGGTTGTCTAAAATACACATACATGTGCACTCCCACACACATACCTAACACAATATATTTAGTTGCAGACTATTTAAGTATGTAGAAATGTTTTACTTTATGCCCCTACATAGTAGTACTGCAACAACATCTGTACTTGGGTATAACTAAAACAACCTTTTTTTCAGGCTTCTGGCTGAGAATGTTGATCAGCAGTCTGTATTTCTTCTTTCTTTAGACAAGTATATAAGAAAAGTAAATAATTTCTGTTCCTGGACTAATATCCTTCTAGTAGATAAGCAGTGCTCACTTCAGTTTAATTTCAGCCAAAGTAATAGGCAAATATAAGTATTCAGTTTGCATATGGTTGTTGAAAAGAGGCAAAGTTTTACACGTGTTAGAATGATTGTGCTCCTGGCCTAACAAAGGAAGAACAGAAGTAGAGACACACTATAAAAGCCAAGAAGAAATTGTCTTATTCATACACCTACAGACTTTCCTCTCTGTGGTTTAGTGACAAAGGCAAGTTAGGAACTGTCTCAACCTGTTTTGTATCTGTACAGGCAAATCTCTGTCTTGAGTCAATTACTGCTGTAACTCCTAGGCCTGAAGCTCCAGCTGTGTGGCGGAGCTGCAGTCACAGTCTCCTCTTGAGCTAGTGCAGCTGCTCCTTTCACCGGGTCCCTGCCCAAGGGCAGCTGCTATCCAGTGGTCCGATGGTTTGCAGTAAAACTGCTTGGCACCCTGCAGCCCTGGGGTGAAACATTGCAAGCAATCGGTCCGACTGTCATCTCCAAGATTTCAGATTAATGAAGCTGATTTGCAGTCTGTTATTTAGGCGCTAGATGTCTCCATGTGCTATAAGTACACCACACCACACCACACAGACTATGCTTACTATGCTTTAAACAAAGAGGAAATCGCTAGAGGCAAAGTTAGCAGGGCAGTGTTCACAGACATACAAGTGAGTTGTCACTTTGACTTCATCTGTTTGGAATATTCCCAAGGAAATAACTATGTTTGGAAATGCTTGTGTTTCCCGAAGCATTTCATTGACCCATCTTGAATCCGATCAGGGAATGCTTTTTTCTTTTTTTTTTTTTCCTTCCACTGGCTCATTAGTAATGAGTGCGGCCCAACCTTGCAGCACGGAAACGGTGGGAGGTCCCAAACTTAAGAGAAGCCCGTTGTCAGATTTGCATCAAAGCTGACAGCCTGACGTGCCCTGAGGCTTCACAGTCGCTCTTGAATGTCCATACCAATTGATGCTCTTTGCTGGGCAACAGCTTCAGGCAGGGATTCCCTGAAATTCAGAACATTTTGGGCTTTAGATTGACTTTACTTAAAAAATATTAGAACCCGAAACAAAATTAAAACAAAACAAAACAAAACAGCAAATCAGAAAGCGGAATCAGATTCTCCAGTCGGCTCTTTCCCCTGGTCAGACTGCCCGGACTACAGCAGCCGTAAGTAACTCTGTTCAGCTCGCACGTACCGATAGCCGCCGCGTGTCTCTGCTCTGCTCCTGTCGCCTCTCATGCACTCTGGGTGTCCCTCCATCCCTCCCCTCTGGAGACAGCACAGTGTCTCTTCCCTCGCTGTCGCCTGGCTCTAGTTCCTCGCGCACATTCCTCACCGCCCGGGCAGCACCTGCGCGTTTATAACTGTGGAATTACTATTATTATTATAATTATTATTAGTAGTAGTACTACTGCTGTTGTTACTATTACTTTAACACGGACATCAGCATCTAACGGTGCGTCCAGTATTTGAACTGAAAATCAGCTCTTTTCCACTCTGCCCAGAGGAGAGCCGTAGGTCAGGGCTCGGATACAAAGTACCCCCCTCGCCTCCTCTTGTCCCCCAGGCCCGGGTGCTGCAGGAGGCGGCGCCTGGATCCCCCGGCAGCAGCGGGAGGCCGGAGTGATGCAGTCCCGCGGGGAAGGAAGCGCCAGGCCCGGGCCGGGCAGCGCGGCGCCCGGGTAGCGCAGCGCGGAGGTG
>JAWWEY010000130.1:4904672-4936393 GCA_035582745.1 Loriotus luctuosus
AAGGACTATGTGTGTCTTTACTCTTGTTCGTAGCCTGATATTTAAGCTGACTTCCTAAGGGGTACAAATGTTTAGGTTAGATCCAAATGTCTCATGTCGTGGGAAACTACTCTAGCTAGTTCGGTTTTATACTAAATATCTTCAGGGAGTCTTGTCCTTCCTGCAAACTTCCACTGATAGAATGATTTGAATGTTTAAAAGTAAGAAGGGATCAGCCTTTCTGACAGGGTTGAGACCTTGAGGAGGTGGGATATTTAGATGCTCTATAACCGTGTTAACCTAGTTAGCTGGCCTAAGGCTTTCAGTGCTCAGTGATTGCTCTCTGTCTGACTGCATTCTGCTTATCTCTTATCTACTACAGGTGACCTAGCAAATAAGAGAAAAATCAGATGGGATTCCAAAGTATCTATGATCAATGTGTGGTCAATAGTAGTTTAATTCAGTAGAGAATGCTCTCCTACGCCTGAGACTTCAGCTGTTTTTCAGATGTCTTTTGGCTACTCAAATGCAATGACTGCAGTGTCGAAACCATAGAAGGATGTGGGAGTCCTTTGTGGGTGACTGACCCTTTCTTCTGTTCATGTTAATGCTGCCTTGATTGATGTGATGATGTTTGTTTTATAAATATTTTCACATTGTATTGCAGAGAATTGTCCTGATCAGAATCCTCGCCTTAAAAACTGGAGCCCTGGAAAAGATCCTGAAAAAAGAGTTATTATCAAAAAAGGGGATTTGTTTCGTCTGAACTCAGATGCTACAGTACACTCTATAGTTATACAGGATGGAGGTATGAAATAGCAAGATGAATACCTTGCTTCAGTGTCCTGTGTATTTTTTACTTCTGTGATTGCACAAAAATATGTTGAAACTTTTTGTCTTGCAGCTTATTGACCAGTTCCCAAGCTTTTTTACTTTTCGGCCTGCTGCCAGGTCGGATATCTAATTCAAAAGATTAATTCTCCATGATGATACTCTAGTATCTTTTCAGGGCAGCATTGATGTAGCTTTCTGTGCCATATAGGAAAACAAGGTTGTTTAGTAGCCTGTGCGGTACTCAGTCTGTTTGTCCTCCAATGGAAACTGTATATTAGTATTTCTACCAAACATACAGAAAAGAATAGGAATAAACCAGCAAATGCTTAGAAAGATGAATCAGAATTGGTAGCAGTTACTTTCTCACATATTCTTAAATATATGCAAGACCATAACAGCTTAATTCATGGGTGTGAAAATAAATCTGTAATTTCTCTGTTGTTCTTTCTGCAAAACGTGGTTATTTGAGTCTCTCTGATTTTTGCTTTGATGTATAGAAATATTTTTTTTCCCTTTAGGTTTACTTGTTTTTGGTGATGATAAAGAAGGTTCTAAAAATATTACCTTGAGAACTCGATTTATCCTGATAAAGGATGGTGGAATGCTTCATGTTGGAGCAGAGAAATGCCGCTATAAATCCAAAGCAACTATTATTTTGTATGGGAAGTCAAACGAAGGTGCTGATGTGCCAGAATTTGGCAAAAAATTTATTGGCGTGGGCCCTGAAGGAACGCTGGAGTTGCACGGGCACCAGAAGGTATCATGGACTCTTCTGTCAAAGACTGTATATTTCTCAGGGCTGGCCTATGGTCATTATACATTTAAAAAGAATTTTTCCCGAGGACTAAATGTTAGAGTGATCGATCAGGATACAGCAGAGGTTTTGGAAGTGCTGAAGTTTGATACTCATGAATTTGCAGAGGAAAGCTTAAAGCTCCAGAACTTACTGAAAAATGGGCATCCTGGTCGCATTATTGCTATTGCTGTAGGAGATTCAGCTGCTAAAAATCTTTTGGAGGAAACCAGAGTGACCATTCAAAATCTTCTGGGAAGTAGGTTTGTCAGAGGATTAAGTTACAGGTAAGTAATTTATTTTCCCCTTTGTCTTAATTAAAGATGACATGCAGATTCTGCTGTGGGGGATTTGTTAAACTTTGACAGTTCATAAAGTTTTCAGAGAGCTCTTGGTGTTGTACATAGAGCTGCAGTAATAGTATTCAGTTAGCAGTACAGTGCAGAGACTAGTGTCTGTGTGACATACTTATTTACTTACTCAAAATTACTTGCTTTCACTGTTCTTTATAGAAATTAAACTAAGACATAGGTAGCAGTTGCTAGGTGAAGCTTTTAATTGTATGACATTGGAAGAGCAATGACTGCAACTAAAGGATCTCTAAGTTTCCTTCCAACCCAAAATGTTATTTCTAAGGGATACTAATCCCAGGTATCAACATTTTATTCATACTCCTGCACTGTTGAAATAAAAGTATGTTACCTATCCACAGAGTTCTCACAGGAGCTGACCTGTCAAATTATTTTATGAGTGAAATGCAGTTACAAGGTGTTTCTATGTCTTTTGACCATTTCTTTCACTTGACCAGGATTTGGATGGTGAGACAAAGTATAGAAAAAGTGGTAGAAAAAGTATAATAACAGGAGTTATTAAAGCAAGAAACTTGCACTGCTCCTCATTGCTCTTCATTTTGTTGTTGCAAACAGTTCTGAATTTGGCTTTGTGCCACAGAGGGTTGTCCACTCTGCTCTGGGCAGCACAAAGCAATGTGCCCTCATGGCCAGGAAGGTGCTGGTTAGTATTAGCAATAGTGTGGCCAGCAGGACCATGGCAATGCTGTACTGGGCACTGGTGAAGCCACCCCTTGTGTCCTGTGTCCTGTTCTGGGCCCCTTACTACAATAAAGACTGCTGTGCTGGAGTGTGTCCAGAGAAGGGCAATGGAGCTGGGGAAGAGAATAGAGTCTAGTAAGTCATATGAAGGGCTGCTGAGGGCGCTGAGAATGTTTAGCCTGAACTAAAGGAGGTTCAGAGGGACCTTAGTGCTCTCTACAAGCCTGGTGGGGGTCAGCATCTTCTTCTGGGCAACCAGGGACAGAACAAGAGGATGTAACCTCAAGCTACATCGGGAGAGTTTTACAGTTTAATATAGGAGGAATTCCTTAAGGGAAAGGGTTGTTAAGCGTTGGAACAGACTGTCCAGGGAGATGGAGTCATCATCCCTGGAGGTGTTCAAGAAATGACTGGATGTGGTACTTGGTACCATGGTCTAGTTGACAAGGTGGCCATCAGTCAAAGACTAGACTTGATGATCTTAGAGGTATTTTCCAGCCTAATTTTCCAGCCTAATGAATCTGTGATTCTGAGTTGACAATACGAGCAAGAAGTATACCCAGTCTGTTGTTCTATTGGGATGGTGTTGTATAACCTCTTTGTATTGTCCAGTGTTTTCCAGGAAATTGGTCATTTGGTTTTTCCGTTCTATTCTTATCCGTTGCTATCCCCTGACATCTGGATTCCAGTTAGTTTCCTCCCTGTGCTTTGGCAGAGGCGTGTCAGTCAGGATGGCATGTTCTGACCTCAGTTCCCGTCAGGATTACATTTGTGTCATGGCTGTGTAAGCACAGGGGTGTGGAATGGAATGCTCTTGCCTCTGAAGCAGTTTGGCCAAAAGTGCCAGGACCTGGATGTTCTATAGTAGAATACCAGTTCCTGAAAGCAGCAAAGCCTGTGTGGCTTCACCTTGCTCAGGCTGTGGTGCAGCCAGCCCAGCGTGTCCTGGGAGGTGTATGTTTCTGGGATTTGTCTCTGTCCATGACCTCCACACAGTTTGTCTGAAATGAGGAACTGCATCTTGTAACAGGAAAAAGCAACCTTTTTTGCCTCTCTGCTGAACTGATCCTTGTCTACTTTCCTTAGTTGGTAAAAGCTCTGTAAGCGCATAAAACTGTTTTGTTCTGCAGTGGAAGATAAGCAAGAAGCTGTCCCTGATGGGTTGCTCAGGAAAAGCAGGTCATTTTCTTAAATCTCTAATGGTAGTGAAAAAGATATCAGCATGGGGATGAATACTCCATTACAGCCCTCTCCCCTTCTACTTCTCCCTGCAACACGGGGAATGCAAAGCATGCACCAAAAAACTTTATTTTAAATGTCAGTATGTGAAATGTTCAGCTTGTTTGCTGCTGCTACTAAAAAGCTGGCCCAGTATGTACTTCTGTAAACATGTATGTATATGTATTTCTGTGAACATGTTAATGCTAAAGTATTGTTTGGCTTTTTGATCCCAATCAACAAAAACATCAAGAGGGGTTAAAATAAGGCAACTTGAAGGTGGGTTTAATATCTGCCTTTGAATTAATTAGCAACAGACTGCAGTCCAGCTAGCTGACGCTGTTTTCACTTGGGGTGAATGATTCAACTTTAATGATGCAAAATTGTCTGGCTTTTTTATAGATGATCTCTACTGCTTCCTTTGCACACATGGTTATGGCATTACAGAGCAGTAAAGGACAGCAAAATAAACTTGTTTTTTTGAACTTGGTGGCAGCTATCTGTGGTGCGTGGTTTGCTTTCAATTTCCAAACACTCACACGAGTGTTATATTGTATGAAGGTTGTGTAACAACATGCATTTCCTTTTCTGGGTCTGAGCAAAGATTCAAAAGCTGTTGCCTGTCCAGCATGGAGGTGAACACCAGTGGCTGTGGTGGTGCTGGCTGTGTCCATCCCTCCTGGCCTGAGGATCCTGTGATCCCCTGGAGTCCTGACTGCTCCTTTGGGGTGTTGCTGGCAAATGGCAGGAGCATTGGCACAGACTCCTGCTCCTCCTGGACCCTGCTAAAGTTGTTTGGGAGTAGGATCCTGTGTGATTTTTGTCACACATCTCTAGCAATTTGTTTTTGGAAAAATGTGTATCTTGTTGAATGTTTTACTAGAAATGTATATGAAAGCCCTCTCCAGTAAGAGCTCTTGTCTACCAATTTGTGTGTAGGACTCCCAGTTATTTTATTTTCTTTCACATTTCTTCCCGGGCTCATTGAATACCTTTTTTTTCTCTGCTGTTACATCTGCCCATTTCCTTCTACATTTTGAAGTTGCATTTTAAAATTAATTTGGAAGAGCAAGCAAAAGAGTTTTTTATGGCTTCTGTACTCCTTGCCTTTCCTGATTTTGTAAAGAATTTTTAAAGGGCTATTATATTTAAACATTTACTTTTGATTTTCACAGGCAAGCCTGGGCTTTAGTTGGTGTCATAGGTGGTGGAAATTCTTCCTGTAATGAATCAGTGAGAAACTATGAAAATCACAGCACTGGTGGGAAAGCCCTTGCTCAGAAAGAGTTTTTCACAGTGGATGGTCAGAAGTTTGTTGTGAGAGCTTACAGCGAATGGAATGATGGTAGGAAAGTGTTTTGTGAAATTCTACATTTGAGGAAAAAAGAAAAAATACTTCATATGCTGTTTTTTCACTAAAACTTCTGGTTGTAATTTAAATTTTTGAATGCTCCCATAAGTTGTTTTTTTTGCTATGGAGGAAACAAGAGGACACAGTTCTTCAGTACTACCGATTTCTCGCTCTGTTTGTATACAATATGGGAGCAGCATAATATTGAGTCTTAAACTCTAGTATATTTAGATTAAGATAGGAGTCTAATAAGTTTTGACACTTTTAAAATTTATTTTCATAATCTGGCAGATCATGTAGATTTTAAGCTTCTGAGATGTTGATTATGGTACAACAAAAAAAAACCAAAAAACCACAACCCAAACTTTAGAAACCAAAAGAAAGTTTTTATTCTTGTTACAATTTTTGGCTGCTCTTAGAGTGCTGAACTTTAGGCAACTGTTCAGGTACAAAGTTGAATCTGTGGTATAAAAAGCTAGAAGACCTACCACTTGCTTGCTTTTATTCTTTTTTTTTTAATTTAAGATATTTTAGATCTGAGTTTTTATGGGTAATAATCCCTTTCTGTTTTTAGAATTACTAAATGCTATTGTGTTTTCTTCAAAATTTTTTATGGTAGTTATAAATTTATTTGTTAGGCAGTTGAGCTATTTGGTACTACTCCTTTACTGTTCTTGATAACCCCATGAAAATGTAAAGACTTACAAAAAAAAAAAATCTACCAAAATATGTCTTTTACTTACTGGTGCTGTAGAGTTAGATTCAAGAGTTAGCAAAAGTGGCTGAACTTAGGCAAATTCATCATGAGCCAGTGAAGTTCTATGTGTGTGCTACTTAGTCTGCCAAACTGTTCTATTAGTTGTGCTTAAAAAAGAAAGTCCTCTACTTTGTTTTCCATGTCCTTGAATACTTCTGTACAGTTTAAAATGGCAAAAAAATGTCACTTGAAACAAGCAGAGGTAGCTGGACCTACAAATTATTGCCATACGATACTAGGGTTTTTTGAAGGAAAAAAAAAATCATAGTTTATTCCAGTCACCATTAGTTTCTGTGTTTTCCCTTTGTTTTGTTTGAGATCAAATAAGTAAGCAGGCTGTAAAGACATCTCACACTGGCATGTTTGAGGGCAGAGCTGTACTTTAGAGGGCTTTGGGGCCTGCAAAATCTCTTATATTTTTTGTTAGTATCTTCTAGGGAATTGTTTCATATAAAGGGTAGTATAATCTTTGTTTCCTTTTCTTTTATTTTTTAATTAGGTGTCCCAATATCAGGCTTCCAGGTGGAAGCGGTGGGTGGAGTAATACTGAACCTTCTGGATGATGTTAGTAGTTGGGAGCCTGGAGACAGGATTGTGGTTGCGAGCACAGACTATTCGATGTATCAGACAGAGGAATTCACCCTCCTTCCCTGCACGGAGTGCACCAAGCATCAGGTTAAAGTCAAAGGTATGAGAGCAGTCACCACCTGAAGATCTGTGTGAAGTATGTGTTTGCTGCTGGACAGGCCCTTGCAGTGTCAGCAGTAAAGAGCAGCCTTTTTTCGAATCGCTGTATGGTTTGTTACCACATACACAGATATCTAATTCTCCTTGTAATAAAATGACTCTGTGTGTCAGGTCTGTCTCACAGCTCACCATGCTAACTTTTCTTTCACATTTCTTCCCAGGCTCGTTGAATACCTTATTTTTTTTTCCAGTAGGGTTAGGCTTGTTTTCCTTCCTTGGCTGCTGTGTGTCTTTTCATATGCTTGAATAGGTGTTGTGGCCATTGTTTCTCTTGCCTTTAGTGTCACTCTTATCTTTTGAACTGGTATCAATATAATTTTTTCTGTTGTTACTAAAAAAGTAGAAATGAAAACAGGAAGGAAAAAAGAAAATTGCAATCTTTGAACCCGTACCTTTTTTTTTTCCCCTTCCCTCAGTCTCCGTCTCCTTTTTACGAACAAAATGGTTATAAAATAAGTGGCTCTTCCAAGATTCTGCTCTCACAGGATATCCCTGAGTGGGTGCAACCTGTTTTTCCTTTGGGTGTGATGCACAAGTAAATGGTCATGCATGTTGTTGACCATTTCCTTTTTATTATCTGAGTCATTCTGCTTGACATCACAAGAACCTCCCGTGGGACTGGCTTGCCAGCTATGCTGGCGTCTCTGTTTTCCTTCTGCTGCTCCACACCTGCTCCATGGTACCACCCTCCCCCTTGGTGTCCTCCAGCTTCTGGTCTGGAGCTTCCCTTCACATTCCTGGTGGGCTGCAGCATCAGCCCTTAGCACAAACTACCAAGTGCTGTTCTGCAGTGTTAGTTTGCAGCAGCTCATGGGTGCTCTTCTCAGTCCAGTTTTGTCCCATTAATTTCTGCACAGTGCAACTTCCTCTTCTTCAAAGTGCTCTTCATCATACTGGGAAGTTCTCTTATCAGATCTCCCCTCAGATTTCCTTGTACACCTCTGCCTTAAGGGACTGCCAGTCTGGCTGTCCTGCTGGTGGTGAAATTTGCTTCTCTCACATTTGTTAGCATGTATGTTGTAGTACACTGAGAAATCTCAAGTGTGGGGAAAGCATATCCACGTTTACATGATTGCACCATCAGAGAATACCAGTTTGAGTGAAGCTGCAGAGCTAACGTAGTGCTATTGAACATGATATTTCCTGGGTTTTGTTCTTAAGTGTCATGTGGTGTGTTTTATTGGGCACAGTGTTTTAAAGAGCAAACTTAGCTGAAAGGTTGCAGTATGAAGTTTAAGAAGTTTCTTGTCACCGCTGAGTAGTGTGTGTGTAGACTCTATTTCATCTTGGAAATATGTGCTGTGAAAAAGCAGCTGCTTTTAAAGGTTAAAAAAATCTCATTTTCACAACATGTAGTGTAAAACACAAAATCTTGGCTTTTTTTTTTCCTTGAAAGTAAATCCTAACTAAAAAGATATTAAAGGAGTTGAACTTACAGCCACCTTTCCCAGTTGGGGTTCTTTGCCACCCTCAATGTAGGGTGTACTTTGTCATAGTAATGTATACAGTTTTAAAAAATCCACATGCCACCCTACATATTTGTTCCACAAAGAATGAATTTTCTCTGTAATGGTAAACTTGACATGCTGATGAACACATAATCCTTTGAAATTATTTCTTGCATTGTTTTACTAGGTTTTTTGCTGGTTTTACCTTTCAGTAGTAGGAAAACCAAAATGTTGTAGGAGCCCTGGTTGCTCTTTCTGTGCTTGATTTCTTGAGTTTCTAGTCAAATATAGGGGAAAACAATAGGCAAGCCTTTAGGGAGAGGAGTGCAGTCCCATTTACAGATGTCTCTTGTCTTTTTAAATCCTCAGAAGCATAGGCAGCTATTCTGAAGATACATAAAGAGGAAATTTAGTTAGGAAAGCAAGTCCTTTTTTTTTTAGGAGGAGGTCAATACAGCATTTTCAAACAGTGTTTTGACTTCACTTTCTGTTCTTAATTTGTGTTTGAAACAACCAGCATATTTTTTTCTTTTAAAGCAAGTCTGCATCTGTATTTCACTGAAAGTTTGATACATTGGATTAATGAACTCTTCTTTGTTTTTTTCCCATTCTGTTTACAAACTATTGGATCGAAACTATAAGATACACTTGCAAATAAAACGTTGATATTTTTTGAGGATTGATTTCTTATTAAAATGAAAAATACATCTGCTATAAGAAAAGCTAAGAGAGACCAGCATGTTAAGGAAGAGGAATGCATAGGTTTTGTTGCTGCAGTTATCTTACTTATTTGTGTAAGTTGATTCTGGTTTTAATCAGTGGTGCCTTTTTTTTCTTTTTTTTTTTCCTCCTGCTTCGGAATTTGTTGTTGGACAGAAAACCCTCAGTTTCCTCATGTTGGAGAAGTAATTGATGGAGTGGACATGAGAGCAGAAGTTGGAGTTCTTACAAGAAACATCGTAATAAAGGGGGAGACAGAAAATACCTGCTATCTTGAAAAGGAGTGTCAGTTCTTCAGTTACGATACATTTGGTGGACATATCAAGGTTTGAAAAACATTTTAAATTAACTTTCTCTCATATAAAGGCATATTAAGGACAAAAATATTAATGTTTAACTTCAAGGGATTTAAAAACTTAAAGAACATCAGTTCGTTCAGTTACTTTTTGTGGAAATTACTTCATTCTCAGCTTTACCCAGATTAGATTTAACTCCTCAAGACTGAATCTGCAAAATTAAAGGAAGGGACATAGTGCTCAAACTGCTACAGAAACATCCAGCAGGTATTGTAACATTGTATGTCAGGGATTGAACAAGTGACATCCATGCATGTGCATCCTATAACATTACAGAATAAAACTTGACCTCCCTGACATTTCTGTTCCTTCCTTTCACTGCCTTTGTACCTCCCCAGGTGATGAGCATTGAATCCTAATTCAGATTTCCCATCTGAACCTGAGCACTAGAGAGGCATGGAGGGGGAAGAAACTGACTTGTACTATGGGCTTTTTTATTTAGTCTGAAAGTACTAAGACTCTATAAAGGAAACTGCTTCGAATTTCTTGTATTATGAATAAACAAACCTAAGAGAATGGAGTGTTCTAGAAACTAGTATTTAAACTGGTGTTCAATTACATTTTTAGATTAAAGATTTGAGCAGCATTGCTTCAGTGATGCTAGAGAAGTTTGAGGCCTCAAATTTTAATTGCAAATATATTTGTGTTCATTATGTGGTCAACACAGTTTAAATCTCTTTCTAATGTATTTGGATACAGATTTTAATTTCATAGTGGTGGTCATAATAGTGGGAAAGAAAATAAGCCCCTATGTGGCAGCTTTTGTTTTGTGGAAGAAGTTAGGTGGACTCCAGATGTCAAGGGTTCAAGATAATGTAATGAAAGAAGATAATGACAAGCTGTGAATCTTGCTAAGTGTGATCGAAGTGTAAATAAGCAGACATTCAGTTGTCTGCAAGGTAGAAAAGAAAACAAACATTTTGACTCATCAAAGTTAAATTGTTCCCAGGAGACTGAGTAGCGAGTGTCTGCTGCCAAACCTAGACCTCAGCACTGAAAGTATTTTTGGCTTATGCTAATCTTATATGCTCAAGCAGAGGGATCCTAGATGTTAAGAAATGTAATAGCTTTTGAACACCCTGAATTTCCTACTGGTCACTAGTTCGGTAGCCTAAAGGGGGCTTAGTAGCAGTAAGGAGAGGCAATGGTTTGCAGTTTTGGTGCTTCTCAGTAGTCAAGAGGTAGAGATTGAGGATGCCTAAAAGGTCAGGTTTTGACCATCCTTCTGTATGTTAGGTATGCAAACTCTAAAGGTTCAATTAGAGGAGGAGGAAAAAACCGTACTGGTTTCCCTATGAAAATGGATATTTTTGACAAATACTCAGTACAGGTAAATTAATGAAATGAAGTTACAAAAAAGAAAGTAGGGTTTGTTTTTTTTTATGTTTCTGGGGTTTTTTTTGTTTGGTTTTAACTCAGGTTAGCTCCTTGCAGTTTAGCTGTTGCATTTGGTTTATGCTTTTATAGCAGGTTAAGTGGAAGAAAATACTTTCCTGCATTACTGATACAACCCCATTATGACTTCACAGTAATGTTACTATGTACAAAGTAAAGTTGTATGATTGTGAGGATTATTTATATATTCCTTAGTAAAGACATTCCTCTGGAGTGCAGTGTCCGGTTTTGGGTTCTCATTGCAATGAAAACTTAGATGCACTGGTCTGAGTCCTGGAAAGGTGGTGTGGCAGTGTGTGATGATGAGTGATGGGGAGTTGAGAGGAGAGATCATCTTGCTCTCTTCAGGTACTGGTGAGAGTTCAGTGTGGCTACAGCAGTTCTTGGAGGTGCACAGCAAAGAGGACAATAGGCAATGGGACCAGGCTTAAAGAAGGCAAATAATGCTCACATACTGGGAAAATGAAAGGGTGGAACCAATCGGTATCATGAGCATCTCTGTGACTGGAGGTATTCTCTGAGCACTGTCTTATGAAGCTGACCCAGCTTTCAGCTGGGCTTGGTATCTCAACAGGTTCATTTGAATCTGCATAATTCTGTGGGTTTTATTCAGCTAAGGCTGTCCCAGAGGGACTGTGCTGGGGCACCTTCTTTGACACACCCAGATATGGGTGACTTCTGTTTGGTTGGACAGTACATGGAAGAATATTTAATATGACAGCTGGTAAAGACCAAGCAGTAATTTGGCAATATGTCTGGTGAAAGTTCCTCTGTTGTAGCCACACAGAGATTTAAATTTTGAGATCATATATGAAGGATACACTTTTGTAAGGCTTCTTGTAGAGCAAGACAGTAATGTTTGTTATAACTTGGATGAAGTTGCTACAGGCCAACAAAATAAATCTATCTTCTGTACATCTGGGGTAGATGATGTATTAATTTAAAATTTCCATTGATTAAAAAGCAAATTGGTTTTTCCCTCTGGACTTAATTTTTTTAGATTTTGAAGAATTTTACATCTGTTCACCTTTCCTATGTGGAATTGAAGCAAATGGGCCAGCAGCAGATTGGAAGTTATCCTGTTCACTTTCACCTTTGTGGGGATGTGGATGAAAAAGGAGGATATACTTTTAAAACTTATCTGGAAGGTCTTTCCATTCATCACTGTTTTTCCAGATGTGTGACTGTTCATGCAACTAATGGCTTGCTGGTAGGTGCACAGAGAGTAAAAACCTATTAGGTTGGAATAAATATTATAAAGAGCATTTAGATGCCAAAATAATCCCATCTCTTGTGCAAATCCAATGCTCAGCAATGATTTTCTTATTTCAGTGGATAAATAATTTACTACAATAGTAATTCTGTTCGATTCTACTACAAATAGTAATTCAATTCTCATAATTCTGGTTTTTTGAGATTCTCACAGCAGCTAACTGTAAAACAGCAGCAAGGCAGCTAAACTCTCTAGACATCACTGTGTTTGTAAGGGATGAATAAAACTATGTGCTTGAATCATCTGAGCTGCTGCTACTGACACTTTACTCTGCAGCTGTGCCAAGATAGTAAAACTAGATGGTATTTGTCAAATAAATCTCAGTAAATGCTGTTACTACTGACATAATGAACTTGTATTTCTACAGATAAAGGACACCATTGGCTATGACACACTAGGTCACTGTTTCTTCATAGAAGATGGCATTGAGCAGAGGAATACTTTGTTCCACAACCTCGGGCTAGTCACAAAACCAGGCACTCTTCTGCCTACAGACAGAAACAGCAGTATGTGTATTGGGATTAGGGATAAGGTGTATGGAAGTTATGTCCCAGTGCCAGCCACAGACTGCATGTGAGTATGTCATGATGAAAAAGTAAAACCCAGCCAGCTGTAGCAGTTAAAGTGCTGATGATCTTTTGACAAAGTACAGGTGGAAACATTTTTATCTATAATTTAATGAATGTAGGTCATATAGTACTGCTGTTTAAAAAATAGCAATAAAAAAACCCACTTAGACTTCTATTAAAGAAAAAAAATATTTTATGGGAACATTGTTGTTTCTTGTGATACTTGGGACCTTAGAAGTCTGTTAAGCATCTTTACTGCTGCATAAATGTATGCATATTCTGAAGTTGTCACCACTATTTTTTCTGAATGCTACTTGTTTCTTGTGGAAGCTTCTTAAAACAGTTTATCATTGCATGGGATAACTGTACAACATTAAAGTACAGTACTGTGCACTGAACTAAAAAAAAGGTTTTTTTGATTTCTAGATGTGGAAGGTTTTATGATTTCTATTTTGAATGCAAAGTAGTTACTTCATCGGTTTACCTTTTTCTGATGATGTTAAAAAGGGAAGATATTTCTGTTGGAGATAGAGGTTTTCTTTAGTAACTAGTTTCTAAATAATATTTCAGGGCTGTTTCAACATTCTGGATTTCTCACCCCAACAATCATCTTATAAATAATGCAGCAGCAGGCTCACAGGTAAGGCATATGGGTGTAATTCATGACAAACTACTTATGTCACTGGCATTTGTAAAATCTGTAAAATTTACACTGCCAGATATACATATATTTTCTTTATATATATATGCCTCTTTTTGTGTTTGGCAGCATATCACCATTGAAAGTGCAGGATATGTCTAGGTGTGCATTTAAATGAAACCAAAAATCTTTGTTGTGGCTGCAACAGAGGAGATCTTTTGTATTTAATAGACCTGACAGTTGTCTCGATGTAGGAATGTAGTAGTGTCTGTGTAAAAATCCTTTTATTTTCACAGAATTGGTGCATTTCATATTAAGTCTTCTGTATTTTCTGTAGGTTGTCATGAGTTTAGTGACAGCTCTGCAAGATCTGTAGTGACTGGAATGAAAAATTGCTACAAAAAGGTGTTTATTGTGTAAGAAACAGCTAAAATGCTTCTTTTCTGTCAGTGGTTAGGCAATTGTTTTCAGCCAGTGACTGCTGGATAGGCTTTTGCTTGTTCTGAACCTTATATTAGTGCAAATAATCTTCTCATTGCTGCATGTGATATAAAGATCTGTACATACTGTGGAGGAGGGAGCTGGAGTCTGTTCTATGTTGTATGAGAGGCTGAGAAATGTAAGGTTTTTAATTGGATTTTTCTGAAGAGATCAATGGGAATGGAAAATGGGAAAGGTTGTTGATTGTTGTTGCAAAGGCTCTGGTGTTGGAAGAATATGAGCCTGTGTGTTTTTAGCCACAGATAACATTTATCTATAAATGATAACATTTATGTAAGTAAATGATTTATTGATTAGCAGGTAACTGTTATTAGTAAATAGAATAAGATGCAAAATACTTAGCTGAATTGAAATGTCTGGAGTAATAAAAAAGTCAGAAAACTTAGTTCTGTTTTTTGTGTGGTCTAATTCTTGTTGCTTTTACTGTAGTGGGTTTGCTTCTGTTTGGTTTTTTGACTGTCTATCACTAGGAGGGATCTGGACTCACCTCCCAGATTAAACCAGTTCTTTTTCGTCCAACACAATGTCTTCCTATTTTGCCTGCTTTGTGTAGTATACCTAGTTTAAGCTTTGCAGGTTAAGTTAAACAGCTTTTATTTGCTTCTCTGGTGCTTAAGTCCTGTGAAGTCTTTTTCTGCCTGTGTAGCTCATCCCAGTAGATATTACTCGCTTTTGTTAGCAGGATGTGCCTGACTGGAGCGTGCATTTGTGTCTTACAAAGTTCAGCCACTCTGATGTACATCCCTTGCATGGGTGTAAACGCATTAGTTTAAAGGGACCACAGCTTATTGTTTCAGAAACAGAATAATTCAACTGTGTTCATACAGACTCTGCACTATAGAACTTTTTCTGGTATAAACTAGAGCAATTCACAGCCAAATAATTCCATTCCTCCCCAAGATCCTTAATTATGCAGTGAAACCTATTGAAGGGCTCTACAGGCAGTAGATGTTTCTTTTGTTTTGGTGTGTATGAGAGAGAAGAGAAAAAAAACCCACCTTTTTCATATTTCTGAATGCTTGCAGATGCTTAAGAAGCTTTTAAGTTTATCTGAGTCTATTTTCAAGCATCAGGGGGTGTTTTGGGTAAAATTTGAGTCTGCCAAACACAGAGCTGTACTTAATTATGTGTGAGATAAGATTTTGGTATTTTTATTAATGGAACAACCATATTTGCTTTGTAATGGTTAATCACCAGAAATGTCAGTGCGTCATCATTACACACTGGGATGGGAACATTACTGTAATGTAGAATTTCCAGCACTCCTTGGAAAATTATTATATTCTTGGAGTGAAATGCATTAAATCTTTTAAGCCAGGGTGAATTGGCTTTATCCATGATTCTTGAAAACGTTGATGACTGTTTTTCATGAGATGGAGCACCCAAAGTTTCTTTAGCTACCGTTTAATTCTTTAATGTGCCTCGTGGGGTGATTCTTCTTTTTTTTTAAGGGCGCACAGCCTATGGTCAGGCAAAAGTTTTGATGTCAGTAGATGTCTCCAATGCAGATATTGTCATGGTGCCACCTCTTGCAAACGCAGATGTAGTTGAGAGGGAAGTTTTGTGGGTTTCATTTAGCAGATAAATCCAGTTTCTTTAAGAACAGAGATATTAAAGAAGTATAGAAAATGAACAGATACTAAAATTATTACTGCATGTCATTGGCACAGTGCCCCGAACTGGCCAGATTTCTTGATGTACCTTTTTTTTTCTGTCTACTGAAAGCTCTTGAGGGTTTTTTTGGCTGTGCCATTTAAATTTTGATGGGAGCAGAGATGAACCAACCTTAATGGACTGAAAGAGTAAAGATAGGAGGAATGATTTTGAGTATCTTACTGTGAGTAGTATTGTCTACTAGTAAAGGAGAATCTAGTGTGTGGGATGACATAACTGAAATGCAGAAGTTACATTAATTCGAACACTTTTCTACTTTGAAATATTAAAACATCTTAAATATGTGGTTTGCACTAAGAAGCAAAACACTTTTTTGTTGATATTGTCCACTAGAATGTAGCCTTATTTGCAAAATCTCACGTTTTCCCTGATTAAATTTTTGTTAGGAGTATTTTTTTTTTTAAATACATATCAGCACCAATAATAGTATCAGAATCACTTATAATAATATTATTCTCTCATTACTTGCAGGATGCTGGAATATGGTATTTGTTCCACAGGGTTGCTACAGGAGATTCTCATAATCTAGCCATCGAAACCAAATCAGAGCTTACACCCCTAGGAATCTTCTATAACAACAGGGTTCATTCTAATTTTAAGGTAATGTAGTATGTTATTAAAAAACAGGTGAAGTTTTTATCTCTCAGTATTCTATATTACAACCTGTCTGTTTGCATTGTAAGCTGGGTAGGAGGTTGTTCTACAATAGAGTTCAAACACAGCACAAAATCCAATGTACAATCAGCATGGGTGTATTTTTTAGTTGCATTTTGGATATTCAGTGCTTCAGAGCCTGATAAGATACAAACAACTAAAATAAATTAATCCTTCTAATAAAATACTTTTTTCAGAAGTAGCATTTCAGATGCTACTGTTTACAGCTTTGTTTCCTACTCTGAAGAAAGCTGACCCTCGAAGAATCAAGTTTATTATAGCAGTGATTCATCTAATAACTTGCTGGAGTTGCTACAGTTTATTTTTCTGAGTCTCAGATGTTTGAACATGGTGACGCAATCTTGGCTAGAGATTAAGGTTTAATATTGCTTCAGGAGTTCGCTTATTTGCAACAGTTTTCTTATGAAGTTCTCAGCCTGCAATCATTGAGGAGTGTTCTGTTAGTATGACTTTTAAACCTTTTCCACATCTCAGCTAAAGTTTCACTTCAGCTGAAATCCTTATAGTATTTCATTTGGAATCTAGTTGCTGTGTGTATGTATAAATATAATGACATTTACAAAGCCACCTAATTCTTAATAATTACTTGTGTGTGTTTGCTGCATGAAATTCTCATAGTTTAACAATTGAAACCTCATAAAATCATTATTGGATTTTTTTTTTTTTGCCAAGTGAAACTGATTCTGCCTTACAGTTGTCTGGAATACTAAGAAATTCAGTGTTTGATGGAAGTTGTGTTAATAATGTTTTTGGGACTGTAGGGCATTTTATTCAGATTGGAATTAGAACATACTGAAACAAAAGTGCATTGTGAAGAAAAGATTTTCACCTGTATAGCTATTATCATCTTTAAACAAGGGTAGCAATTTGTGTGCTAAAGTTCCATGTTGAAGGAGAGCTCCACTAGCAGGTCTGAGAATCTGCTTGTGTGTAAGACTCAGTTGTAATCCTGATTTGGATCAGAGGTGAAAGTAGTCACAGGTATTTGTAAGTAATTCAGGTAAAAGAGCACAAATGCTTCCTCACACTTTTATTTTCTCAAGTAATTTATTTCATACTGGATTATTCAAGCTTATTACTGCATGGATCAAAATTATCTTCTGTGGTAAAGGTAGTTTAGTTTTAAAGTGAAACACAAAGGATTTTTCACAGTGGGTTTGAGGGTTTCTTTTCTTTTCCATTTATGAGAATTATTTGAACTCACTGCAGGATTGGCTTCCAGATTTTCCAGCATCTAGTAATAAATGGAAGACCTCAAATAGATGTTGTGAAAGAAATCTGAAGTGAACTTTGATCATTTTCCATTGCCTTTTTTAAAATCACAGATAATTTGTGTCATTTTAGCACTGACTGGTTTATTATATTAATTAGCTTGTTTTCCATTAGACAATATGCCAATTTAAGCCAAATAGAAAGATCTAAGAGTTTCTAATATATGTATAGAATGCAATGCCTAAATTTTTAAAATTTCATTTTTACTCTATCTTAAATTTTGGATATTATGAATTTTCTTTTCTTGCTTGTTTCAGGCTGGTTTGTTCATTGATAAGGGTGTTAAAACAACTAATGCTAGTGCTGATGATCCCAGAGAATATCTCTGTTTGGACAACAATGCAAGGTAAAGGATATTTTCTTTCAAGTGGGTGAAAAATGGCAAAGCTTTGAGACTGCTCTTTTTCCCAATGGGGAAAAACACTTTTAAAACAATAAAATAATGTATGAATTATAACCAAGCAGTAAGTTCATATGTATGCTTTTCCTTCATTTATTAATCTGTTTTGGGAACAACAGAGATGGTGTCTCTTAAAGGATTTGGGTTTCTTCTGAGCCTTCGCTCAGGATAGTTTCCATCCTCTTAGAGGACACCATTTTAAACATGCTCTACTGCCGTGCTCAAAATAGTTCTGGAATTGCTGCTGATAGGAAAATATTCCTTTAAAACTAATCTTCTGGTTTATAACTGAGTTTTAACTAATTGTTAGAAAAAGACTTCAGTAGTGCACCTTTCCTACTGCTGAATGTTTCTGCTGTTCCTTCTAGACTTGGAAGTCATAGCTCGGTAGTACAGTTCTACTGAAGGCTCTTTGCAGAGGTGGTACAATCAACCACATTTTCTTCAGTTTACAGAGTGAGAGAAGGTAATGGACAGTCTAGGAAAGTTCCAGGTTATACTGTACCTGCTTAGTCTTGTCCTGAACTTCAAATAAAATAGCCTGGGATACTGGTTATATGAATATTGGATAACTGTATCTGTCGACATTTTATTGTGTTAACTGACTATTAGCACAGAAAATATGGTTCATAGATTCTTTTTTGTCAATTGACCTATGTTCTAAGACAAAGAAAGTTAAATGGCTGCTACAAATGCAAAGAGGAAAGTTCCAAATTTTGATGGTACTCAATACTTCATAATTTGGAAATGAACCTGCTAGTTCCATGTTTTGACAGAAAATCCATATAACCCTTGCGGTTTACCTCAGTCGTAACAGGTAATTGAGAGGAACTTGAGAGGGGCAAGATGCCCTCTCAGAGCCTGTAGTGTGTTGAGGATGCAAGAAACTCAGTGCATGAAATGGGGTTGTGTTTCACAGCAGAAAGAAAAGGAATGAGATACTGCATAACTATGTGAGGTCCCTAATCACTGTACATGGAACCAGACTGGAGATATTTAATGTTATTTGAGTCTATCAAAACCTAACATTTACTTATCTTCTCATTTCTCCCTTGGATGGGGAGGGGGCAGATCCAAATCTCAAGAAAAGAGTATCAGGTGATTGGGATAGCAGACATAGGTATCTTTACCCGCTCAAAATGCCTGTTTGCAGTTTTTTAAAATGTATTACTTTTTGTCTGGGGTCGTGGGGGTAATCAAGTGAAAATGCCACCAGTTCTAAATCAGACTTTTTCTTCCTACTGTTTAAACTAGATTCCAGTCATAATTTACTGTACAAGACCGTCTTGGTAGCAATGCAATGAAAAAAAACCTCAGGCATGCCCAAAGAAGCAGCACTGCTGTATGTCAGAAAAGCTTGAAACATTTGAAGGATCAGTTAGAAAAATGTCCAGACTGTTTTTGCATAACTAATGTCAGCCCTGTGTGTCCTTCCAAGGAGTTTATAATTCCCTTCATCGAACTTTCACATTAATGCTTCACTACAAGTGGGGAGGGCAGAAGGAAAAGGAGGATAAAGGGAGGCTAAAGGCAGCTAAAGAAACTTAGAGAGACTGAGCCTGTGAGAATTACTGGAAAAGAGATGTTTCACTTTCCTGCTTCATGGTACCCCAGATACTTTTCTAGTACTAGTGAGGACCAGAGATGTACCTGCTTTTAGCTTCTTTCATTCCAAATGTTAAGCAGAGTGAAATTTGCCCATCAGATTGTTTGTCTTTCAGGTTTGCTCAGCGCAGCATATATGGCACATGTAGAATAAAAAGTTTTCCTGTACTAAGTGTTTATCTCTCCCAGGTTTCGACCTCATCAAGATGCAGACCCTGAAAAGCCCCGAGTTGCTGCCCTGATTGACAGATTAATCTCTTTCAAAAATAATGATCATGGAGCCTGGGTCAGAGGAGGGGATATCCTCATTCAGAACTCTGGGTAGGTATTTGGAAGCAAATAGCTGCATGCTGTTTTCTCTGAGGCTTTGTTTATGAAAGTGCATTACAACAGGGTTATTGGAGAACTTTGATGGTTAACTTTAGGTACTTCTCAGTATGACCAGCTCTCACACCATCCCACAACTTCAAATATGCAAGTTTATATGTGATTAGATGAGAACCTGCCTTAAACAGTAGAAAAAACCAGCTGTAGTAAAAAGAAGCCTGAGAGTTGTAGAGACAGAAAATTCAGACTGGGATTTCTGTTGTCTTCCTGAAGCTCTCTAGTCCTGTTTAAAATGTGTAGAAAATTATTTTACTACTTTTTAACAAGAATGCTCTTAGAAAAGTTAACTGTGCGGTGGTTATATGTTCCATTAATAGAAAAATTCAAGCTTTTTTCAGTGCATAGCAGGATGTGCTCTTACATTAACTAATTGTAGGATAATTCAGAAAAAAATAACTGATGTTTTGGACTTTCTTGTAGGTTTGCAGACAATGGAATAGGTTTGACATTTGCAAGGTGAGTACTTTTTTAATAATTTCTGTATTCCTTGCATAGAAGCTTAGAAAATCTACATGTATGTATTAAAATTAATAGGTATGCCTTCATAAGGCTGCAGTTTTTGTTGGGGGCCTGGTTATATTTCCAGTCATGCAGATGATGTCATAGAAACTATAAACTGGCACAGCTGCCAAAGTTTCTGCTTTAGTTCAGCCTGTGCTTTGTTTACACCACAGTTTCTTGCCTCTTTACCAGAAAGCTGTATTTATTGAGGTATTCTTGGTAGTGTATGATTCCTTAGGCAGTATTTTTTTCCTTCTGAACAGTTGGAGGTGTGTAATGGAAAAGAAAGGAGGGTGAGCATTTGGCAGGGGTAGAGTCTCTTTCTGATGAAGCATATCAAGAAACTTAGGTAATGAAGTGAAATTACTGCTGTTGAGATTATGACAAACTAGTTCTAGGACTGGAAAAGTGGGCTGTAAATAAAAAGATGCTCCACTGCAAAGGGAGTTAGAAATTTTAATGTTTGGATCTGCTGAACATTTCAGTGAGTTAGCCTCTATTAATGTTAATGATTAAATCTATTGTTTTGTGTATTGTCAATGAAGTCTATACTACTTTGCTTGAGGAGGGCTGTTACAAAAGTAAAAGTGGTGTTGTGGCTTGGTATAATCATTTGCTGGAGAGTCTTGGCTAAAGATTTGTCTTTGATGTATAGTGATGGGAGCTTCCCAAATGATGAAGGTGCCAGCCAGGAGGTATCAGAGTCACTGTTCATAGGTGAGAGCAAGAATTATGGGTTTCAAGGTGGACAAAATAAATATGTGGGAACTGGAGGAATAGACAACAAGACACGCACTCTGCCTAGAAATCGGTAAGTATGTCAAGAATGAAGGAAGTAGAAATACAAGAAAAATTTGCTGTATCAGATGTAAAGACCCTTCTTGGTTGAGCTGTCAGAGATTAGGACTCCATTGAAAGTGATACTCTCTTTTTCTTTTTAATGCTATATGTGCAACTGTGTCACTTTCACCTTTTTACTGAAGCAGGTTCATCTGATGCTTCCACAGGTTACTATTCTGTAGAAATTTAAGTTATCCTACTTAAATTGAACCTTAGACTTAAAAAGTATTTGGGTCCAGAAGAGAGCTTTCTGGTAAGAGAATTTCAAAGGTCAACTTGGGACTAGAGACTGCAGTTTGTCTGTGACAAATCACTGTCTGTGACCATGATCCTTCTGTTTTCTCTTTGACTTGCACTGGTGCTTGTTTAACATAATACCAAGTCCTACCCTTGCCACAAAATTAGAAAGAAGACTGTTTTGGTTTAAGCCCAGCTGGAAATTGAGCCTTATGTAGCCACTCCCCTTTGCCCAGCTCCTCAGGTGAGAAAGACAAAAGACAGATCTCAAGCTGACGCAAGTGTACTGGAAACAATGAGATTAAGAATATTAACAATAATAGCGACAATATTAATAACAAAACTATACAAAACAAAGGTGATTTATGTGGGGGGAAAAAAAAAAGCAAAAATGCTCACCATTCAATCTGGCACTGGGTAGCCCTCAAGATGAAGAACAAGATGGCCAAGAGACCATCAGCACCCCAAATGTTCTCCTGGTGGACAAATCCTCTGGCCAGGATTGGTGTTACCCCACTGCTTCCCCAGAAAAGGGAATGCTCTCCATTCAGAAAATGAGAGGCAGTCTCTTTCCCCCACTTCACAGCCATGATGTCAGATGATATCAAGTAGCACAATGTATTGGCGATGCCCACACGGCTCCAGGTTCTGTCCCCACACATCCTTGGCCAAGTAGGACAAAGGGTGAAGTGGGCCCCAGCCACCCTAGCTTTTTGCTGTTCAGCCATTTAAAGAGGGGAAAATAATGTGGTGGCGATATGAGGTATTCAGTCTTGTTGAATGGAATCACCTAACAACTGAGGCTGGAAGGGGCCTCTGGAGGTCATCTTGTCCAACTCCCCTGCTCAAGAACTGTCACCTAGGGCTCAGGTGCCAGGACAACGTTCAGGTGTCTTTACTATATTTCCAAGGGTGGATTCTTCATACATTTCCTGAGCAACCTATGCCAGTGACCAGTCAGTCAGTGAAAGATTTCTCCTGTTGTTTAGCAGGCACATCTTATTTTTCATCTTGTGCACATTGCTTCTGGTCTTGTCACTGGGAATACCCTGGCTCTATCTTCTTTGCACCCTCCCTTCAGAAGACTGAGATTCCTGCCTGAGGCTTTTCTGCTCCAGGCTGAACATGTCTCCTATTGTTTCTTCCCATGAGACTTACTGGAGCATCTCTCATGGGAGATGCTCCATCTCAGTGGCCTTTTGCTGCACTTTCCAGTATCTTCATATCTGCCTTCGTACTGGGGACAAGCACTCCATATTGTTGTTTCACCGGTCCTGAAAAAAAGGGGAGCATCACTTCCCTCAGTGTGCTGATAACACTTCTCACAGTACAGCCCTGGATGCTTTTTGCCTCTTTGTGGCAAGGGCACATTGTTTGGCTTATGGTTACTTTTGCTTCCTCTAGGACCCATAGGTCCTTTTCACTGGCACAAGGAGTTGTTGCTCCCAATGTGCAAGACCTTGCATTTTCCCATGTTAAACTTCATGAGGTTCCCATCCGCCCATGAGTCCAGCCTGTCTGGGTGGTAGCACAACCCTCTGCTGCATCAGCTGCTTCTGTCTGTGTTGTGCCTTCTGCAAACTTGGCGCACAGACTATACTTGGCCTAATCATCCAGATGACTAATGAAAATAATGAGCAAGACTGGACTCAGTATTGACCTCTGGGGTACATCACCCATTATTGGTCACCAAGTAGACTTTATGCCGTCAGTTTTTGGGCCCAGCGATTTGTCCTGTCATCCTGCCCATACTTCATGAGACAGTGTCAAAAGCCTTACTGCAGTTTTGGTAGACCCTCTCCTCTGCTCTCCCACTGCTCTAGCAGGCCAGTCATTTCATCACAGAAGTTTATCAGCTTCTCCTTGGTGAATTCATGCTGATTATTCCTGATGACTTTCCAGTCCTCCAGGCACATGGAAGTGGTTTCTAGGGTTAGCTGCTTCATCATCTTCCTGGGGGTCAAGTTAAGCCTTACCAGCCTACCATTCTCGGTGTACTCCTCCTCAAGTTAGAAATGACATTTGGTTTCTTCCAGTCTGCTGTCACTTCCAGTTACCATGATCAATCAAAGAGCAGGAGGTATTATTTTTCTGCTGTATTTCTCATATTGAAAAAGGGGTACATTTGCACGTGGAGAGTGATAGCTCCGCTAACAGGAAAATTTAGGAGTAGGGGATTTTTTGACTCATTAGAGAAGTGCAGAAACCGTATTTCCTTTGCTAAATTCTATCTTGTGAGTTGTTCTGTAATTGTTACTTTATTGATTTCTGAGAAGAGATGTATTTCACACAGATTCAAGTGTACCATGAATTTTGTTACAGGATGGTATAAATATTTGCTTACATCAACAGGACATTTCCAATCAGAGGCTTTCAGATTTATGATGGACCTATTCACCTTACTAAGTGCACGTTTAAAAACTTCGTGCCAACTCCAGACAGATTTACCAGTGCAGTTGGATTCTTGATGAAAAATCCATGGCAGATGACTCCAAAAAATAACATTTCTCTTGTGAAGTTTGGTCCAAATGTAAGTGTACTACAAGTTTTCCTGAAGTCTTGCAAATGCTTTTCTTTTTCTTGTATTTAACATACACAAACAAGAGTTGTAGGTCATCCTTTCTACGCATATCTACTTCAGAGTTTATCTCCTAGCTGGAGGTCACACCTCCTTTGTCTCTTGACCAAAAAATCCAATACCAACATAGATGTAGGATATGTTACATTAAATGATTATGGCTTGTGGTAAAGTTGAAAAGAAATTTTTACAAGATTTTTAAGGTTTGGTATATATTCTTAGTAATGTCTTTTCTGCGGCAAATATTAACACTGTTCAGACGCAAGAACTGGTTTGAGCCTATTAGTAAAACCTATCACGTCTGCTTTGCAAGATTCTGCTATCCTTAGTATCCTATAGTAAAGTTTTTTATCAGCTTTGGCAAATTCCTGTGTTTCTGCACATGTGCAAATGTAAGTCTGTGTTTCAGCCTCAGGAAAAACAAAAACTTATATTGTTATTGTCAGGTTTCTTTGAAAGCCTTCTTTGGGAAGCCTGGTCCCTGGTTTGAAGAAGGAGATCTGGATGGTGACAAGAGCTCAATATTTCATGATCTAGATGGCTCAGTGACTGACTACAAGGATACCTATGTGGGCCGAATGGATAATTACTTGATTCAACATCCCAAATGTGTTAACATCACAGAATGGAGTGGAGTGGTTTGCAGTGGGAACTACGCACAGGCTAGTACTTTTGGCTTTCTGTTTGGGGCAAATGGTGTGAACTACTTGTGGAGTCAGGTAGTGTAACAAATAAAAAATTACCCGTCTTTGGATTTCAAAATTTTTTGACTTTCAAAGATACTTCTATACTTATCATGCTTTTGAGCCAGTTGTGTATACATCATGCTTCCCCTCAGCAGACTGAGGGTACAGTATCAGATGCTGCAAGATAAAACTGAATGCATTTGCCAAGAATTGTGTGTTGCAGCTCTATCTGCTAAAACATCTTTGTTGAAGGTGTCTTCTTCCACACAAGTTCTGTCTGATTTTTTTCACAGAGTAGATTTTAAGGGGTTGTTTTGTTGATTTGTTTTCTGGAAATGTTAAATAACACCTTCTGAATATGAGTCTTACAGGTTCCCATTCTGGTTCCTACTCTGTGTGGCCAGGTGTTATAGCTAGTTTTTTTATCTCCTTGATACCCTTTTTTGTCTGTAAGATGGGAAAAATCTATAATAGTTTTTTAAATAGGACTTTTATTCAGGATGGATTTGTGCATTATATAAGTCAGAACATCAGATTGCAGCATTTTGGTTAATAATGTCCTGATTGTGCTTCACAATTTCATTTTCTTTTGCAAAAGAGACCAAATATTCCTATCTTCACCCTCTCAAATATCATATAGGTTTATGTCCAAACCTGGAATGGACAGAATCTTTCCATGACTATTGTCCGAGATGAGTATCCAGCCAATCCCATGGTTCTTCGAGGTATTAATCAGAGAGCAGCTGCCTTTCAGCAGTACCAGCCAGTGGTGATGCTCCAAAAGGGCTATACAATACATTGGAATGGAAAAGCTCCAAATGTCACCTATCTGTATCTCATTAATTTCAACAAGTATGTTTATTTTCTTCTGTGGCTTTGATCCATAGGCAATACTGAAGTTATGTCCTGCAAAATTATTGTGCATGAGTTTGCAATCATCTGGAAGACCAGAGCTTGGGTTTGGTTGGTTTTTTTTTCATAGTTACAAATACAAAAGTATGGGATTAAACAACAGATCTTCATCTGAAGTTAAACACTTGTCCAGCACAGTGTCTTTAAGGAAAAGTCTTTGGAGAGGATGATGTACCAATAGTGAAGTTGAGCAGAATTGCACTTGAATAGCTAGTCATACTTGATTTTGTTGGCAGATGAACTTATTAAATATCTCTGAAGTATATAATCAAATATACCCTGAGACAATCAGTTACTAAAATGTTTAATGAAAGGCTGTGCAGATTTGATCATCTGGTTGAGGATTTAGGAGCTTTTTGTGTTCCTGTTTCTTTTTTTTTTTTAATGATCTCTTTGCTCTGTATTGACACCTAAACTGTTCCTGTGAGGACTCATACATTTAATATTGGTTTTAGGAACGACTGGATACGTGTTGGTCTTTGTTACCAACCAAAGACAGATTTTCTTATAGTGTTGGAAACCTTTCAAAGGCGGTCATCTGCTCTGTCAAGCAAGGTGGAGCGCTACACACCAGTATCTTCAGTGATGGAGCTTGAAAAGAATCGATCAGACAAGAGGTTTTACTTTGACAACAGTACTGGGTAACTCTTGTCATTTGACTCTGCTAGAAGATGTTGTTTAACTTTGAAATGTCCAGTTTGAAAGTGTTAAAAGCAACTGGTTGAGGCACCTGCCTAAGAGGAAAGCTGTTGAGAAGGACTTGAAAACTCTTTAGAAGAATGTTCATATATCTTTAAATCTCCAAACCACCTTGGTTGTCATTGAAATACTTTCCAACAGCACCACAGTGGCCAAAAATATTTCCTACCCCATGTCTGGGAAAAATATTACTATATTTTCAGTATTTCTGGTGTGCTGCACAGCAGTGCCTTTTAGGATTTAATTTCTTAGTCTTCAGAGAAATTATCTGTTTTCTTGTTAAGCAGAAAATTCTATAAATTTCCAAGAAACTTTCTCTTCCAACATTTAAAAATTATATTTTTGAAAATCCTAATCTGTTTTCAGCTGTCTCAAAAGATCTTAGAAGTCCTAGTCTCCCTTTCAAAAGTACTTCTCACAGATGCCACTAAGATCATTCTGAGAGGTTTTAGATATGATCAGCTTCCAGTAAATTAAGTCCTGTGTACATCAGTTGTGAGTTTTGCAAACATTGAGTCTAAATTTATAATTTGTTCTCTTATTTATTTTGTTCTGTTACCTGCTACTATGCTTGTCTATAATAAATACACAAATGAATTGTGCAAATTCACAAATGAATTTTGAACAGACATTTTATGTTGCTTTTGAGGGTGTAAGAGCTTTTCACCCTAAAATGCCTTTCCAGGCATTTGAAGTAGCACAACTATATTGTTCAGTGTTGATGGGTGAAACTGAATATTTCTGCTGCATGTCCGCAAAGATCTATGAGCAAGAAAAAAATTCATGCTTTGCAATGTGGTTTTGGTTTTCTGTAAGTCACTGATATGAGGACTGTTATTTCTTTGCAAAGAATCTACATTTATATTGATGTCTCCTTTGTGGGGAATTTTAGATAAGTTGCTAGGGATTTCCTAACTCTAGTGAACTGTAAGTACCTTCAAACCTTTGGATAGTGGTGCGGAAGTGAATACTGTAGTTTGTCTGCTTCTGAAAATCATGAAATATAGCTGCTAAGATTGAATATAAATACCTATATTTCACCAGTTAATTTAGATTATTTTTCCCCTTTTTGTATAGATTACTGTTTTTATTTCTTCAAGCCAAATATAATAGGGATGGTCACAGTTATTGCTCATCTCAGGGATGTGAAAGGATCAAGATTGTGACCAAAGATTCATCAAAAGGGATAAGTAATTGCATGGCAAAAGCTTACCCAAAGTACTACCAAGTACCAACCGTCATAAAGCAGATGCCAGAAAAAACTACTGTACCATGTTCAAAATGTGGCACAACTCAGGTAAAATAAAATAAGCTAAAGCTTTCATGAATTGTAGGATTGGTGATGCTGTCTACTCAATTTAAGTCCAAATTTCAGTGTTTCAGCACAGAATACTGCACTTACCAAATTACAGGGGTCAACTTGTTAATCTTCTTGGACTCCTTGAAAGTTTGGAGTCCTTTCTGTAGCATGGTTTCAAGGGGTTTTTTTTCTTCTTTTGTGCAACTCTTGCTCCAAGTGCTACAGAAAAGGGACGTAGGTGGATTGATGTCTTGCACTGCAGTATTGTCTGTGATACATGGAGAGCTTTGCTGCAGAGATCTACATGGCAAACCTTGTCTCTGTTTGGATCTTTGCTTATTGACATGAACTTGAAATTGCCTCAGCTATACAGGCTGAGAAAAATATTGAAATTAAGAGATAAAATCTATGTATTATTATATTTGTTAGGATTAGTAGTACCATAAATACTGCCTTTGAGAAATGGATATATTTGCTTTGGAGCATGGGCTGTCTGTTGTAAACTGGCGTGATAAAGTGTTGAAGCAGCATTAATGTGTGTACTTAACTGTTTTGGTTGATATCCAGATGGTGTTCACCAGTGACCCTCACAGAAACTACCTCCTTGTGCAGATTAATTCATCTGATGAAAAAGAGTCAAGCAGAGGCCAGCAAGCATTTATATATGTAAGTATTCTTTACTGTTTTCTTCTTAAGTATCACTATAGTAGTATGTATTGTAGCAGTTGTACAGCTCTTCATAATGCAGATCTGAGTTTTCTTCACTTGAGTGAAAAGATTGGTTCATTGTTTAAAAAATAAAGTCAAAAAGCTTATGTTTAAACATTAGAAAGTGAGGCTTCAAAGCCCCACTTTATATTTGAGTCCTATTTGCTGAAGAGAAAAATGTTCCCATTAGAGTTTAAAATGTTCCCATTAGAGTTTAAAATGTTCAGTTTGTGTTTAAATGTGTGTGGGCATACATTTATGGCTGGTTTTGGAAATAAACAGAAGACATAAACTAAAAATTTGTTAGTTAAATCCATTTTGTTGAAATTGTCCTTGTGCAAGCAGATTAGTAAATCAGTGGGATGGGTCACATGAGCTATTAAGCTTTACTGAAGTCCTCTAAATGGCAATTGCTAAAGAATCAGTAGATTTCTGTATTTGTTCTGGTGTGGCCCAAATAAGCCAAATAAGTGATGTGATACTGCATAGCAAGTAGTTTAGTTTGACTTTTCCATTCAGATGCTGAGGTAGACTTGCACGTGTAGGTGAAGTACCACTTAATGGTACTTCCTTACATTCTGCAGTGTCATTGTTGGCCTGGCTGAACCTTCAGTTATTCAGGTAGACAAATGGCGTGTGAACAGCTTGACCTATGCAGCTGCAAACTTCTCCAGGAATGTGTGTGCCATATCCAAAGCAACAGGAAGAAACTGGGCTGGAACTAACCAGCTGCAGGTATCAGTTGACTGTATTACTGTAAAGAAGTCCAGGGGATTCAGGGTCTGAATTTTAGCTTCCCAAAGCTGGAGTGATGACTGAGGCAGGTACTAAGTCACCTGGAATGTGCAATATTCCTGTAGAAGCTACAGGCTTAAGACTCCCATGCAATTTCAGAAGTCCCATTAAGCAGAATCTTCTCAAAGGAAAAACTGAAGAGTTGTTAAGGAGAAGCAAGTATTTGTAAGGAAATTACTGTGTCTAAACTAGAGTAAGATTGATTACCACTGAGTGCAGTAGAATTGCTGTTTGATTCATATTAACTTCCTTTTCTCTCTCTTTTTGTTCCCATTCAGGTCAATGACACCATGTTTTCCTTCAAGGGTAATGGAATGCTTATTGTTGTAGTAGATGCCTGCACTGGCACAGTGTTGGGAAACAAATTATTTTCTGGAGTAGACATTAGGCATGTAGATGGATATTTAAAATCTGGAATTCCACAAAGGTATGTGCAAGGACCAGTCATTTCCAGTATGTCCTGCAAGCTGTAGCTCTGCTGCCTGACAAGGATTTAAATAGTGACAAATAGATAATGATACCTGAGCGCTGAAAGTGAACAAAACATATGTCTAAATTCAGGCAGAAAGGAGAAACAGAGGAGCAATTTATTGGACAGTGTGTCCTTATTTAAGAAAACTAAGCAGATTTTGAGCACTTAAAATTTTTCTGGTGTTGCTTTTTTCCTCAAAAATAATTTTCTTTAACAAAACATCATGTAATAACACTGCTTTGCTTAAAACAAGAATAACTTTTTGTTTAATAAGGGCAGTGGTGAGGACTATGTGAAATATATCATACTCTTTTCTCCCTATAGGGAGAAAATTATTTATTACTAAGTGAAGATAGAGACTTAGTGTCAGAAAATAAACAGTAGTTTAATTTTCTAAATTTGGATCAATATCCAAACTTGATTTTTTTGATACAAAATACTAAACTATATCTAAATAACACTTTCCAATGATTTTGAAGTTAAAATCAGTTTAAAACCGAGAAATTCTAAGTACTCCTTTCAGAAAGGCTTGACAATTTCCATGTCATAAGTGTTCATAAGGAATTGGACACTGAGGGCAATTAGCTGGATAGGTGTGTAGCCAGAATATTAAAAAATGTGTTTGTAATAACTGCTGTGTCATGCTGTTCCTGTTCCAGGTCTATAATTCTGCTGAGCACAAGAGGTGATGTAGCAATTCCTAATAATTTAGGTGAAGCCTTAATGTCCCTGGGGACAGCGAAACCACCTTATCTTCAGAGCAATGGTTGGTGGAAATGTTGCATATTTCTTTGACACCACTTTGGTCTTTGTGTTTATGTTGGCGTGATGGGTTTCTTATGAGGTGTGTGAGAAGGATGCAGCTGGTGGAGGGTGGTTGCCAGTTTGCACTGGTGTGGCTGCTGTGTGTCAGCTCTTGTTGAGCAGCCCTTTAGCAGATGGGGCAGAAAACCCCTTCATCCCATTGTGTGAAGCTTGTTGCAAATGGAGAAGTAACTAGCAGTTCTTTGTGCCTGTGGATCACACAAGAGTCCCAGGCTTTTTGCCTGAAGCTTGTATTTTGTGCCTCACCCAGCAAACATATCTTGAAGCAATCTCGTGTGCCTGTCTAGTATTTCCTGTTCTAAAATAACTTGAAGCTAGAAATGAGAAGTCATTGGTATTTTGAGGCATGATGAGTTTATAGACCACATGGGGTAGCTCTTACCTGTTCAGAGTGATGCCACAAGTTGTGGTTGAGAAAGCAGGTTTTGTAACTGTCCAATTAGCTGTGTTTTCAGATTACCCCTGTGATTTCAGGGTATTTAATACTAAATATTGAGACAGGAAATTGCAAATCATTATTTCCTTGTAAGGTGCATGTAAAGCTGAGAGTGGAAAAATGTCCTGAATAATATGGGGGAAAGAATTTTGCCTTTGCCTGCCTAACCAGTCCTGTATGATGCTGCAATGAGCTTGGCTGGTTTGGTAATGCTGAGCTTTTTCTGTCACAGGAAGCTTGGCCTTTCTGGGCTTCAGAGGAAACATTAAGCCATCCTGGATTAAGCTGTTTACCAGTCCTGCTGGGCATGGGCTCATTCAGATAGAAAAGTATATCCCTCTGCAACTGGAAGAATATGGCTGTGCCAGAGCAACTAAAAGCCGTCAGAAAGACCTCGAGCTTCTGAAGAAGGCTGCACAATCTCATTAAAGACTAAGATGTACATAAAATCTGGGGAAAAATGTGAACTAACTTATTTTTTAATTTATGGCATTTTAAACTATATTGTTATCCAAGTAAATCATGTTATTGTCTGAGAGATGTTTGCCAGCATTGACTGCTTGAATGCCAATCTGTGCACCTTCTAGTTGTACAAAATATTAAAGAATTTATTAGTATTTGTATAAACAGGTTTCAGAGATTTTTCAGATGTTTGTATTTACTGTAAACAACTTCCTTCTGTTTAATACTCCTTTTGTATGTAAGAGGGTATTCATAAGAGCCTTAAGTTTTTAGTAACAGGTGTTGGAGTGCATTTTGGGTTACTTGAAAGATTAACATCAATGCCTTCATAGCCAGCTTGAATTGGTCATTATAACTTAAGCATTTTTCCCTCAGCTGTTTGGGTGTTTCCATGGGAGTTTTTCTGTCAGCTCAGTTACATTCTCAGTCTGTTTTCCAGCGTGTTAAAACCCAATTTCCCCTATGCATGAGGCTGACTCAAGGGATTTTTAACTGCAGTAAAAATTTTTGCTTTCCTGTGTGAAAGATGGAGGAAGGAATTCAAAGATTCAGCCTGGGGCTGGGTGAGGATTTTGTGCCATTCAGCTGAGTTTTACAAGGCTTTGTGTACAAGCATGGCACGCA
>JAWWEY010000130.1:4946194-4960900 GCA_035582745.1 Loriotus luctuosus
GAGTCTGTTTTTCCCATCTTGGGTTTTTTTTCTTTAAAAGCCATGCTTTCACCAAACATTAGTGCATGGGCTCTGAAGAGTAGATATGCATGGCAATAAAGATAGCTTCTGCCTTTCAGTAGCAGATTGAAAGGTACAGATGGAGGTAGAGGAAAACAACTGCATTGGGATATTTGATGCCAGCTAATAGTTGCAACAGCAGCCTGCTCCAAACATGCTTGTAGCTGAGCTTGTGGAGTTTGTTCCTAACCCATTGCCTCTATATCTTCTTTAAATATTGTGCAGGGAGTCAGGCCCCATGCATTGCCCAGCACACCACATCAGGAGGGGCATCTGAGTACATTTTTCCTTGCCCATTACAGAGTTCTTCCTTCCAGATCAATTTTTTTCAAGAGATGTCAAAAGCATAAAGCTTGTTAGTTGACATTAGTTCAGATTTAACATCTATTAGATATTTTTCTCTCTCCTGGTCTTAGCTATCATTTTTCCCTCAACCACTAAGAAATAAGGCTCAAGAAAGTGCCAGGATACCTGGGCTGACCCTGTCAGAATGTGCAGGAGTCAGGTGGGACCTGTCAGGTCACTGGAGTGGCCACCATGAAGGGGCTCCAGTCCCAGCTGTGACAGTCCCTGGTGGTGGGACTGTGACTGCCAGAGCCTTGTGAATGGTCAGGCTGGAAAGGTCCCTTAACAAGGCTCTCTGTGGTTTTGTTGTGAGTTGTGCTGCACAGTTTTCATAGCAGAGCAACAAAACTGGAAACAAAATGTTTCCCACCAACATTGCTGTGAAGGGAAAGCCTGCGGTCCCAAATAGCTTTTCAAAGCTATTTTTATCATTCATATTTGAATAGGAATTATGTTATTTTAATGCATGTTTGGGTTTTTAAACATTGTTTACTTTTTCATGTAGAGCCTTATATTTCAGCAGAGGGCACTGTGACCATACATAGAATTCAATCCATTGATTGGGTCACATGAAAATGCAAAAATATTGTTCTGTTTTTCCTCAGTCCTTAAACCACTGAGTTTACTTATTCTCCAGTTTAATCACTGCCTCTTCATCATAGCTAAAATACGAGAAGCAGACAAGGAAAACAACTTATTGAATTAATAGATCTAAAAATAAAATCATCTCATCACTTTTCTGTAAGGAAAAAATAGCTAAGTAAAGGCTTGGCCACTTTTTTTCTAGGGTACCATAGTTTCCCACAGTACAATGATGTACTGAGTAGGCATTTTAACAGTCGAATGTAGGCATTTTAATAAAGAATTTACAACATCTACTGTATCAGAGGATATGAACACAAAGGGCAAAAACCCCAAAACCAGCAGTTTGTCCCTGCTATAGCCCAAGGTACACTGGCCACTGCACCTCTAGCATCTTCAGCTGCCAGGCTGCCCCTGCTCTGTTAAGGTCTGTGAGCTGAGCAGCTCCTGTGTGAACAGGAAGCAGAGGTGCTGCTGTCATTTGCACTCTGACTGATCCTATTCATTCAGGTGCTACACAGAAAGTGCCAGTATAAGGGTAGCATTAGAGATCTTTCATATAAGGCAGTTTAGGGAGCTGATAATATTCCCTGAGATAAGTCAGTCAAATCTTTCAGGACTGTATGTGTATATTTGTGTGAAAAAGTGAGGTCAGGATAACAAAAAGAAACTAATATAGGCTAGTAAAACCATCCTTTAAATTTTCTGCATTAAGTCCAAAACTTACGTTTTTTTGATGCTATTTTATCCAAAGGTAGTATTTGTGTTTCTCACATACCATAGATGACTTGGCAGGATCGCTCTCCAGATAGAAGATCTTATTCAAGATATCTCCAGTTGGCTTTGATGGTGGCATATGTCTGAGGAAAAACAACTTGTTTTTTAAGAATGATACCCTTTCCCTCCCTCTCTGGATTAAACATGATATTTTTGCAAAACAGAAACATGAGGGCCTTGTGTTTTAGACATCAGGTTTTTAATCCTGGGTTCTGCAGGGCGCTGTGGTGCTAGACACCTATTATTTTCCGTGGCACGAGATCCACTCCCTTTGCCTGTCCTGCTGGTGTTCTCTCTGGTCCGTTTTACAGGGCTTGTACAAAAAGACCTTGAGAAGGTTGGGAGAGACCTTGGGAGACCTTGGGAGGCTCTTTGTGGTGTACAGGTATCTAATGCCAGTACTGGAAACGGGTAATATCAAAAGGGGGCTTCCCTGTGGGCTATGTGGTAGAGTCCTGCCCTGATGGAGTCGTATGTCCTGAGAATTTTTTCTAGCTCCATGGATATGCAATACACCTGACAAACACAATAGTTATGCACTGTTTTTAGGCAAAAGTTTATGGTGTACTTGCCCACCACCTTGTTGACAGGTTGCCTTAACAAGAAGCTGTCAGCAGGATACTTCTAATGAGACAACTTTTTTCCTTCAAAATGTACTAAATAAAAAATCTACCTGTTTGTAGAGGTCAAATAACAGTGACCTCTATCTAATTATTGTTCCTGTTCCACCCACAGGAAGAGCTGCTGTAGTACAATTTTTCTGAAATTGTTTATGTCTTTTATTTGGGGGTAAACATGGCAGCTGAGGCTAACAGAATCCTCAGTGACAATGTGAGAACAATGCCTGTTTTTTTTACTTGTGCTCTTCATTTGACATGTTACCACCCTTGTTTCTTTCAGAGGATTGATGGGTTTCACTGTGTGACTCCATTTGTCCCCCCACCGCCCCACAGAAATAACCTCTGTGGCCATTCTTCCCTGCATGGCCAAATCAAGCAATTTTAAAAATACCCCTATTTGTGATTCTAAGTGATGCCATTTCCATTGTGTTTAAAAGCCTTTCTCTGGTGTCTTTTTGTGTGCCTGTCGGTAGTGCAGGTCTCTAAGAAAGCAGTGTTGCCTTTGTACACTTGACATTTACAATATAGCTGCCACTTACTCTTCCTTCTTTTTGTCTTATAAAATACACAGAGATCCTACACTGCCTTTTACTTGTCACTCCCACGCTTGTATAAAATGGGAAGCATGGAAAATAAGGTTAAATGTTTGACTTTTTCAGAATATTTTAATTATTTAACATTATGTGAGAAGAAGGAGGAAAGGAGACAACACTGTGCATTTGTACTGGTTTGAAAAGAAACAGGTGATGACCAGAGTGATGATAATAAACTATGGCATGATTGGCACAAACACTTCCCTTCCTGTGAAGATGGACTTTATGTAGCCATGTTGCCATTCATATCTATGGATTAAAAAATCCACAAAACCGAACAAAAATTTTTAATTGAGTTCTAGTAATTTGTTGCACATCCATTGCAACAGAAATTAATTAGAACTCCAGTCTGCCAATGTAAATAGCAGCTCAGTCATCTAAAATCATCCCCTTGTATTTCTTGTGGGTAAAACTGCAAATTGCCCCCATCAAAGTTCAGCTGTGCCCTGCCAGGCTGCAGCAGACTGCAGACAAGAATGACTTTGCCAGAGCTGCATTTCATGGAGGTGTGTCCTAGATGAAGAGCTACCTGAGAGGGGGCAGCATTGAAGATAGCAGGTACTGGGGACATGGGAAACACATGGGCAGATTAGAGTGGCCCCATCAGCCACAGGAGCTGCTGGGGGGCCATGAGCAGGAATGTGGGAAGCAGCATTGCTCACGGTGGCCATGGATAGCCATGGCTGGCCATGGAACTGATTGTCCCAGAGCCAGAGTGGGATGTCCAGGTCTCCCAAGGGTAGGAGTACCCTGTGGCAGAGCAGAATTCTGAGAGCCACCCTCATCCACACACTTATGGCGCACTTCTGCTGTAGCCATTGGTAGACAAGGGACATCCTGCAGGGCAGAAGAGAGGGTGGGGAGACTAACGTGGGGATGTCAGGAAAGAGAAATGTGATCTGACTCATCATTTGTTCCCCATCAGGTCCTTTCCTCTACCCATTTCCTTAATTTCCTTACATGGTCGTCCTCCATGCTCCGCCTTGGGCAGCCTTTCTCCCAGTGTCCATATCAATCATGCTAGTTAGACTGATGAATCTGGATAAACTATTTAATTTAAACCATCAAGCCTATTTGATTCTTGCAGTGCAAATGGCTTAAATGACTCCATCCTGAGCTTAATGGTCTTCCCTTCAGAAATACTGCAGACTCTCTGAGCATGCTTTTGATTAAGTTTTGATTTAAAAGTGATAAAAACATGTCACTAGATTGTAATTATTAATTTCATAATCAAGCTTACTGAATTTAGATCTGATGCCTAAATATGATTTAACATTGTCTGTGGCATCTCATTTTAATTTGTGCACAAATCCAGCAATTTTTGCTGATTTCATTCTAGTTTTCTCCACCTTCCAATATTTGATACAGATTTTTTGTTAGCCTGCCCAGCACTGGTTTTTCGCAAATTTTTGTAACATCTGCTGCTGTGTGCACACACCTAATCTAGTAGTTAGAAACTCTCAGGATTACCATATGCACATTTCACTGTGTCATAAAAAGGGAGGTAGCTGAAAATTGCATACCTGTTTTCTTTATGCTGAGGTGCTAGTAAATGTTGTCAGGCCCCAGATGTTGTGATTTAATATGACTTGATTCTCCAAGAGGACTTGTGCTTCTCTCAGACAAAGCTCAGACAAGGCAATCAAGCCTTTATGAAAATACGTTGAGATGGATATTGGCTGAAGAGAAGAATTGTCTTTGTGCTTAGGCTTGGAAACTTTGACCTGAAAAGAGTGGTGTGGTAAGGAGAGTAAAATCTTGAGTCAGCCCAAGAGCAGCTGCCTATAAAAGTATGTCATTCAAATTTGAATGTGAAACCACCAGTTCACAATCCAAGCACATGTTTAGCCCAGCAGGCAGCACTGTATTATAAACGCTCTCAAACACAGCTGAGAGCCAAGAGCAGCAGACTGTGTTTACCTCAAGACCCAGCTTTGCTACCCTGCAATGCTGATGGCGTGAAGATCTGCAGGCAGGTCCACAGAGAATCACAGAACCACAGAACATCTCAGGTTTGAAGGGACCCACAAGGCTCATTGAGTCCGACCTCAGAATTAAACCCGTATGACTCAGAGCATCCAGGTGCTCCTTGAGCTCTGTCAGCCTGGGACAACTGCTGGGACCCCTTCCCTGGGGAGCCTATTCCAGTGACCCTGTTTAGTACTAACAGGATCTGATGAAGTTGTTACGTTTTGAAAAAACCTTTTGGTGCAAAAGGTATTCATTTTGACATGTGCTGCTTTGTAACAGCTTTATTTCTCAGGTAGCCGTTCTTGCTTTGTAATTGGTGGTTTTAGATTCCAGCAAGAGTTTTGATGGCTACTCTTACCAGGAGAAAAGTGTTAGGCAAGTAGTTATTACAATCCAAATATTTTAGAACATGTTATTTTGTGCAGTTCAGGTACTGAGATACACTCTATAAGACAGAGTAGAAATGGATGCAGACAGATAGATATATAAATACACAAACACTTGTCAGGATCCTGGTAGTAGCTTTGGCTCTCAGTCTTCTCATTCAGCATGTACCACAGTGGCTCTTTTGGGCCCTCATTAGCTCTATTTCAAGTATCATTGGATTCATGAAATTATCTCTCATACATGGGAGATAATTACATGAAAGGTTTCGTATCCAAACTCCAGTTTCAGTCTTTTGTTGGTGCAGAAGACTCTTCTCTGCTCAGCTCAATCCTCATGTATCACATATAATGTTGATGAGAAGACTTCCTTTCCTGAAAATAAATTTTCCTGTGAAATCACTCAGCATCAAGAGAATAAATCTTGAATGGAGAATTTGGGGAAAAAATATTTTGGAGAAAGATTTATTTTTCATCAGCTATGTTAAAGCTAGTCAAGTTAACCATACATGTAACTACTCCATTACCTCTTATCTTGGACTTCATACGTAACTGATTTTTTCTTATGATTTATTTCTGGGGAACTTGTGGGCCAAATATTTTTTTCCTTTTTGCCTCCTTTGTTTTTTTATTGTTTTCTCAACTTTCCATTATTTTTCTATTGTTCTTCCCTTTTCCTTGTTTGCAAAAGTGGCGCGAAATAGACTTACACAGAAGAGTGTGTTCTGTACGTAAAATCTGACTGACCAACAAAATGATTGGATTGCAAATGGTGCAGATATTTGCAATAGGCAGGTCTTGCAGAGAGCAGTATGACAGTATCAGCAGCCCTCATGTGCAAGTTTCTTCTGATCAGGTAATCTAGCCTACTCAGCCACAGAAAGAATTGAAGCCGCTGCTCTGATACTTGAATAAGAAAAGGGAAATTTTGAGGCTCCAGGCAGAGGGGCTTAAAGGCTGACTACCTTTTGCTCCTCCCCAGTTTTCATAGCTGACAGTCGGACAGCCCTGTGGGTTTCACTGGTAGCCACTCCATCTTCTTTTCCCTCTGACATGGGCGTCCTGCTGCTGCTCAGCTCCTTGGGTGCTTCACCTGCAGTCCCATGGCTACTTTCTGCTCACAGCTCTGTTCCCTTTGGCCCAGGCTGTGTACACAGGACTTACCAGGGCCTCCAGTGCAGTATTCTACCTGCCTTGTGGCCACACTGCTGTGCTGTGGCCCTCACAGCCTTTCTCATGGTCAGTCCTGTGCTGTTGTTACAGCAGATTCTCCCAGGAAGCGGTTGCTGGTGGGATGAGATTCATTCCTCTATTTTCCTGCCCTGCAGCTGCTGCTCTGGCTTTGATTTGGAGACCCAGGAGATACAGTAATACACCAGTACAAAGCTCCACTGAGCTCTGCCAAATGTCCTTGTAGCCCATAAATTCTGCATTCTTTGTGTCTGATATGGTTGACACATCCTCCTTCCTAAGCTTTGTTAACTCCCACCCAGGTCTGAGATCATTAAAGTATGTCAAGCCCTAAACTTTAACAAAGAAATTCTACCAAAAAGTGATTTATCTTTCGAACACTTGGACATCAAAAGTACCACCAGCCAGCAGAAACTTCAAACAGACCCTGATGAAAACCTGTTTTGTTAGTATGGGAAAGAACTTTGAGGTAAATCACCTGGTGCGTGAGGGAGGAAGGACACTCACATTTGGGGAGATGTTCCTCTGAGGATGCCACAGCACTTCTGCTCCCGGCACCCTGCCTGCTCCTTTTTTTGTCAGACTTTCCTCTGAAAGTAACTTAGAATCATTAAATGTCATCAGTTACAGACCCTGCCAACATGTTGGAAATTGGATTTCCATGTCGGAGCCTGGAAATCTGTCTGAAGACATTTTGTGTAGCAACTTTCCCCCACTTTTGTGAATTGTACTGAAGAAGTTTTTCTTGACCACTTTGTGAGAGGTTTTACTTAAATTTTATAAGAGTTGTAAATATACTATATTTGTATGGCATGTTTCTACTGTGCCTGCAAAAGAAATACAGATTTTTGAAGCAAAATAAGGGGCATCCACTAGAAATCTGTCATATTCAAACTTGGTAGCTAGTTAAATTACATGCTGGGCTACTGCCCCACTAGCTAGATTTAACAGGTTTTTGCTTAGTAGCAATGCTTCTGCTCTTTGTCCTATCAGGTCCAGCTATCTTATCCATTCCTATGTGTTCCTTCATAGCTGTTAGAGTACTTTAACAATTAGTATGTTAATCTGTGCTAGTTAATCTTTTGCTATTCAATAATGAAAAGAGTAGTTTTGTTTAAATTTTGGTAGGTTAACAATCTTTAGTAGGTTAACCAAACTTAATTGCTTGCAATGTAGCAACCTGTTTTTATACAAATGAAGATACACACAGAAGCATGTATATGTGTCTGACCCTTCAGATATTTTTTCCTCAAGTACATGTCTTAAAAGTTTTGCAGTGCAGCTAGAGAACCCCTCTGAAAATTTGGCAGCTTGGCAGAAATTATTGAACTATCATTCTAGATAACCTGAACATGTTTATATTGCTGAAAGCTTAAACTGTACAGCCCGTCACAGTCTTCTGGCTCAGTCTGAGACATATTTATAAACTAATAATGTAATTTGAAGCTTTGGGTGAAGACAGAAGTGTAACAGACACATTATAGTCTCCATTTGCTCTGATTGGAAGGTAGACTTAAAACTTTGCCTCAGGAAGAACATCAGGCAGCAGAAACATGGGTGGTTTCAAAGATGAAAGCATAAATCAAAATTTCCTAATTTTTTTTTCCAGTAGTTTTAAATGTCAGGAATTGCTAACTTGCACATGGTTTTTAGAACTTTTCACTCTAATTAAAGTCATAAGGTTTTCAGGTATCACTAATTTTTATGTGGACACAAGCCTTGAGTATGCAGTGAAAGATCCATTCATAAATGTTTCATGCATAAGCATTAAATCAGAGTCGTATTGGTAGTCCAGTTCCTCCAGGGATAAAATGTCTTTGTTTGGATTATTTTTTTCTTTTAAAGTACTTTAACAACACTTGGAAACTTGCATGTACTGTTTCACAACCAGCATCCTCTCTCTGCCTTGTTCTAATCTTACCACAGTGTGCCGATAATCACAGCTGCATCTTACGCATGAGAAAGTTTTGGTTTCCTGAAGATATCAACCACTAGAAAGAAGATAGTGGCAATGAAGCAGCCATAACAGTCTAGGTACAGGAATGAGGCAAAGTTTGTGCAGAATGGTGAGTAGTTTTGGGGCAGGGAGAACACAGACTGCGAGGAACACGACCCCCTTGGGAGTCAAGGTGAGAGCAAAAACTGTTTGCTGTCTTTCAAGAAATCTTTGGTTACCTGGAGATGGAAATTTCTCTTCCTCCAGAGGTACTCTTTGAATAGAAAAGCATGTGCTGCATGTATCCTTCCGAGGGGATGAGAGGCCTTGTGGTGCAGCTGGCAAATCTTCTCACTGCACCACTGCCATCACTCTGCTCACACCCTCCAATGGTGGTTTGTTTTCTGCAGAGCTCCAGAGGTTGATCTGACTTCCTGACTTCCTAGTCTGGCTTTTCCACATGGTATGCTCATTTCAGTTTTTTATCTCTGTTTGGATGTTTCATTAGCCATCCTAAGGAATTTTATGGATGGCAGAAGAAGGGATCTGCAGTTGTGGAAAAAAAATAAAAAAGGTGGCATTTTGAAAATAAATTAAGTATAAAATAGAAACATCTGAAGAAAAATTATGTATTTATGTATACATTCAAACATTTCCAGATTGATGGCAATTTTCTAGAGAATACTCTCTTAGGGGGCCCTTATTGTGGATCTAATAAGGATTGTGGATCCTCTCTGTCCTCTTCTGTCAGATGATTGTTGATGCAAATTAACTGTATTTTCAATGGCATAATCTAGTTTTCTCTTTTGGGCTTTTATTCTACACTATCTGCAGGCCAGAAGCACCCTCTACCCTGTGATTACATGCTGGAGTAGCAAAACCATTTCCCATTTCCAATCTGTAATTACTCTTCACTTTTCTTTGATCATTTAATCAGCAGAACCCACAAATGCAGAAGAAACGAAATAAATATTTGCATGCATAGCATGGTGAGGACACAGTGGATCTCTTATCACACTTGTAAAGTACAAGCAGAGGGAAAAAATGAGAGAGATTCAACATGGATCTCACAGAAGCCACATATCCTGGCATGCTGTAAAATAAAAGAGTGATCTTCATGACATTTTTGGATATATGCAGGGTGATTCAGATACCTTCTGCTTGATGACTGACTTTCAACTCCTCCACAGTCATAAAGTAGTGGCAGGGAAGGTTATTAAAAATATACGAAACTGATTGACTCTCTACAGAACTAGGCAAGTACCTGTCATTAGCATACAGAATGATGTTGAAATGTTATTAAATATTTTTTAAAAAGTTATTCTGGTCTTACTAAATGACAAACTTAGTAGTAGCCTAATTTTTTAATGAATCCATTTTCAAGTAAGTTGTTCCATCAATATCCAACTATTAATTTGAAGCTGAAATGAATAACCCTACTAACATTTTGTCAGCATCCTCTCACTTCTGATATTGCGAAACATTGTTCTGAGAACAGGTGGGCAGTAAGACATATGCAGTCTGGGATTCCTTGACGGATGCATCCCCAATAATGCCAGCCCCTCTTGAAGATTTCCTGCACACTGGTGGTGGGTTAAGACAGCTGCTTTTCTTGTCTCACCATGGGCAGGATTCTCCTTTTGTCACCCACCAGCAAACCATGGGGTTTGAAAATGCTGTGGAATCCTTCTGGAGGTCTGGACATAAGAGTGTCTGTGTGAGTGCCATTAAAAACCAACATGCCATCCAGCTGGCTCCTTAAATCTTGGTCCCGACTCTGTTTAAAGGATAAATTCTATACATGCTAGAGCACAATGAGATAAGATTTCCAAACAAATTTCTAATTTCAAAATGATGGAAAAAAGTGAAAGATCGTGAGTGACTGATATTGCCTATCCAAGGAACTGTATTTCCTATGCATTGTGTAGTTGGAAAAATGTAGTATCTAACCAATACCAAGCTCTGGCTCTGTTCAGAAGTGAAAACAGAATTTAGTTTTCCAGGGTCAAATGAGGGAATTAGATAGGTTTTTTTGGGAAACACAAGCTACTTTTTTTTTGCCCTTTTAATATACACATTTTATTTGAAGAATTTAAAATTACTTTATAAAGCAACATTACTTCCATGCCAGTGCTGGGAAAAAATTATTTCCTGCAGTCACAAAATACATCAGAAGTAGAGTCTGTAGTGTAGCTAGTCCTTGTGCATCTCATCTTCTCCACCTGAAAGCACTGAGAATCTACAGAGGTCCTGTCATTAGGAAAAATATAAGTGAAATTCAAAGCAGCATTGCACATTTTATATTTTTTTATTGTTAAAAAGGTTGGTTTTTTCCTTTATAAATAGGATAAAAATAAATCAAAGATAACAATCCCAGTAAAAAGGGAGGCACAGAGTTTTCCTCACTATTCAAACAGCTCAAGACACCCAACACCTTCAATCTCATTTTGAAAGGACTATTATGTTGATATTAACAAATTTATTACTTAGATTATTTTGATTGCTTACTCTGATCATATTAGAATCAACCACTGTCCAGACAACTTCTGTGATAAGGAAGTGCAATTGACATGTGGTGTTGAGATACAAGGTACAAAGTATGTAGTATAGATAATTGGTTCACATCTCTTATTTCTATGGGGAAGAATTTGTTCAATAAGTGCCCCTTTAATGTTTCAATACTTGAAATGCGTTCGAAGTATACTGAGCGGCTGAGTTTCTTCAGTATGTGTGCTCTGTCCTGCATGACAAAACATAGCAATCTTTAGTGCATATCTTAGACACAATTTTGTATACAAATAACTAATTCTTACTGCACCCTTTGTAAATTTATCATTTTTTTTGCCCTTCACTTTGTTGATGGAGAACTGGAAGCAGAGAAATGTGTGATGATTTTCCCCATAAAACACAAGAGTGTGTTGGTCACAGCCTGGAGATGGAACTTACAGGTCTCTGACCCTGGGCTCTTCAGCAGCACAACGTGCCCTGAGCCTCCAGACTAGTTATGCTGCAACAGAGACTCATGGACTAGGATAATGTTCTGAGAAGAGCCCTAGAGGTTTCTGAAATGTCACCGTAACCTCTGTGGGACACAAAATGTTTAGGGATGACATTCTGTTCTGATATGGCAGTATGAATGTATTATTGGAGAAATGGCTCAGCTGTCATTAGCTGAAGAAGAAGCCGAACCCTCTGGCTGAGGAGGGTGGCTCGTGCCTTGCTGCAGTGAACCCCAGCTCTGCTCTGATCTTTCACACTCACCCGTGGCTCTGAGCACGACCAGCCTTGGGCAAGGCTCCTAGGAAAATAGAGGGAACGCCTGTCGGCTGGTCTACACGCAGATTTGGGGACATGTTTATGTTGATTTAGAAAGGTCTGTAGCTCTTTGGTTTGCATCAGTGAATTTATATTATCATCATGTGGCTTTCTAGCACAATGGGTGATTGTTAAGATTCTCTGTTGGAAAATAAAATATGGAACATTGGCTAGCTAAAGAATTCCTCTTGCCTGCTGTTCTTCTGTTTGCCTAAGATTGCTGCATTTTTTTGTGAAAAAGGACACACCTTTAAAATAAATCCCAGCTGGAATATTTTCGCTAACCTTAAAGAAAGGAAGGGACAGGGTAGCAGCCTGGAGTTTTCACTGAAACTAATAAAAGTGCAAGCTCACGTGGAGGGAAAGGCAGTTTAAGGCCATGTAAGGAAGAAGCACTTACCATTTAATGGATCTATCAGTTTCTCCCACAGAGGTCACAAAATGACTGAAAATTGCATTTCTCTTTGCCGTACTTACGTATTTTTGAGTAAGGAGAGCTTGCAAGCTAGAACAAATGTCAAGGGTTTTTGTTTAAATAGCTAAGAAAATTGCTGTAGCTTATTGATGATACAGAAAGCATTCCCCAGATTTCAGGGCAGCTGAAACAGCCGAACAGCAAGAATGCAATGCTGGTTTTAAAAACTGTAATAAAGACCTGATCTTTTGGTACATTTGTTTGCATCTTCTTCATGTCATCTTGAAGTGTTCAAAGTTAGAGAGTTCTTTCCCTCCTGGTGCAGAGTGAACACAAGGCAGGGGTTCTGCGTTGGCGTGATGAAGCAGCTTGACAGCCTCAAGCCAAAGATAAAGGGATGGGGAAAGGCATATGTCAATATTGATACGATTTTCTTTGAGCTTGAGAAATAAAACTGTCAAGCTGAGACAATCTAAGTGTAAAAAACCTTCAAAAATCCTTCTCATTTTTCTGTCAACATCATCACCACCACCTTTGCAATCCCCAGGAAGACTGGCCTTATATCTTTTATAAAGATGTATTACTGTACAACAACAACAAACGCACCCCAACATTTTTTTTTCACTCAAGAATAAACATGAGGATGTCCCTGTTTAATTTTGAACCTCTCCAAATCTAATGGCAATTTTAGGTTTCAGCTCTCTACTCAGCATCTTCTCTGTAAAAGCCTGCCTAGCTAGCACTTTCCTTTCTTTTTAAAATAGCAATTCAAGTCTTGCCTCATCTTCAAAGTGCAACTACAGCACCTTATCTAAACACTCAGCCCTGCTTTTCTCTGCATAGCTAGACTGAGCAGGCAGCTGGAAATACTGTAATATGTTTAACTTAGGAAATAAAATAGATTTCAGCTTAATTACTTTATATTTACTTTTCTTGTCAAGTTTAAATGTCAAAAGATAGAATCTTTTGGCCCAGAGCCTGGCTAAGCCTTGCCTTCAAGACCTACGTGTTTCTAGAACATGAAAGATAAAAGAAGAGAAAAGGATATTCATCACATCTAAATTAATTTCTGCTTCACGGCATGTAATGTAAATGTGCCCTCCTGTTACAGGGATTTTGCTTTTTGATTTTCATTATAGATATGAGCTATATGCTAGTTGCAGTTTTAACTCTGTGTGTCTGTTGGAAACAGAGATTTGATATGAAAATAGATGTTTCTGGACAGAAAGTATTGTTTTAGCTTTCTGACTCTGTAAGAACACCATATTCAAAACTGTCTTAAATGAAAGGTATTTACTCTGCTTAATGCATAACATTGTGTGAATCAACACATACAGGTAACCAAGGGCAATATCAAATCACAGCCAAAATGCTGAGCAGATTTATGTCATTACCTCACTAACAATGCTAGATGGGGACACAGGTTCTTGTTCCCTGGAGACACAAGCTCTTTTTCCCTGGGAACACAGGCTCCATGCTCTCTGGGACATAGGCTCCTCTTCCCTGGGGACACAGGTTCTTGTTCCCTGGGGATACACTCCCTGCTCCCTGAGGTCACAGGCTCCCTGCAGGTATATGATGAACAACATTAGGCATAATAAATGGCATTTTTTCATACTGACATTTTTAGCATTCCCAGCTGCAAGGTCACTTTGAGCTAAACTTCTCCCTCCTCCTCCCCAAGTCCTCCAGGTTTAGTTCTTTTCTCCCAATAAATGTTAAAACCTTTCTTGATGTGCGATAATACATTGATGCAGCATCAAAATAATTTTGCCTGCATTAGGTAATTTTACATTTTTGTGCCTTTTTAAACATTTATGAGTGTTTCAAGAGTAGTATCTGTCACGTGAAAATTCCTGACGAGTTTTAGGCTTGCTAACAAAACAAAATTGTTTTGACGAAATTCATTCATAACAGGATTTCAATATATATTATTTTGTGACATGCTACACCTGATGTATTTCAGAACCTGGTTGTATGGTGGAGAAAATGAAATGTGTGTGTTGAAACTTCCCAAAAGCAACAGGCAAAGCCAAAAGCTTGTGTCTTTTGTATCTCTTGAGGCCTGAAGAAAAAACTGGCTTTTCAGAATTGGTAAGACAAGTCACCACATGGGCAGGGAAATGCAGTATGAACAAACAGGGTACAACAGCTTTTATTTGCATCCCTTTACTAACATTTATCTTCCAGCAAGCTCAAAGGTTCTGCAGAAATTCTCCTTGTGGCATATATAGCAGTGGGTTCAGTTCCTGCTTTACCATGGCCCAGGAGCTTGCACACACTCAGGTGTCTGCAGAGACTTTGGTCTTTTTGTATTGAAGCCATTATTGCATCCTCATTTATTTTTCTCATCTGGAAAAGATCCTGGTCTTAGGTTTTTCCCTTGTTTCCTTTTCCTTTTCAAATGCATTGAGAGTTGATGAAATACCTTATAATTGAGTTAATCAGAGCTTCAAATCACACCCAAGGGTTGGATTATACACAGCTTTTTCCATGCGTCACAGACTCCTTACCAGAA
>JAWWEY010000130.1:4961000-4977963 GCA_035582745.1 Loriotus luctuosus
TACCAGAAGCTGGATTTTGATGTCTGACTCAGCAGAAGAAGCCACAAGAGATTCCGGTGTGCATACTGTTTACCCAAGGAACCACAGCATGTTAAATATTAAACAAAGAAGTTAGGCAAAAGATACAGATTCAGGGGGAGTTATTGATAAAAATAGCCAAACTGCAGACAAGATACAGCGCTAGAGCAGAATAAAATCTGAGGAAACTGGAGGGGTTGTGGTAATCTCAGAGCTCTGTGAATTTCTTCTGTGAGCTGCAGCACGGCTGTTTGGTAACTACTACTAATAGTGTGATGAATTTGTGTTTGAATTTGAATATTGTAATCGCAAATAGGCCCAATGTGTTAGTGTTGCAAAGTGCAGTAGAGTGTAGCTGGCTCCCCTCACACACTTGCTGTACTGTGCTGTGTTGAATCTTTTGGGCAGAGCAGATACCTACAGAATCTCTCTTTTTGGAATCCAGGAGTGTGAACTCTTCAGCAGCTACACAGAAAAGCTCTTCCTTTCAGCATGGTCCTGCAGCTAGTGGATATTCACAGAGAGAAGAACAACAACAACAAAAAAAAGACAGAAAAAGACAGGCCTGACAAGTGCTGTATTTGCAACAAATAAAAAAGCCCCCACAATTTTGATTTAGTGTCACGATAAACAGAAAAAATGTGCAAACTAATGCTCTGGTTTGAGATGAGAAGAAAGAGCTCAAAAAGTATTGAGATTGCTTGTTTCAGAAACTAGGCAGATTGAAACAAGTTTGCACTTGTGTCTGTGGGTCCTGCTCAGAGTCAGTTAAAAAAATAGATGCCATTTTCAAATTGAAGTTCTATTTAGTAGAAAATGTTCTCTGACTTCTCCTCTTCCGTTGACAATTCTTTTTTTCTATAAATAACAATACCCCTCTGAATGTCCATTTCCTCATCTCTTTGTGTTCTGACTAGACTTTGGGGGAAAGAAGATAGCTTTCAGATAAAAGCGTCTGATTTTTTTAAAATCAGATCAGGCAAAGTCTGACAGTCCAATTGCTTTACAAGGTTCTATATCCAGTGGGTCCTTCCCTTTGGAAAGGCTCACTGTAGGCTCTGGGCTTGGCAGAACTTAATCTAGAGGCATAAATCCTTCTTTGAGTCCCACTCTCTCATGACAGAATGCAAGTTTAGATAACTCCAGCTGTGAAGTTGTATGTTTCATAATCATAGAATCACAGAATGACCAGGGCTAGAAAGCACCTTTAAGATCCAAACTCCTGCCTTGAGACCTCCAGGTAGTGCGACCTCTTTGGAGATATTTGCTGACTCCTTTGGTTATCCCTGTTCACACTATCCTTGCTTCCCCTGTGTGGCTGATACCCATGTCCTGAAACCTTCTTTTCTGACCTCTTCCCTTGTGACTCCCACAAGTCTGCACATACACTGACCTTCTCTTGCCTTTGATAATGTCCCATCTCTGTCAGATTGTGGTAACAAGAGTTCCTGTAATTGGTCAGTCCTGCACAGTCCTACCAGTACTGAGGCAGAAACAAGGGGGTTATTTTGTCCTGCAGCAATAAATTCATTGAACTATTTCCTAGGAAGCTAGGGGACAGGAAGCAAAGAAGGAGGATGGGCTAGTGCTGGCAGTTAAGCTCCTAGGGGGCAATTCACAGATTTGCATTTTATTTCTGAGGTTCCAGTGATTCCTTCTTCATATAAACTATCAGACAGGATTAAAAAGAGAGAGGATAAATAATGCATGGTGTTATTCACTGAAAAAATATTGCTAAAATTCACTTCAAACAGCATACTCTATTATATAGTCAGATTTTCCAGACCCCTTCCATTAGTGCCCATTTAAACATGTAATATTTTCCAATTAAATGTGTTGGTAGGAATTATTCATTTTAATAATTAAAGCATTTCCAGAGCTCCCTGAAGAGCGTTACCATGGAGGATTGGACCCTCTGCTGAGAACACTCACAGCATGTTAGTGTACACTGGAGGCCAGCTGCTTAATCAGTCGTGCAGGAGCATGAAATCCAATCCTGAGGAACATTTGCATTGGTTGCATATAGCTGTCCTTTCTGTGGCTCTGCCAAAGTCAGACTTTTGCGGCAGCTTTTGAATTCTGGGGCTTTTGAAGCACCTTAGTGTAGGCTGCAAATCTGTGTATCTCCTGCTGTACCTTATGGTCATGGCTTCCTCAGAGATTTGGTCCTCTTAGACTGTTCATCAAGGACAAAGAGAAGCTTTTATGCTCCAATCATTTGCCTTGTGTCACTTCTGGAAGACTGCTAGCCCAGACTCCTGACAAGTTGGTCTTTCCTCTCCTTCCACTAAGTCATGTTCCTGGCATGAATGATCAGAAATTAAGACACCTGTTCTTCATGGGTATTGAAAACCTTGTGGGGTACTCTGCAGAGGAGGGTCTGATGTGGCATCCCTGGCCAATATTCCCATTTGCCACTGCCATGCAGTACATTGGTTGGCTACCAGCAGGTTTGTGTGGCTGTCACCTCCCACTGGAGATGGCTGATGCTCTGTGTTTGTGTGTGGGTGCGTGAAATGAGACAGACAGACTGAAAAGTAGTTAGAAACAAGAGCTACAATACAAAATTAAGTGTTGTACCATCAGAAGATCTCCAGTTCATATTGAAAGACTTCAGTTAAACTAAAAAGAAACCTGACAAACAACTGAAGATGAGAATCACAAGGTCCACGTGTCTTTCAAATTTTATAACACTGTTTCTGGTTTTGTTTTGTATAAATAAAGAAGGAGGGGGATCAGAGAACTAGTTAAAATATTATATTGTTTTGGGAAAGCATAGAAACCTGAAGGGAGTTTTTTTTTTTAGTAAACCTAACAACCAGAAAAATAAAAAGAGGCAAAGTGTCACAGAAAAGCTGTCAACAAAATAATTTAATTGTTATTACAGATCTCTTTGCACTATTTCCTTATCTACAGATAGAAAAATCAGATTAGGTAGAAATACTAATACCTCTTAAAAATGCACCAGCAGTCCAGACTGCCTACATTTTCCTGGGGAATCAACAATGCTGTGAAATATTCAAATGTTTTCTTGGTCTGATTTTTAATGCTTATTTCATACCCGTATATCCTTGGAATGCTTACAAATAAAATTCACAGTTTGTGTTCTTCAGGCTGTGATTTGAAGATATATGAACATTTATGTACAGTGGGGAAATAATCAATGGTCAAAGATAAAACATTCTGAATAATTTGTCATTGAAAGAATCCTTAAAAAAAGAGTTCTGAAACCAGCAGAATCCACTGGCAAGATCTGAGACAACTTTTCATTTTGAAAATATCAGCCTAATTACATAAAATTTGCTGAAACCTACACCAGCAATCAGGGCAATTGTTTAGTAATTCCATTAACGACCAGAAACCAAACTCTTATCTGAAATTGGGATAGACTCTATTGAAAGGTTTGGAAGTTCACAACAGACAGGAAGATAATATTCTACCTACATACCATATGTTTTAATTCACTGGAGGGTAAATGTAATTATAAAAAATCCTTATGCTAGAAAGACCTTTTATACAAGGACAAATAAATTTAATTGGTCCTTCTTTTCTGATAGCATTTTTCTTTCCCAATTCCAATTTGGAGTTGGATTAACTGTTTGCTGGTGGGATTTGGAATGCTTGAAGTTCTCCTGTACTGTAACTGATGGCTAAGGTGCATACAGTATATAAGTGGAAGTGTGCTTGTATACTTTTGTATCCCACAAGAGCCATTCCGCAGTCAGTACTGACACCAAACCTTGCCCTATTTCTTCTGCCTAGGTGTTGGCTGACAGTGCTCCACTGCAGCAGCCAAGGGTCTTCTTTGAGCTTGTGAGGCTGCACCTGGACTATTGCATGCGGTTCTGGGTCCCACAGATCAAGAAAGATGCAGAAAGACTGGAGAAAGTCAAAGAAAGCAATGAAGGTCAAAGGGCTGAGGAAGCTTCCATGAGGAAAAGCTGAAGGAGTTTTATCTCTTCTTCCTGGAGAAGAGATTGCTCATGGAGACCACATCCCAGGATTTTGATACTTAAAGGGTGGATACAAAGTGAATTGAAGTTTTCTTCATAAGTAGACACAAGGAGACTGCATGAGGCAATGGTATTTGCAGTGAGAGAAATTTCATGTTGACATAAGAAAGAAACTGTTCACAGTTTCACCCATCACTGGAACAACTTCCCCAAGTATGTGGTGGAGTCCCTGTTGCTGGAGGCTTTCATGCTGCTTTTGGGCAGGACAATTATAAAACTTACTTTTCCCACGAATATTGGACCAGGTGTTCCTTTGAGGTCCTTACCAATCCGGACTGTTCTGTGATTCCATGATCCCACAGAACAAAAGAAATATTAAACAGCCATAAAATTTTATTTAGATAAATCCACTCATGTTTTGTTTATTTTGTATGTATCAACCCCACAACTGCCTCTAGAATGTTACCTTTTCTTCATGTCATTTCATTTACTTGAGTGTGCAGAAATAACAATATATTTTATACTCAGCTTGGTGTCTGTGAGACACAAGACAGAGCTAGAATTATTTAACAAGCATATTCACTAAGGATAGCCAGGATATAGCTCTGGATCTGCTCTTCTGTAGCCTGAATAAGTGCACTATGTTTCTGATCCTTCTTCAATGTTTCTTTGCCAAAGAAGTGACAGTACATAATTGTACATAAGAACTGTGTTTACCTGCATTTCAGTATCACTTGGTAACTCTTATGAAACTAAGTTTGGAAAGTGCTGGCACATAATTCTTCATATTCTTTGTGTTCCTTAACTTATCACTGGCATTATCTGGTGAAAAAAGACTGAGCTTAGTAGCACTGAATGAAGTAACAGACAGTATAACTGGCTTAAAATAATTCTGATTTACAATTATCTATATTGCTAAAATGACATTGCACTCACTGATGAGAGCAGAGCAAGCAACTACTGTCCCTTATATATCTCAGTTTTAGCCTTGAGCACTGATTTGCACAATCAATTTCCATCTTCTCAGGGACTTGACTAGTTGTGCAGCTTGTGGCATCATTTAATATGTATTAGTTAAACTGTGATGGAATCAGAAGTGAATCAAGCTAGGGACAAAAATAAGCAATTGATTTATAACATTTATTAAACATAATCCACAAAACTGTCTTAGTTTTTTTCCTCTGCTTTTATTTTCTGAATACTGCAGCTTACTTCAGAGTTGTCTCTTATGACAGTACTCACTGGTGCCTCTGAACTGATGTAGCAAGGTCACAGGTGCTTAGTCTTCTCTTTTCTAAGGGAGGACCTTGAAAGTGGGCCCATGACAGAGGAGACCAGACTGACATCCCTTAGGCAGCTGCACATTGCTGGTAAGTATGGTACAGGAGTACCAACAGCTGGGTACTCAAAGCAGCTGGCCAACTATAACAGAGCAATATTCTCCTGCCCACTGCTGGAAACCAGACCTTGACAATCAACTGTTGCGTTCTTCAGAGTCTAAGGGCTTACTCCTAACACACATCCAAGACCAATATGGCTAAATTTAAAATCAGATCCTTGTCTATCCAGTGCTAGGAGCCCCTGCAGCTATTGCCCCAGCTGCCAGCATTCAGTCTTCTGGCACCACACCCTCTCCCTGCACCTGTCACGGCCACAATCAGCTTTCTTCCCTGTTCAACATACTCCAAGCTGTCCCTGTAGCTGAGACAAGATGGATTTCAGTGTGTCTTGGCTCAGACATGAGCAGGAAAGGCTCAATGGAAAGGCTGACAAGGTTAGTAATCCTCCAGCATATACCTGACAAAATCTGTTTGCAAAATTGTTCTCAAACCTCTGAAGTTAACAAGTGTACGAAGTATACAAAGGTAGACCACCACTCATTTCACTACCTCTGCCTTAATCCATCATAGCATGAACTACAGCCAATAAGGAATGAATTTCCAAAATATTAAGTCCACAGTACCAGTTCTGATTCCATAGGAACTCCCTGTATCTAGTGCTCCTTTTGTAAGCCCAAAGCTTGCAAATGCTTTCGGTTTATTATTAGATCCTCAGACACGTGAAGGATCAACTGTGACTTGGCTGAAAAACAGACAATAAACAAGCTTAGTGGCAAAATGTTTGACAAAACCATGTATGTCTCCACAAATATTTTGCTTATCTTAGGTTCTCCACAACTCTTGGTCATGGGTTCCTCAGGAGTCCAGGACCCTCAAGCCTAAAAGGAGCTTCCTTGCCAATGTAGAGTCTCAGTTTCTCTTCTTGCCCCCTCACTTTCCAATATTTTTCCTTTGACAGCCAGTCCCACCGTTAAACAAGTGCTCTGTACCAGGAAAGCACCTTTATTTCTCACTGCATGATCACCTCCTGGCTTGTAAGACTAGTAGTCATATCTCAAGCTTTGCCTAACTTAAAAAACCTCAAGCATTATTTTGGACACTACTTTTTCTTGAAGCTCCACCTGTCCTGTTTCACCTCAGTGGGAGATTTTCAAGAAAAGTGTGAGTCTGCACCATCACAGCTTGCATGAATGCCATTGTGTGGGAGAAGTTGAAAATGAAAAGTTTGTGTTCTGACAGAATCAAACTTAAGGACCAACTGCATCAAAGAGAATTTTACAGCAGTCCAGTAAGGTACCCTCAATGTTACTGCACACTTTATTCTCTTTTTTTCAATCAGAAAGTTGGCAGTGGCACCACTCATTGGCCAGTAGGGCAACAAATATGGGAAGTGTTTGTGCAGGAAAATGAGGAGAAGGGAGAAAATCGAGGATAATCGTGCTGCTTGCCAGCTCCTTGTCTCAAGCAAAAAGTGTCTGACATGAAGCTTGGCTGTAAAGGCTTTGAACCAGGTTGTCAGGTGCTCTCAGAACTGGTTCAAGGAGATGAGATGTTCAAGCAAGAGGTGTTGTTCATGCTGGAGAGCTGAAACACGTTTCTCTAACGCTCTTCTTGGTATCTACCCTGACAGCTAATGAGTTAATTAGAATACAAGTATATATAGCCATTATTTACACCTTCCCCCAACTTTGGGGTATGGATCTGACCTGTTTCTTCTCCACTCATCTCCCACTCCACCCACCTCCAAATGGCTACCAATCTGTGACATTTTTTGCTCATTTGTTAACAGTTGTGCAAGCTAGCCATCCTGTGCACGGAAAAACAAAGCAGTTCATTTCCTCTCTGCATTTCTACCCCATATGAACAACATCAACACGGGGCTCTCTTGAAAAATATTACTATAGCAACTGGTCTCAGGTGTCTCTCAGCAAAAGCACTCAATACTGTGTAAAAGCTATTCAGCTCAACATATTAATACATTTGACCTCATTGCCAGTTTTGCTTCTGAGAAGAAAAAATATGTTTGAAATTAGAGAATTCATAAATTTTCTGCTTACCTGGTAACAAATAGCAAGACAAATATATACGTAAGCAATCAAATAAGAATTAGTATCCTTTACTTTCAAACTCTTACTTCAGGTGAAACATTCCACTTCAATTTTTAATGTTCAGTAATCATATTCTAGCAGCCCTTTTCAAAGTTACTTTTCACTGGCAATAATTGTAGAAGTTACGACAAGGAAGACTGTGCTTTATGAGTTCTTGAGGGTGTTTTTCATTCTAAGTCAACTACTTAGTCTATTTCATGGTATTTAGTTACATGATTGCAATGAATGTTTCTTTGAGTGCATGAGGATTAAGAAAGAGATGTTTTCAGTTTCAAATCTAATATATGACTTCAACAGGAAAAAAGCTTTCTTAACATCATTATCGTAAAGCAGATGCTTTTAACTGTAGTTGAGTATCTAATAAGATTATTTCAAGGTTTTGTACTAATTACACTGGTGGATCAAAGGCTTTTTCAGCAGGTGAAGGACTCAAAAAAATGTAACAGACTTAAATGTGTATGTGCACATTTATATACCAAGCATAATTTGAAAAAACAACATTGAGAAACACAAAAAAAGCAGAGGTTTACAAAATGGTAGTATAAAGAAAATTGTAGCTTATTCCTCTATGCCCAAGCTGCCAGTGGTCATCTCAACAAATCTGAAACAGTAGCAAAGTCCAGAGATAAATAAAGTGCACACCTATATCTGCTTGAAAACAGAATTGATTATTGTGTGACTAAGAAAATAATGGAGTGAGTTATATTATGTGTTGTCTCCTTGCCATATGTTACTTCTGCTGTGTTATGCTGCCACTGCATGTCACTCACAGTAGCAGTGAGATTTTAGCAAGGTTTGTGAAGTTGTGGTGGGATTACCCTGCTGCTTGCAGGGAAAAGATCCACCCTCATTTAAAAGCGAATATAATTTTGACTTCTACACAAGAGTATTTATTCATAGCATTATGTTACTTTAATTTAAATCCAGAGAACAGCTAGTGGCAGTCTGTGCTTTGTTTCTGGAGTTTACCATATCATTTTCTTTCACATTAAAATTCCAGTGGTTACACTACAGTTAAGCCATTCTCATTATTATCTTGTATCTTATATTCCAAACAACTTAGAAGTCAGTACACCAAAAAATGGAAGTTTGAAAACAAGCTTTTAAACACCCTAAAATTCTTTAATTTTTCCCCACTGCACTATAAATATGTAAGTATACATAAAATTGAAAACTATTTCTCAAATAGTAACATGTTTGTAACTCAGACATTATTGCATAACTGAAAGAGAACATCATAAATTATACCATTATTTTCTTTCATTGCTACAAGTTAGAAACTCTGAGTGGTAAAGAGCACACATTTTGTCTGGACAAATTCTTAGCATTGATTGATTTTATTTGAGGTGGGAGAGGTAAAGTGTATTTTTGTATTGTAAATTTTAAAGTTTGTATTGTAGCTTTACATATTAATAAAACAAACTTCATTATGTAATTTTTCTTACCAATCCCCCTATCTTTTGTTTTAAAATAAACTAGATTGTACTTGTTATTCTCTCCAGGATGAAATTTGGAGTAAGGTCTGACTCACACCTGCTGTTTTATCCACATGTTATCTTAGCTGTCAAAACCTTTATTGGAAGAAAATAGTATGAGTGAAATGAAAAGGATAAAGAGCCTTGTATGTAATCAAGATAGTATCTTTCTCTGCTTTCTGTTTTCTTCAGTAATCATGTAATTTAGAAATTTTTACTTTTTACTGTAAAAAAATGTAAGTTCTCACAAATAGATAAAAAATTAAGGCTTTGACTTTCATCAATCTTTGGGAAAAAAGGGAAGGAGAGGAGAGGAGAGGAGAGGACAGGACAGGACAGGACAGGACAGGACAGGACAGGACAGGACAGGACAGGAGATTTAGTGTAGAAAGGGTCTGGATTTCTGTATCTGGAAGATTTTTTTTCTTACCTGAAATCCAATTTTGAAAACTCTTTATGTATGGTACACCTTAGACCTCAGTTCAAAGTCGGTTCACATAGAACAACAAACTAACTCAGAAGAGTAAACTAACCAAGAGAAGCAAACTAACCCAGGACAGCAAACTGACCCAGAACAGCATACCAGCCCAGAACAGCACTGCCCAAAGTTAGTCAGGAAGAAAATACCAATACTAACAGGGACTTTCATCAGACCTTCCAAATGCTACACTTAAAACTGCAGAGAGGTGTATACATCTGCTCCAGAATAAGTTCTTGGATGGACATAGTCCTGGTATTCTGCTTTTTCAAGGTAAATTCGCCAGACTGACTTACAGATGTAGAAAGTAGTGTTTGGGTCTAACTGTATACAGTAGTGTCTAGAATTTCCTTAAAAAGAGAGAGCACTGGTTCATCTCCCTTCTGTGCTGTGGAGATGCACACATAGAAATCCAAATACGTATGAATGCATGTTGCCTGCTGTGGGGTGCAAATCAGTGGTAGGTGCCTGTGGCAACCCAGGAACATCCCAGTGGGCACAGGCTGAGGAAACGTTCAAGGTCTGCTGGGACAAGGAGATATTTTACAAGAACAAGTGTTATGTGAGCAGGAAATTCCACTTCCTATTTCCAGGATGCCTAACATTTCTGGTGATCAAGGCAGCCACTGGATGTTATGGCATATGTAATAAGACATCACATAGGAGTGATAACCTGTACCTGCTCCAGAACACCTGGAGCTCACTGCTGCACTGCCCAAGGGGTTTCTCTCAGTCCTGCATCAATCTTGACTCATGCACTGCAGTGAAGTGGTTGTTGTGAGATGGGACGAAAGTTTTAGATACGTAAAAAGCAGAGAGAGAAAAGGAATTTGGTTTTGTTGTATAAGAGGTGATTCAGGTTACTTGACAGAAATGTTTTCCTCATCTCCAGTTCTCAGTGATTATTTTAAATGAGGCCAGTGTGTTCTGAAAAGACAGAGGTTCTTGCTGAAAGGTACTTACATACAGTCTGAAGTATTGCTTATCTAGCAGAGGGCACTGATATGGAAGCAGAGGCTGGAATGCTTCTGGTTGAATGTCACAGCCAGACCAATGGTACAAAACCTGTACCCAAGGTTCTTAGAGCTTCCTGGTATCTAGAAGATTCTAAAGGTATCTAGAAAGTTGAAATAAAAAATGGAGGCATTTAAGGAACTGTGTGAAGTTTTGGAGAGTGACAGAAAAATGTCACAGGTCTGGGTTTACTGAGTCACTGAACTTTTTCATATTTGATAAAGTAAAATTAAATAAAGTCACATACAATGTATGGGGGAAAAAGACTCATTCTCATTACTGTTTCTGCTCAGGGTATTATTTTTTGTACTTGTACATTTTACAAGTATATTCTTCAATATTCTGATACCTGTCCAATGACACTGTCAGGAAACTTCAGCTTGAACAAATGATTTTGTTCTTCTTCTACCAGTGACTTGGAATTTCTCACTGCTCCTTCACCTGCTTACAAAGAGGTGAAATGATTTCATGAGTTTGTTGATTTTGAGGGCAATAAGCAATGCCTGAAAACAGAGCTCAGGCTGCAGTTTTGTCTGGTAGCTCGCGCCCCTCAACCTCTTAGGAAACCGCATCTTCTCCATCTCTCTGTGACACTGGAAAACCTGATTGAAGCCTTTATTTATACAGCCATAAATAAATAAAGCGAATTGTTAAGTAACCACCAACTGTTTTATTGTAGTTTGCCATTAGTGTGAAAGGTTTGCCAATTTATGCATCTAGCAAGTAATGATATCAACTAGGAAAAGAGGAAGCTCTTCTCACAGGGGAAAACTCCTATCCCCCCCGAATTCAACATGAAAGTAAACAGAGTAAAATTAATCTATAAATAAACAAAATAAACTCATATGCCACAACACCTTTCACACCAGTTTTAATAATCATGATCCGTGTCATTCAGAGGCTGTTTTAAGAACCAGCTGGGATAATTGTCGCTTGGCTTTGAATCCAACATTAGTACTAGAATTAGGAAATTGATCATTTTATCCCAGGTGCCAGGTGGCAAAACTTCTTTCCTCCCCAGGTATTGATAAATCCCCGGAGCTTACTGCAGGAGACAGCCTGAGGTGCGCAGTGATTAGCCTTCCTTTGCACTCCCCAGCTCTACAGGCAGCAATGTCAGAGGAGGGGAGATCAGCTAAAGCCAGTCATAGCAATCTGTGGCAATAACAACATGCCAGAACTCTTAAACTGCTGTGAGGGCTGATTTTTCTCCTTCCACCTCTGCTTTTTCTGCCTCCCTGCTGTAGAAATGCACCAGCATTGCACTCTGCTGATAGACTTGAACCTTTCACATCTCCTACACCTAGAATGAGGGAAAGGCAGCTGGATTCATAGCACCTCATCTGCAGAGTGTTGGCTGCCCAAATGAAGAATAAACAGGTGAATTTGGTGAGTTTCTTGTTTTATTTAAATGTGTTGAAAAGAACTAAGAGGGTTTTCTTAAAAGTTAATTTCAGATGTTGTAATTGTTCTTTCCTAAGTCTCTAGAGTGGCATGGCTAGGAAACTCTGGAAATTTACTTTAATAGCTCACGCTGAACCTCTGAGATCAGCTGCAGGCTGGAGTAGAATGACTGCAAAGCTGCAAATGCCTGCAAATATCACTCTTCTTGACTGATGCAGCATCAGGATACTAGAGACCTTGTATCATACAGCAATTAGCTGTTTACAGATTTGTTGCTCCAGAATGGGCAAACAAAGTGATGAATACAGAAAGGTTTCATGTGTTCTAAATAAATTAGCACTGTCGTGGAAGGGAAAAGATTAATTTCAAAACTACCACCCAGTTTAATGTAATATAACTGCATTAATTAATTCATGATGCTTTTAAATAATAGGGACAAAATAAAAAAAAGTTACTTTTTTCAGTTATGAAAGAATAATAGTGTTTTGACTCCTCTGTTCTGATTGCTCAATGATTAATTCTTGTACACAGAGTGTATACACGGAGTGCCAGTGTTTTGGTCTCTGTTGCCAGTAGAATTTGTCTACTTTTTCAGCAGAATTTGTTATATGGGGTAGGAAGTTGATTAAATGACAGTTGGTTTCTGCAGCCTGTTCTGGTACCAATATGCAAATGCATTTCAAGGGCTGATACTTAAGTGTGTTGAGAACTTTGACCAACCGGAATTGGTTTTGGATGAGTGAGATGTTTTCATCGGGGGTTTTGATTGTTATTGCTTTGGACTTCACAGTTTATTAGACTAAAGAGGCAAGGTTTTCAGGTGCAGTAAAACTTTTTATGTTATTTGGGTGACAAGAATGTAGAATTTTCTTGCTCTGTGAAATGGATTTTACACAGAACATGTCCTTCTGTGACTAAAACTGTACAAATAAATTTTCCCAAAGAAGGCTAATTTGGAAAGGTGCTCCAACTATGGTAAGTGATCTTACTGCTTCCTAAAAGATTAACTGTGAAGTAAAATGTCTTACTTCTCCTATTTTCCATATTGTGACTTTCCTTTAGAGGCACTCTAAGTGAGGTAAGTGTGAGAGATGATGTCTGATAGCAGTGTTATATGTGGGAGCAGAAGGAGCTTCTTTGGACAGAGTAGGGTTTGAGCAAGTTTAAAAATAAGCATTATATGGAACACCATCACAGTCCTCTGGCACAGAAAAGTGGGGACCTGCATTTTATTTTTGTAGGTTTCTGTAAACATACAAGTTGATTTATTGACAGCATTAGGACCTGTCTATAGATGGCTGGAAATTATAAAATTCTCATTACTGGAAAAAGGGACAGATAAAATGTAAAATGGATTCTCTGGATCTGTTCCGCTACTATTCGGGTTTAAGAGCAGAAATATTTTGAGATGCAAAATACACAGGTCTGTCTTGCTTGTGAGCAGCCTCAGAGGCAGAGATGCAGAGGGTGTCATATTTTAGTGCATAGCAAAGGAGATGAAGACATCCAGGAGTATTTCCCCAGCAAGTGAATAGCATGGTCAAAAGATCTCCGTGTTTCTGAAGGATTCTTAAAAATACATGCCGTTTCTGTCGTTAGCTATACTAACTGAACTTGTATGGAGAAGATGGCTTGAGGAGAAGTTAGGACTGGCATTTTGATTTGTAGTTTTTGGACCCCAAACATAGTATGTTAAAATTACATATGAAAATTATTTTAGAGATCTTATTTTTACAAAGTGATAGAAAAAAATATTTTTTCTAATCCACTCTCTTCATGCAATTATAAATGTACAAATACCCTTTGAAAATCACTAGCTTTTCATGAAGTTGTCTTGTGAAGGTCTGATATGCTTTTTGTATTTTTTTGTATTTCCTCTTTTAATGTAAAAAATTGCACATACTTAAGGTATCTGAACATCTGCTGATCTCAGTGTTCTCTGCAACAATCCTGTGACTGCTTTGTCATAAACAGTGAAGGGAACGCATACACGGACTATGGTACTGCTAAAACAATAAACATAAGTTCACTAGGGAACAAAATAATATTAAAAAAGAAGAAAACTAAACCCCAGTGTTGTCTAATATCAGGAATTTTTCTGAATGATTAGACTACTTTCAGAAAGACAACAGTATATTTTAAAATGGCTAGGAATGTAATTTGGAAGATATAATTTATAATAGAGATTAAAGGGTTAATTGTTTGCAGGTTTTATTTCCAGCCACTGAAAATGATAGTTTAGCTGTATGATGGCATTCTTCCCAGCTTAAATATCTTTATTACAAAAAGAGCAGGTGTAGTCCCTATCTGTACTGCTGTATTTTTGATTTTTAGTGGTACTCTACATTATTAGCATGAATGGTAGTGACCCTATCTTCACATACACCCTAAAACATATTGAAAATTGTTATTGTTGTTTAAAGGAAGCATCTTGGAAAAGGTCCTCCTGATGGTTGTAACAATATGAGCATATGATTCAAAAACTCCTGCTGTTGCATGACATCTCTTCTCCAAGAAGTTGAAGTGTCAAGGTTGGCCAGGGAGAATCAGCTTGCCTAGAGTGGCTCTGGTAAAGCTTTCCTGTGACTAACACAAAAAAAGAAAATGACAGGCTTTTCAGTATCATATATCTTTAAAGTAGATTTCTGCTGCTTTGGTCTTTTGGAGTCTGCTTCTATTGGTGTCCTCCAGCTCTAGCTCTGACCAGAACTCACCAGCTCACAGAAGGTCCTTCAGAAAATCACCTAGCAAGGTACCTCAAGGAACACATTTTCAGTGAAGTCAGGCCCAAAAGCACTTGTGAATTAGACATCACAACATTTTCCATCCACAGATTTTAAACGGATGGGTGCATCCCTGAGCAGTACCAGGTGGATCATTTTCTAGGCTGTGGGCAGAGCAGCAAATTTTCTTGCAGTGATTGTTAACTCTGGCATTTCCCACACATCTGGGTATCGATCTGCTCCACTTTCTGCCACTCTGCTCTGCTGGATGAAGGATTGCCTTTCTGCCTTTGGAGTGCTCATTGCTGCTGAGGTATGTTTCATGGATCTTCAGTGCACATGAGATCATATCTCACTGGAAAATAAGTGCTCTACCAACAAGTTGACTCACTCTCTCTGCTGGAGGGGTGATATGCCAGTGTCTGGGTCAGCAGAAGTTTGTCATGACTGAGAACCAGCTGTGGTGATGGATGTGTGAGTGTGGTGTGGGAGTTGCTGGCTCTTTTGAGAAGCAGGTGTGAAGTTTTCATGGCATGCAACACCCTGTCCTCACTTTGCTATGAAGGGCATAGCTGCCTGAGAAGCACTGTACTCACAAAATTACACCTAGAGTTACATTGACTGTGCTGATCATTAATTGGTGTTGTCTGATTGCCAACTTTATTCAGTATGAATAGCACAGAATCTCAGAGGAAAATGTAAAATCTTAGGAAGATTTCTGATCTGCTAAGAGAGAAGGGAAGCAGACTTTATGTGAAGAACCTGGATAGGGGTTTTGTCTGAAGTATGGTGACATGCAGTTGAATTTTGGTTTTCTTTAAGTGAGACCTTTCCTTTGAAAGACCAGATGCATGAATGGTTTGAAATACATTTTGGAGACTGAATGCTTTCTGTGGAATAAATGCATATATTCTAGGTTTTTCTCATCAGCATTAAGTGAAAGGCATCCTCTAATCCTCATTTTAAATAGGGTGGGTGGTCTTGTGATAGCTGGCTATCCTATCATGATTTTAAATGCGCCGTATGAACAGGATGACAGTGTCTTGTTGAAATGGAGACTGCATCCAGGCTTGAGGGTCACTCCAATATAGAGCCAATGCTTCCAGAGATGAAGTTGCAATGCTTTTTCTCTCTAAATAAATTTCTAGACCAGAGATCTTTTAATGAGTTCAAAACTAAGGGTTCAAATATGTAACACGAATTATTCCTTTAGTTCTTCTCATATTGTTCTCCGTAATTTCTTATAGCAAAATTTTGGGGATTCCCACAAATACCAAAAAAGGTTATCACAAGGTAATGAAGCTGTTGTTTAATTATGCTGCCAGGCCTTTAATTTAACATCCTGGAGATGCTGTGACCTTCCTGAAGACAGGGGGTTTTGGCTGGTGATTACAATTAGTTGCAATTAGTGTGTGAACTGTGAGCGGCTGGTCCTGAAGCCCCAGCCCACTCCGGGCTGCAGGACTGAGCAGGGATGAGCTCGGGTGTTCCTGATCCGGCTTTGCCCTCTGGTGGTACCCGCTTGAAAGATTCCCTGAGCTCGAGAGAGATAAAGCCTCTGGAGACCCTGAAAAGATCTGGGGAAACAGCAGCTGTGTGTGATGGGTGTAAAAGTACACCAAAAGAAGGAAAGGTCCCGCAGACATCAATACTGTGGATGCCAAAGAGGATGCCAAGGAAGTCAGAGGCAGCAAGGTTCAGTGCTCCTTCATCGAGGTAAGCCTAACAAGGAGGAGGTTTTCTCTGCCAAAAATGCAATTACTCACTGCTCTGACCAATCCTTTGACGTGACAAATACATGCACTTGAAAAATATCCCAAGTGTTGTCTTATTGAAGCTCAGCTCCTTTCCTGATTATGAGGACACACCCCAAAAAGACTGTCCTATATCTCGTTAATGGAGAGAACTCTGGGGAATTGGGAACTTTAATGGGAGACATCCTCTCCCCAGCTTTCAGAAAGTTCTGAGTAATTCTAATGAATTTTCGTGGACTGGCCTTTCATTTAACGTCAGGTGTTTCTGACGGGACACAGTTTTTTATTTTTGCAACCTGGGTGTTTCGTGTGCTGGCAGTTCTGCATGTGCATGAGTAGAACTTCTACTTCTCCTCTTGGAGAAAAAAATACTAATTATTTATAGGCTATAAGGGAAAGAAATGCAAAATGCTTATCTGAGAATACAATTGAGGTGTAAATCAGGTGTTGAACAGCAATTAGAATAAAGAATGTTGTAGTTTGAGGGGCTTAGTTTGAGGGGGACTGGCTTAGGCAATATCAAAAAAAGATGCAGATTTTGATGTCTAGATGCAGCTTTATTTAATATTTTTGCTGTTTCCTTTCCACCTTAAATTAGGAAACAAGGAAATTAATGCCTTTCAGGGAAAAGATGGATTTTTTTCCTCCTGAATCAAGTTTTTTTTAGTCTTAGGGAAAAGGTTTGGAACTGTTGTT
>JAWWEY010000130.1:4980949-4996584 GCA_035582745.1 Loriotus luctuosus
TGTAGCTGAGGAATATTCCACCAAGAAGTGGATAAATAAATTTAGAGGTATGTGAAGCTGCTCACCTGGCTGTTCTGGCTATGTTGCCAGATTGCTTCCTGGTCTGAATCTCTCCAAGTTCACTTTCATGCCAAAGCAGGTTAAGAACCGTGTTACAGACACCAAGGGTCCAGCAGGTCTCATTCAGTTATTTTCCACAGTTGTTCTCACACAGACTTGCCTGATTAGAGCCTTCCTCCAAAATACACCATTTTTGAGCAAAATTTCTTAAGGGGTGTGATCATTAGAGAAGAGATTGATCTGCTCAACATCACTGGTCATGTTTGGAGTACTTACTCTGCCCAGGCTAACATGTTTTGAATATCTCCTGTAACCCCTGGGAGAGCTCTGCTTGATGATCAGGAAACTGGTCTGAGCAGGGGGCAAATCCTTTCAGAGTGCATAGAGTTGGCTTTATAGGATGTAGAGTGTCCACAGGTGGGCTTACTTCCTACTAGAGTGGTTTTTTTAAAGATCCCTGTGCTCTCCTGGGTGATGCTTTATTCACAATTCCATTGTTCTCTGCCTCCTTATAGAGGTGCACATTCTTTTTTTTCATGTTCTCTTTAATATCCTGGTAAAACCTGTTTCAAAATCAGGGAATGGAATTTGCCTCTAAAGCAGAACATGCTCAGTGAAGCAAAGCTGGCTCTTTCAAATACAGGTGCCATGAAGTATCTTCACCTTACTTGTGATAAACTAAAAGCCTGTCAGACACAATACTGCTCTTACCTTCATAAAATCCTAGTCACAGGGGGTCTGGCATACATTCTGATTTAGACAGTAAAATTGATTTTGTAGTATTAAGCTGTTTGTGACTCATTAACCTGTTAGAAAAATCCCAGATGCAATAGACTAACTTTTAAAAAGCTGAGCTATTTCCTCTTCAGGTACAATGAAAATCTAAAAATAATAATTTTTTAAGTGTGCAACTTCTGGGAAAAGATAATTGGTTTTATTAATGTTAAAGATTCTGTGAAGTACATCAAATTGTGATGTAATATTAATGCATAATGATGTGAGCACAGCTGTTAGGCTACAAAGTAGGCAGATGCTGGAATAACACTTGAATCTCCTAGGAATGGGCTAAAATCTAGTAATCAAAACACAAGATGAAAAATAAGCATATGGAGAGGCAACACATTATCCACTCCTCTATGCTTTAATTAGAGCTAACTATTCAAAGTGGGATGTTTCAGCTGTGGTCTCATAACTCTACATCATAATAATAAATAATTGTGGACAAATAAAATTTCCCATTTTCTATGGCAGCATGTTCTGTGATTTAAACTGCAAGCACCTAATTAATTGTAGGTAAGTAAAACACAATAAAATGAAGTGAAATGCAGCTAAGAGAATTTTTTTTCTTCCATGGATTGGGATTTTCTCTTATAGCTTCTACAGTGATTGCAATTGTTAATAATGGCAAGAGGGTTTGTCTAACTCTGTCCTTTAAATATAAGAGGGAGAGACTTCAGATCTTCACGTAATTTTCTGTGAAATTTGGATAAGATTTTTAAAATTTTAGTCAGAAGTGCTCAGTCTCCATGCTGAAGAATAGTCTTGCAGGCAGATGGTTTTCCAACTTGTGTCACCAAATAAAGTCTGGCTAAAAGAAGTTCCGTATAAGCTCAGATTATGTTGGCTGATGCAACAAAAAGTACTTGCAGCTTTTCTAGCATGTCTGGGTTTTGGGTTGTTTTTTTTTTTTTTTTAAACCAGAAATTTAGACATTTTCAAAACTGAGCATTTGGGAAACGAAGTTTTCTTTCGAATTGACACTGACCATGTAATATGTATTTCAGGCTTTCTGCCCTCCTGCTGATGAATAACAGAATGTAGTTGAGAAGTTGTGCTTCTTTTAGCTTTAGAACAAATGTGTCCTTCAAAAGTGTTTACATATCTTTCATTCTATCTGTTAAGCTTGCCACCCTGTATTTGGGTGGGGCTTTTTCCCTCCTTTTCTCCTTTTGGTCTTCCAATAGAGAGCAGCAGATTTGCCAGTGGTGGTTAATAGAGCAATGTTACTGCTGCTTTTGGAGAGTCCAGGTGGGACAAACAATCTTGCAACAGTAATCAAATTTTCCTATTTCTGACGTCTTAATAGCAGAATGAAGCAGCAGGTTCTTTGACATCAGAAATGGAGAAAAGTGAAAACGTTTGTCTTGATTTTGACTTTTGAAATGATACAAGCAGATGTTAAGGGGAAAGGTCTTCTCTTCCATCTTTCTCCCTACTCCTACCTGAATACAAGGAAGTCTTCAACCCTCAACCCAAAGCACGTGGTGTTTTACATGTGTTGTTGAATCAGGGTTAGTGCATGAGCATGGCTTGCAGATTGACTCCTAGGATAGAGAGGATGTGAGTATCACAGAAACAGCAATCCTACAGAGGATGGAGGGAGGCCAGACAATCAGTGGATTCATCTACAAGTATATACACCTGTAGAACTTGATGTAGATAGGAGTTTATACAGAGACATCTGTTTCATTAGCTATTATGATAGTCAGTACCAGTTTAATATTACACGATTATAGGTTGTTTTGAAATCACCAAAGAACTCTCATATCACTATATGTCATCTCTAAGATCATTAAATACACTACAAAAATATTATTTTCTAGGTGGTGGTTGTTGAAGGTTAGGAATACTAATTGCATTAAGTCAAAGTGCACTTTCCTAACTGAGCTACATGCTGTTATTGGGAGAAGTTTTCAGCCTGAAGGTGCTCATTCCCCACACTCAGTGAGAGAGCTGCCTCATCCTTTTGCAGCAGGTCCAGAGGGCCACAAAGATGACTGAAAGAATGGAGCATCTCTCCTCTGAGGAAAAGCTGAGGAAACTGGGATTGTTTAGCCGGCAGAAAAGAGAGTGCAGGGGAGATCTTATTGTGTCTACAGTATTTTTAGGGGGTATTTAAGGAGGATGGGAACAAATGTTTCATCAGGGCCTGCTGGACTGGGACAAGGGGAAATGTTTTTTACCCACAAAGAGAGTTAATTTGGACCATTGTAAGGAGGAAGTTTTCCACAAAGAGGGTGATGAAACACTGGTACTTGTTGCCTAGAGAGGTGGTGAGTGCCGTATCCCTGGAAACTCTCAAGATCAGGTCGAACAAGTCTCTGAACAACCTGATCTACTTAAAGATGTTCCTGCTAATTGGAGGGGTCTTGGGCTAGAATAGAAGGCTTTTCAAGGCCCCTTCCAAGCCAAAGTATTTTATGATTCTGTGGCCCACCAGCTAAGAGCACTGGAGTAGCAGGGCATCACTTTGTCCCCCTTCACCTTGGTGGAGGCAACAGGGCTGAGCAAAAAAGTCATAACAGGCAGCTTCACACTTTCAGATAATAGACCTGGCTTTAATCATCCTCTCCCTGGGGCATCCAAACCTTTGAGGTACCTCCAACTAAGGGAAGATTGGTTCTGCCTTGCTGCAATTTCATACACTCAGTTGGAAATGAGAAGACAAAAGGCAGTGGGGGCTCTACCTGTCCTCCTCTCCCCTCCCTTCTTTGTTCTTTGGAGTCCAAACTTTGTAGAAGAAGAAGTGGGGAACAGCAAATAGTTGAAGAAACAGTTGCCACATACCTTTCTGTAAACTCTGGGTATTCTCAGGAACCTCTTGTTAAAAAAAAATATGTGTGAAATGACTTAATTATAATCACAGGATCATGTAGGCCAAGTTCTAAAAAGTATCCAGTAGCTAATGACCCTTTTGTCAAATGTCATGTTGTTTACTTCTGTCTTAGGTTGTGCAGGCTCCCTGCTCCTGGACTTGTTAGGATGATATATCATTAATGTAACTCCTTTTATGCTTCTATTTCTTTCTTTTGAATACTGACTATTTGCCACTGATTGGAAGTAACAGGGACATATATTTACATTTCCACTGATACATATTTCCTGCATCATTATTCTGTTTGCTAGCAACAGTTCTTTTTGCTTTTTAATGATCTGACTCATTGTTTATTTTCCATGCACCTTTGCTTAGGAAAAAAACTTTTTAGGTCCTCCTTACTTAGGAATAAACATTGTGGTCTTAGGAAGAAACATATGCTGTAGCACTTCTTAGATCCAATATTTCTTGTAACTTCCCACACAGAGTTTAACCTGCTCATCAAAATAGTGAATTACCAGAGTTCCCTCTACTTTTTCCAGAAGAGATGAGGAGAGAGAGAAAGAGTGTCCACTGGCATGGAGAAAGGGAAGAACTCAGGCCTATGAAAGCAGACCTCAGGTTGACAGAGGTTTCCATTTACTTTCATACTTTAGGAATCACAGAGACAATCATTGCAATAACATAAATGGCTTATCCCAGCCCACAAAGGCTGGTGTGGCCCTCTAGAATAACCTGTCCTGCTGGCACTATAACACAGCACTGAAGCTCAAAATACCTGTCTACATACATCATGGCCCTCCAAGCCAGAGAGCAGATCCTGTCCTTTGTGCCTCCATAACTGCTGTCAGGCATCTGAGCCGTGTTAATTGCCAGCCAGTCTGTGCTTACAGGCAATAGGGTGCGTCCTTTGTGGGCTTAGCCCACATTAAGAGGGTAAAGATGAATCAAATTGATGCACACTTACCATATCCTGTAGCTGAAAATACAGGCACTCAGGACAAGCCAGCTTCATGAACCATGGGTAAGAAACCACATGCTGAAATTCAGCCTAAGGATGTGCCCCAAGGATGCAAACTGGAACCTGTTCTCTTGATTTCCTTCCACAGTGAATTCTGGTTTCTGCTGCGGTCACTTTTGAAAGATATGGAATCACTAAAATCCTGTTTAACAACAAAAGCAGTGGAGTTCTTCCATGTAAACATATTGGCATATTGCATCCTTCTACTCTCCTATTGGAATGGCAACTCCTACTTGGCATATTGCACTCTTCTACTCTTGTACAAGTAATGCTTTTGCTGTTCACTGAAGTAGCTAGTATACTAAAATAATAATGTTGCCTTTCTGCCCAAAGTCACTAGCCATGACTCCCCTTCTTTGTCTAGTGCATCACTGTTAATGTGATATTTTATCCTTTCCTTCTTCTCTGTGTTCTGAGTGAATGGAAATCACAGCCCTGTAGAGGGTGTATGTCATAATGCGCCAGACTGTTATTTCCATTGCCATTTGATTCTCATGCCTTTCAAATGCTCTTTTAAGCTAACCATTGCATCAGATTCACCTACAGCTGCAATTTTTACCTTGTTACAACAAAAACCTTTTAAACTCTTTGCTACATTCTTTTGCTCCTACACAAATGGTTAAAGTAGTAACATTTGACTTGCATTTAGGGTTAAGTGACCAGCTGCACAATTTTCATTTTGGTCTTTCATAAGTTTTAAGATAGGCCTCACTGTGTGCCTGAGATTAATCTGTGCTGTAGGTCAAGAAAATATGATTGCATGTAGTTGCTATGATAAAGATCTTACTCATGAAAAGGAACTGGGGAGGGTGGGGGAGGAGAGGTCGTATCAACTCAGCTCATCTGTTTGGATGAATGGACTCTTCAGGTTTGGATTTGCTCAGATACTTCAATTACCTTAGTTCTTTGTATTCTAATCAATTTTAATATAATGAGACAAGTGAACCTGTATTTTGCAATATACTTTTTTTTTTTAATGTCTATGAGGGAAAATTGTCTTTTTAAGCTCAGTACAGCTTCTGCTCAGTTAGCCCAGATACATCTTTTTTAGCCTTTTTTTTCCTGTAACATACTTGCTGGTGAGTCTTATGCACAAACATGAAGAAAAAAGTTTACCTAAAAGCCATTCAATATTCAATGTCTTTAATATGGAAAGATAAACTTTAAAAACAACTGGTTTGGAAAGGGACCAGCTGAAAGAGATTCATTCATGTGAATGTTGATCCAGGTGTAAACGTCCCCTACAGGATATGACCCAAAGAATGCAGGCAACAGATGCAGTCTGCATCTTCTGTGAGAAATATTTCTCTCAACCAGGAAGTATCAAATCAGACTGAGTGGATATTTTTTCCTTAAAATTGGACTGTGGCAACTGGCACTCTCATAACATATTTTCCTTTCAATGCTAAGGGAGTTTCTTAGATAAATTTAGGGATACTGAGGTTCTTGGTCACTGTAAGTAATTCTTGGTCATATTTAGTCTTGCTAAGATGGTATTTTGCCTTTGTGTTCCTTGGTGGGTAAAGTCTCTTTACTAAAGTTACTGTCAAGAAGGGTTGCTGTCCTCCAGCTTCTAAACCTGGATGAGAGGTATGGAGGACACTGATGACATGTTACTTTCCTCTTTAAATCAAGAATCAATGAGATTTATTTCATTCACTTTGTTGTTTTAGGCCTTACAAGTAATGACAGATGACTAGAGCACAGCATTAAGTATAAAAAAGAGTGGGGCATATAAAGATGAAATTGAGATTTTTTGCTCTGTGTGTAAAACAGTATATGAAAAAAGAATTAAACAGCAACAACAAAAAAAAATCTGTAGTTCTGCTGAAGGATTCCAAATGAGAATTGTGTTAAATTAGAGTAGCTCAGTCAGTGCAAAACAATTCCCATGTTGACTACCATTTAAGCCTGGCCTAAACAGTTCTCCATTTGAGGCCCATTCTCAGCATCCTAGTGAATGCCCCTTGCTGATGTCAGTCAGACTCTGTGCTGTCGCTAGAGGCTTTGACTTCACCCACGCCCTGACGCAGAAGTGAATGTCCTGCAGCAGAGAAATTTCCTGTAGGCACGGCAAGATGAGACAAGAGGAGAGCTGAGGCAAAGAACCTCACAAATTGTTCTTGCGGACAGCGTGTTCTATGTCATTTCACAATAAGTCCCAGAGCCTTTAAGCAATAAACCAGATCTCGGTAATGACCCACTTTTCAGAGATACAAATTGGGATGGGGGTAGGGGGATGTCCTTTTCTTTGCTTCAGCAGGAGATTGCAGGAACCATCCCCTTTATTAAACTTACTGAACTTACTGAAAGCAGGATCTGTGAGTTAGTCCAACTAAAACCCACAATATGGTGCCCTCTACTGAGGCATTTCACCTCTGAAGAGTTTTTGGGATAGTTGTGGGACGTTTTCACGTTTACCAGGGCTAGCTGTTAATCGTAGCAGCTACGCTGCTTCATTTGTCACCAGTTAACAGGCTCAGCAGAAAAACACAGCACAGGTCATCAGAGCTGGATTGTTTTCACCACTTGATTTTCAGCTGTGAGCCTAAAAATGCCAATATGTATGCAATTTTTGTTCCATTAAGTTCTTTTAATCATTCTTTCCTTTCTCCTTCTACAGCTGTAGGAAGGATAATCTCAGTTAGAAGCATTAAAAATAAACAGACAGGATTCTAACAGGAATTGATCTGTGTAAACACAAAGGAAAACCATAATATATTTGTTGTGTGAGTCTCTGCATGGGTGATTATTCTTTACAGAACATCTCATCTCCTGTTTTCCTTTTTCATGTTTATCTTACTTTTTTTTTCCTTTTTGGACTGAAGTCAGTAAACTGTCTTCCTCATGCTTTATTGCTGAAGTTAATTTTCTCCTAAATTAACAAATATAAATAAAAAGGGTGTTTGTCGAAGAAGAAGGAAGAATGCAACCATCTTGAAATTATTAAAAAAAGCTCTTAAATCCAATTTTTAAACTTCTGTGACTGGCTGGTGTTTCTCCCCCACATGCCTCCTGAACACTGAATATCTGTATAGGACATCTGGACATTTGTCAGTTTTGAAATATCTTTGCCTGCACATCAAACATGGGCTCGGATGCATTCTGGTATGTATCAAGTTCTCCAGTACTATCAGTAACAGAGAAACCTCCCATAACATCTAATTAGAGAAAGCTTAAATTTCTTATATTTTTTGCATGTCTTTCAATTCCAACCAAATTTACATCATTTTTGAAAGTGTTCTGTACTAAGTCACCCTCAACTACTACCAAAAAACATGCTGAGTACAGAGTTTTTTGCATTACTCTTTCAGCATTATAAAGAATGGCACAAGTTTTGTAGTCTGCATGAATGGAGTATCTTAATGCTCAACATAGCCACACTTTTAATGTTGCTTCTTGTGAAATGGTAGGCTTGATTCTTGTTTATTTTACTGAAGAATGTACTCCTTTTTTCCTCTCCCTCTCCCTCTCCTTTTTAAACTCTAGTTTAACTTTTCACAGGTTTGTAAGAATAATCTCTTAAAAACTCTTTCCTTCTTCAAAACATGATCATAAATAAGGATTTTGGTGTAAACAGTTTAGATTTTTTTTTAACTTACAATATGTAGTGGGAGACATTAAATTAAGAAAATATTGCTAGACTGAAGTTTTTACAGTAAACAAAATATTCAGTACTTTCTACATTGGCAAAGAACTTAGGAAGCATGTTTTCAAAAAAATCTAGCATAAATTCTCCTGAACTTTAGTCTAGAAGCATGTCAAGAGTTGTTCATTTATTACTATAATATGTCTAAATTAGATTTAGAAATTATTATTTCTGGAAGTTAAATATGAATCCTCTTTTGTGCATATTCTTTAAACAGCTTAAGATTTTTGGATACTGAGTCTGTTGCAACAACAGAACCAATAGGCATAAAACCAATTTATTGAATGACTTTATTTTCCTTAAGTATATAGAAAAAAGGTGTTCACAATAGGTAGCTTAGGTTTTTGTGTGTTTGGTGGTTTTCTTTATCTTCTGAGAGCTTCAGCAGGTTCTCAGATCAACATACTAATTTTTTATATGCAGACTGATGGGGATCAGAAGAGGTCAGACTAAATGATTTGCTTTGCATGCTACCATTACTTCCCAAAACTGCTCAGCTACAGAGTCATAAATAGATGTTATTCACAACAAGAGCAGGTGGCTAATTAAAAAAATACTGTAGAAGGTGTTAGGAAGTTATGCAAATCAGTGTTAATTTTTTTGCCTGGTGTAAAATAAAAGCATAATTGTATTTGTAAATTTTTATTTGTATAGGGCAGAATCATTCAATAAAACTAAAAGCAGCTTTATCACCTCTGATTAATGGATTTTCAAAAATAACTTTGTTGTATGGATTCCAATGTCAGCACAATCTGGCATGGCTTAATCATGGCTTAACCACAAGCTCTCCTCTGTAATTTGGCAGGAGATTCCAGGAGTCAATCTCAATATTTCCCCCAGTCTCTGTAATTGCTGTGGAGTGGTGTACTGGTCATGCTCTGGACATGTAGGGCAATGACACTACCATCAGTGCAGAGTTAACCATCAGTTCCTCTGATTTTCACTTTTATCTGTTGAGAAGTAGGTACACAATCACTTTGGCCAGGAATAATTTCAGAAACAGCAAATATCCCTAAAGAACAAGTACCCACTTCCCTTCCCTTTTTTATAGGATGGGTGTTCTGGGGTGTGCAAGACCCCTTGAAGTCTGAAAAAAATCTCTTTCCTCACTCCTCTGCACCATGTATTTATGACAGCTCCTCCCTGGCATACCACTCTTCTGCTTACCTCATGTAAAATTCTTTTGGCTCGTCTTCTTTTTTCATGAGGTTTATCTTCCTTTCTTTAATCTCCCCATCTTCTCCCTCATGGCCCCAAGCTCTCTATTTTCTTAATAAACTAAGCTAAAATAGTACTGTCTCCCCGAATTCTGTCACACACCCTCCGCCACCTCCCTCCCTTCTTATTTCAGTAGATATAATACAAGATTAGACCTAAAAGAAGTCAGCCTCAGTGCAATCCCCTTAAATGATCAGTACTGTTTATAGCATCTGAATGTTTAAAACAACGTCTCCTAAGATGCTGCTGGTGCTAGGATATTTTTTTTTTAAAGAGTAACCTAATTAATGAGTTTTGTATTCTGCTTTTTGTGTTCTGGCACTCTCTGGAAGAAAACTCTCACACTGCACACTGAAAGTTCCATACCTGTAAAATGAATTGCCCCTTTTGTCCCACCCTCTTCCAGAAGACCTTGTTTGAGTTTCATGTCATGTACATTGAACCAGATCCTTACATTCATATGGACTGCTCATTTTAAACACTAAATTCCTTGGCTGAGTGACATAAGTTTTAGCAAAAATTAAAGATTACAATATTTGTAGACTTTGAAGTAGAGGATTATGGCATAGATTTTGTCTTCTCTGTCTTTTTTTCTTCCAGCCCAGGTCACCAAGTGGCTACAGGGAATTTTAGACTCCAAGCCCTTTTTTCTCCCTTTCAAACAATCTCCAGTACCCATGCATACATGCTGCAGGAAAAGTAGTACAAGATAACAGAGCATGAAATATTTTGGATAGAAAATATGGTACTTGTTTATGAAATCTTTAGGCAAGCTTGTTTTATGAATTCACTTTTTCCTCCCGTGCTCTCCATGCACTCACTCTTTTACATACACACACACACGCACACACACAAGCACACAAGCACGTACGTGCAAGCACCAAGAACTGTGTCATCCAAGGGGACATGTGTTTCCATCCAAACCTACTGCATTCATACACCAACTTTAATATTTCTGTTAAAAATCTACAGCATCAAATAGCAAAGTATTTGGGGCAAAAAAAAAGTCTGGAAAAGTTTGCTTTCTTTCTTTCTACTGTACAGACTATGTCATAAGGAGAGGTAAAAAAGTGAATCACCTGTATTTTAATGTAACACATATCTCTACTCTAAGATCACAGTGACTGTCGCTTCAGTAGAAATTAAGGCCAGGTGATAGCAAACATTCTGTTCTTAATATAACTTATCAGTCTTTTTGAGTATGTGTTCATATTAAAAGACACAGAAGTCCCAAATATGGGAGAGAATTAAGCTGCTAAAAGAACATGAGTACCATGGTAACTATTATTTCCAGAATTCACAAGTTACAATTGGAGTTAAGAAGATATCTGTCACTAATTATGGAAGATACTTTGTATAGGCTAATGAAATAAACTCCAGGAAATCAATTTTTAATTTTTTTAACCCAGTCATGAAAAGATTTCAGTCTTTATGCTTAAGACTAAAAATAACTTTTTATTTTTAACTGCATTGAAAGACCAACAAGTTTTTCTTGCAGTGTAACATTTACTAGTTTAAGGCTTATAGATCTATCATTAACTAGAAACGCTCTTTCTTGGCTTTGAAGAGTGCATTAAAAAATGTTTTTTTCTATTCATTATGTAAATTCCCCCAAAGTGCTATAATCAAAGGAATGAATACAATAGAGTAATGTTAGTGGGTTTATTTTGCAAAAGTTTGCAGAGGTTCAAGTGCTAATCTACTTAAATATGTATATAGCTCCAGAGGCAAACTTACTCATGCAGAGCAAGTAATTATTGTATTCAGGGTTTGTATCTAATAACACTTTTACTGAATGCAATGTATAAGATCAATCTTCTCATCTAAAACACTGCTGATATGAAAATCAAACGTTTAATAGCTGGCACATTAGTACTCCATGTAGCAACGCTTGCACATTCAGCAGTACTTCATGAAGCTTCAATAAAAATCACTAGCAGTTCTACTGGCTTTGAAGTTCAGTATAGGTCCCAGTGCTTTTTTGGGCTAAGATCTTCATTTTATTTGAAAGAAAATGTTACAATGATAAACTCAATAAAAGCCAAAATCTTTATGTATGTGAATAATAACTGAACTGTTAAACTCCCATCTGCCAGGTGTCAGAAGTAAGAATTACATTAACGGATTGTGAAACTTCTCTTATATAGATTTAACAGCTAATTGTGGCTGGATCATGTCGATATTGATCCTGTTCAGGACTTCTCTTCTGCAAAGAATGGTGCTTGGCAGCCATTTGAATCAGTTCTGAGGTCATTGCCATTCCAGCTTGGCAGTAAGCCTGGCAGAATGTCTAGGAGAATGAAGGCACACCTACAGTGATGGATAAAGATTATGATGTGGTTATCTACAAAGGGGAATTAACTTTCCTGGGAGAGATAAACCAGTTCTATCTATGAGAAGGATACACACCTCATTCAAGCATGGGAACTCTCAGTATTGGAAGGTTTTTCTGTGGGAAAGGGCATTGAGGTGGCCCTCATTAGGAATTCTCTTTTAGACATAAAGAAAAGTGAGGGAAAAAATTGCTTATGTTTACCTTCAAGATTTCCAGAACTTTTGAACTGAATATCTCCACTTCTTCCTTTAAAAAAATGAAAGAGTGTTGCAGGGGCCAGATACCTTCTGTGCACTGTACAGGAAAACCTGAAAAAATAGCCAAAATATACTATCCCTCTCTCTTTTGCTAAAAACTTTACTTCTTTACTTGCAGATATTTTTATGAATTGTGTAGTGCTCTGCTATTCAAGCATTTGTATGACAGATTTCTACAGGGGGAACAGAACAGTGAACCAGTTATGATTTGAGGCATTGGTGGCCTAAAAGGGAAATGGAAATGCAAAATCAGAGAAAGGACCCAACGTTGAATAGACTAACTTGGCACCTCTTCTGTTCTCCTTGGCATCTAGTGTTTTATCCCTGACAGCCAACTATATAGCCATCAAAGATCTCTTATTCACAATTTGATTCACAATTAATTCAGCAATCCAAAATTATCACAGAGTGGAGTTCAGCATTACCACCTGTTTAGCCTAGTGTGTCCCAAATCTTTGCATATATTAGCAAAAATATAATTACAAGAGCGGGGTACAAAAGCAAAAGAGATAAATTTGCACAGGTACATCTTAGTTTGCTATAATTTTTTTTAATTGAGAGGAATTAATTCAAAGATAGAGTGTAAGAATGGAAACGACTCCTCACAGTTGCAGATTTTTTCCCTTGTTGGTTATATGGCAAACTAATATACCTGGGGTTTTTAGGCAACAATATGGGGTGACTAATTTATGTGCTGAAGAAATGCACTCACTTTTCAAACACTGAACTGGGTTTTCAAAGCCAAGGAATTGTACTAAGATTAATCTCAGTATTGTGCCTTACTTGGTGACTAAAGGATTAAATACTGTGGACTTGCACTTGCACAAACTTGTTGTTTAAGGCTAGGATCATCATTCAGCTGGTTGGTGAAAGTATGATTTATTATAATTACTGTATAAAGAGAAACTGTAGTTCTTAAAGAAAGTGACATTTTTAAAAATTATAACTCTCCTTATTCTCTTGAAGTTTAATATTGGTGAATAATAACTACTGAAATCTGTGTCTAATAATTTGGCCCAACCTATAACGCAAGACCAGTGTAATCTTTGAGGTGCCTTCCAACTCAAATAATTCTGTGATTCGATGACTTGCTAAATTGACTTCTTTACTTGTGCCCATTAATTGACATTTGCATACTTTAAACAAAACCACAAATACTGTGAAGATGCCAGGATGTACTTTGATATTTTGTCTTAGGCATGAGGCCCAAGAGTAACTGCTTCCATACATATCTGAACTTTAAAGGCCCCTCACCTGAAGGCAGAATGAGCGTCTGTGATAGCACAATAATTGTTCACTTCTTGGGTTACAAGCAGGTTTCATGGTCTAAGCATAAATATGTCATGCCATCAAATGCTGTATCACTAAGTGTCAAATGTGTCTTGAAATGAATATTTAATTTAATGTTTATGTAAAAATAGGCTACAATCCAAGCTGAGCAATTCTTTGTTTTGTTCTGAATTTGTTGCCTGTTTTTTTGCATAATGAACGACAGCCCCAGAAAAAAAAATAGTGTGGAGTATTTGCTCATGATGTCTGCTCACTTTCTAAGCTATTGCAAATGTTGCTCACAATGTTGTAGTGGAGACTGTGAACTTTTGATGTGAACAGATGGGAAAAAGAAAACTGAGTGTAATTAAAACTTAAATGTTGAAAGTTGATCTTGCAGTCTCTGCTCAAAATGACTTCCCTATGTAGAGAGAGTTCAGCTTGAATAAACACCACACGAAAGGCTTCTAAAAAACCATAGAAATTTTCCCATTGTTTGTCCTTTCATGCTTCAATGAGGTGACCAGGTATAATTTAGAAAAAGAAGTTAATAATCACCAATGTTCTATAAGGCTTCTTCTAGTGGTGACCCAGAAAACAATCTATCTGTTCCCAGTGTCAAGGGTGCCTAAACACAGCAAGGCAAGAGTGATCAAGTGGCTAAGACATTAATGCACTTAAAAAAGTAGACATTAATAATACCTGATTCAGTTTTAAAGTTACTGTGACACACCAGAGGTCACCTCAATGTTATTTTCCAGACGTAAATTGTCAACAGTGCTTTCCTATTTAGTCCATTATCCTAAGATGATGACTCAGATAAACACAAAAATACAAAGTTCATTTTCTAGTGATCTGGTAGCACAAAGCTCTACCTCCACATCATTCACATTGAATAGAAAAAAATAGGCTCAAAAAACCCAATACTTTTCATCCGATGTTTGGTCTGTTTGTAACAAGAACCTTGTTCCTATTTAGTTTATAACTCTTTTTTCTGTGAATGATACAAACAATACTTAATTTAAAAGGTTTCACCTATAACCTTCAAAACCCAGAGACTGCTGTTGATTTGTGCTTTAGAAGATAAATTGTACTGTGGTATTTTCCAAAAATTTCAATATAAATAGCTTTATGACCTAAAATCTAGAATTTGAGATATTTTCATGGCATATTCAGAATATGAATTCTAGGTGAGTTGCAAGGATGATTTTGTTGTCTGACTTTCAGAAAAGTGTATGATCACCTTCACTCTTTGTGTAAGCAAGTTATGACTGGTTACTGCTTTCAAAATCAAAGCTGTATTTTGTTGGAGTCTTGCCACTCTCAGATCATGCTTTGGTTGAACTAAACAAGACTTTTATTAGTATCTGCCAAAAAATATTAGTATAGGATTTATCTGTCTCTCTGCAAAACTGCAAGGTATAAAAAAAGAAGAACATTTGTGTTAGAAAGTAAGAACAGTATGCAGCAACTCCAGTACAGAACTTCTAAATACAACTATTGCCAGCTTTTTATTTCAGTGTATTTAACTTCCTTAATTAAAATTCTGTAAAGTGGAGAATAGAAAAACGATCTTCCACAGTGCAGGTTATAAAAAGCAGAGGTGTATGACCCACTCCTAGTAGTAGATACACAAAAGAAACTACAACATTTTTCCTGTTTTAAGGCAAGTGAATCATTTGCATCAGTTATTGGGGTTTTTCCTGTACTAGTAGAAAATTTTGAGAGGAATTTGTTTAATAAAAAGAAAAAAAAAGTTTAGCAGAATACTTGGCCTTTGAAAAATGTATATTTTAAATTATGACCCACACTTTGAAAAGGAATCTCATGAGTTTGAGGCAAAACCAGAAGTACTTTCAAGCCCAATAATCAGCTTGTGCCCTACAACATCACAGCAATGGCAAACTTGCAAAGATGACAGTCCCACAGAAGACTCAGTAACAGCTCTGGCAGCACCATGCTGCTGTGACAGCAATCTGAGTACACCTAAAGCAGATATAAATATGAATTCTTCACTAACAGGAAGAGGACTGTTATCAGAAACACGGCAAGGAATAGCACATTTTTACATGGTGCTTATGATTGCTTTTCTGTTTCTTATACCATAACTATGAAATATCCACAGGGGCTTCATTCACAGGTCTTTTCTCAAGACATCCTTGACAGATCGAACAGCAGCTGGGCATCAGCTTTCCTGATGTCAAGCCTTGTGCTAGAAGATGCTAGGATCT
>JAWWEY010000130.1:5008725-5028394 GCA_035582745.1 Loriotus luctuosus
ACAATCCCCTCCCTTGCCTGGTTGGCAGTGCTGGGCCTGATGCCCCCCAGGACACGCTTGGCCCTCCTGGCTGCCAGACCACTGCTGGCTCATGTCCAACTTGCCATTGACCAGGACCCCCAGGCCCCTTTCTGCAGCACTGCTCTCCAGCCTCTCATTCCCCAGTCTGTGTGTACAGCCAGGGTTGCCCCTCCCAGGTGCAGAATCCAGCACTGTCCTTGTTAAACTTCATGTGGTTGGTGTGTCATATGATTGATGCTCAGCTCACTAATTTCTTGTGGTCTGTCTGAGGGCCTCTCTACCCTTAAGGGAATTAAAACCACCTTCCAGGTTAGTGTCATTGGCATGCCTTTGAATCCCTTGTCCAAGATGTTGAAGAGGAGTGGGCTGAGGATGGAGCCCTGTGGAACCCCACTAATGAGCAGGCTCCAGTCTGATGTCGCCTCATTCGCCGCAACCCTTCGTGCCCAGCCCATGAGCCAATTGCTCGCTCATCAGGTAACGTTCAGCTGCCTGCTGAACATTTGTCTAGAAGGAGAGACTGTTTCCAAGGCTTTGCTGGAGTCCAGAAAAATTACCTCTACCGGTTTTCCTAGATCAACTGAGTGGGTTACCCTATGGTAGAAGGAAGTCAGTTTTGATAATCAGGAGTTTCCCTCATGAAGGAGTGCTGGCTGGCGCACGCTGATGACTGTGTTGTCCTCCCAGTATTTTTTCAAAACCTCCCAGAATAATCTTTTCCATGGTTTTACCAGGCACTGAAGTGAGACTGACAACCTGTAGTTTCCAGAGGCCTCCTTCTTGATCTTTTTGGAAATCAGAAGAAAGTTTCCAGCTTCCAGTCAGCTGAGACCTCTCTGGGTTTCCAGGACCACTCCAAACCCATCGAAGAAGGCTTTATGATGGCATCAGCCAGCTCTTTGGGTATGGTCAGATGAATCTCATCAGGCCCCATAGGTTTGTAGGGATGCAACCAAGTAGTTTAAAAGTAGAACTAAGGTAACTCTAACCTGGAATGCTGAAATAACTTTCTCGTTGGAAAAGCTGACTGGTTAGAATAGATTTCCATATTTGCTCTTTTTATTTTTATTTTGAAGGTTGCTATCATGGAGAGTCCAAATCTGTAGTAGCTTTACTCATTCAGATTTCTCTGCTTGTGCAGTGTAAGCCAACTTTTGCTGTAAAGGTTTCCCAGATACCAGAAGTTCTTAACAGCCAGATGTGCTCCCACGTAATTTTGCTAGTCATCTCTCAAGAGAGTAGGGTACAAGAAAAGGAACTACCTGTGTTTGGGTGACTTAGAGTTTCAAAGGGCCTGGTAGGAAGCTCTGGTGCTCAAAAAGTTGTCATAGGAAATGAGTAAGACTATAGTAGTGTCAGAAGCTGTGAGTGAAGCTTGGAGACAAGTGGAAAGCTTTTGAGGCAACAAGGCAGGCAAGTGAGACTTTAACAAGTTCAGCAGTGAGGATGGATGCAGTGAGATTCACCTCACAGCATGAGCTTATTTATTCTCCCATTCAGTTATCAAAATTGTGACAGGGCTACATTTTATTCAATAAAACTGTTTTGAAGATGGCAATCTTTTGGTTTTAGATGTGCTTTTTAGTTTCAAGTATTCCCCTAATGTTTAGGTGTTAGAGTTATTTTAAAAATTATTATTTAAAGACATCTGTCAATCTCTTACACTGGCAATGGAAGAACACAGATGCTGTGTGGTATGAAAACAATTTAATCAGAATTCAAGCATTCAACCCATGTGGACAAGAGCTAAAAAGTCTCGAATTCATTTTTGACACAATGTGTTTGAAGTTGGTAGGACATGCTCTCATGCTGAGCATATAAAAGCTTTAAATATAAGAATGTGAAAGTCTAGGGGTACTATAAAGGTTTTATGGGTTCATAAAATTAGTTCATAAGCCAATAAGAAGGCAGGCTCCTTAGTTATGATTGTTCTCTGTAAGTAGATTTGACAACCTTAGTAAAAGTTACGGTAGTTATTTCTCTGGAGTACTGAGAGGACATTTGGGGTGTCTTGTTTCACTCTGTTGCATCAGGCACGTCTTGATGCAAATACAGCAGTAATAATTTATTCCTCTCTCAGTGTTGTAGTGTTACAGTATAGAAGCCATTTCACATTCCAGCTAGGGTGACATTACTCAGACTACAAACAGTTACACTGCCTACAGTTGCTGAAAATCTAAGCTGAGTAATTGGGAAAATGCAGAATACAAGAGGTGGGTTGCAATGCACAACTGTCTTAATGGTGCACAAGAAAGTGGTTTCATTAACTGAGACACAGTGCTGTTAATAATGTGACTTTTCTGAGGTGCTTTAAAGAGGGTACAACTAGCAAAACTGCAAAACAATCACAGAAGGATATTATTCAATACCTAAGTAATGAAGATCCTTCCATTAGTAGATTATCAAAAAAGTGTTGAATCTTAATTCAGTAAAGAAACATATGTGTGATTTTGGTTTGTCAAGGTTTGGCTTGTCAAGGTTTTTCTCATTGTTATGAACAAGATGCTTCTAGGCTACAGAGATTCTGGTTTGGATTTTTTTTCCTTACAGAGACAAGATAATTACTGCATGCCATATAAACAATGACTATGAAATATAAACACAAGTTCCTACTTGCTTCTCTGTTACTTCCAAGTACAGCATTGCCCTTTCCTTGTTTTGCCTCAGTGAGAGACCATAGCAAAATAGGAACTTTGTACGAAAATGTCTGTTAAAGCAGAAGTTTGCCTTAATTGTTTAATCTGTCTTTTTAGAAAGGGGTGAGGATAAAACCCAGCATCCTCACTGCTGCATACTTTTGGAGGGGTTTCTAATTCAAAGAGGAAATCAGTTTCCTATGCAGGATGACTTAATTTGGCTTAAGAAAAAATGCAGCTCATCCAGCTTATGTAGATTGCTTTTTGCACTCACCAAAATATTCTTGTGCTTCTCTTTTCTCACCATAATCACTTATTTTTCCACATTTTATATTTTAGCACTTACAGGACTGTCTGAAACTCCCACAGTTCAGTCTCCCTTTTAAGGAATTAATTGTATTTTAAAAATGTCAGGTTTTTCTTGGAAATCAGTGGTTTATCTGTGTGTGCCTTTCCTGGACTGTTCTTTGCATGAGTTAGCTGTGCTATTCTTTCCTTCAGACTTTCTGCAACACTGAGACTACCATCTCTGTGCATCTTTTTCTCTTCCCACTCCAATTTTCATAAACATATATATATATATATATATATGAATGTGTGTATATAGATATGCATGCAAAGTATTTTTGAAAGATGAGTCATAAGGATGTATTTATATTGTGCTATTTTTGAAGAATAAGCAGTAGTGCTATTAAACTGAGAAGCATTGATGGGCTCATCCCACTTTTTAATTTGGTTTTTTATCTATAGACAAGTACAGGAAGCCTGGAGCAATGTCTCTTTACCACAATATCTCCTACCTACTAATTTTTTTTATTTTTTTTTTTGTTCTCACAGCCTTTCGTCCTTTGTTTCATTTTCTTAGAAACAGCAGTATATTTAATATGATGCTCAAACTGGTACCTGGCTCTTTCTGAGTCAGGCAAGTTGAGGCGTGGGCTGGAGCTTAGAGTTGTCTCAGACTCCACCTGCCAGAAAGGGCTGGTGAAAATATCTGGTACTCCTATGTCTAGCTGGGGATCTTATGACATAAAACAAGCTGTTTAATGTTGAAACTGGAGGCAAGGCTTTAAAAAGGTGCCTGTCCAAATATGTATTCTGTCTGGCTTTTTCCTCTTTTGTTTATTTATTTTTAAACTTCTGGCGAAGGTTAAAGGAATGTAATGATGAATTTGTATAAGGACATTTCCAGCTGCTCATTTGGCATTGTAACAGGATAGTAAGTGATTCTCATTTCTGGACAGAAAGTGAGATGGTCTCCTGATAGGACTAGTCTCACACTCTAATATTATTTAGTGTCATGATTTTGAGGGTAATCTTCAGTTTTGTGCTGAAAATATAAGGTGTGTTCCATTTGCATAAAGGCTAAAATATTTTTAATTTTCTATTGGCAGTGAATCTAAAAAAAATTGAATCCTACCATCTCACAAGAGTGTTTTGCTTCACTTAATAATGTAGCATTAGAAAGCTATAGCTGATTGTGCCTCCTCTGCTAATGATCTTGCTGCATATGATGCTGTTACTGCAGGCAGCAAGGGAGAGCATGGTTTATTGCTAGGCTGTTTATTGGGATGGGTGTTCTACTAACAGCTGCTTATCTCAGTAGAGTGAATGCTAAAGGAACGCTTAAGTTAAATTGAGAAAACTGAGGATCTTTCATTGTTCCAGTAATCTGAGTAGATGAGATGCCCATACCATCATAATGAGATCTAAACCACTGAGAGTGTGGTCTTGGGTTCATTCTGTTAAAATCCTTAAGTGTTTTCTTAATTTGTTTTATTAATGGCTGAACTTCAGCTGCTGCAATTGCCAGGCCTCTGGATCTTGATGTTCCCCTTAAAGAGAAATCAATGCTCTGCTGCCAGATAGGGAGGAGATAATAAATCTCAAATATTACGAGGTAAATCAGCTGCTAGAATCTTGATTCTGCTGGAAACATACTGTTAGTGTGATAGCTGTGTATTTATTCACACAACACTTAAAATTCATATTAAGGGCTGGTAATGGGCGAACAGCTGATTCAGTGCATAATGAAGTAGATATTAAAAGTATAGCTAATAGATATTACCTGGGGAGTATTCTACTTGCCTCCACCTGTCCTTGTTCAGTGGATTTTTTTTTTTAATGGTATTTTCTAGATATCTCACAGCTATTTTTCCATTCAGAGATCCAGCATATCTGGGGTACATGTGCAGGTAAGGAATCTAGCACATACATGGTAGATCTGCTAAAAAACAAATGTTTTCAAAAGTGGCTTGTGCATAAGTGGTACGTTTGGCATCTGATGCACTTAGACTGCTCTGGGCTTTCATACATGTGAAACATGTAAACGGCTTCACACATGTCAACAGCATGTCAACTGTTTTATTCTTGGAAAAAAGGGCAGGGCAGCTATAGTTCTCACTGAAGAATGAACCTTTTGTTCATTCCCAAATTTTAAGCAGTGACTTGGTATATTAGGAATGTATCCTGTTGGTTACTCTAAAAGTCCTGGAGGGCTGATATAATATAAGAAATAGGACATTTAAAAGTCTCTTACAAATTTTTTTGGTGCCAAGTTGCAGTAATGTAGGCACCCTGTTCTTTTGATTTTTTAAAGACTGCTCTGAGATATAATAGTCTTAATTTCAGTTAGTTTAAAATTCAAGGCAAGTACCATTATTTTCCATATTGCTTTTACGAATGTTTTTGTGCAGATGACCATGTGCTTTTTCCTTCATGTACCGTGCTACTTCAGCATGGTACAAGGAATGTGAGAGGTCCGAAATTCTGGCCTAATAATTTGCCTTATTGTATTGCAAGAGAGGTCACAACTGAGCTGCTGAATTGTTACTCCTACAGAGGTAAGATGAAATTAGGAAAGGGAATAATAATTAGAATATATTTTAAAACATGACAATTCAAACTTTTTTTTTTTGGATTTCAAAGTCAGTAAATTTAAAGTGTATAGATGTTACAGAAGCATATGCAATTTATAACTTATTTTAAAAAGTGCTTGAAGAAAAAGTTACTCCTGATATATACTGTTATTAGTTTTTTCATTTGTAACCTTAGAAATATTTATGACAGAATTCTCAACTGAATTTGGAACCTGTCAACAACAGAAGAAAAGAAATTCCAATTAATCTGTTCTCAATGTATAGCTAGGTCTACCCTTTCAAAAAAGCTTTTGGGAGAGAAGGGAAACAAACAAACAAAAAACATATGTATATTTGAAGGGCATTTCTCATGCCTATTTTCTCTCCACAAAAAGAACTGAAATTTTTGTTGAAGACAGTCATCCATTTGCCAGACATTGTGGGATGTGTCTGGAGAACATTGGCAAAAAAAATTGAGATCTTTCATTACTGTTGCAGAAAAACACAGAGTTAAGACATGCATAAATTGTACAGGCTACCTATTGCAGCAAATGGACTTAAACCCAAAATTTTTTATAGTGAAAAAAACCCTCAATGTCAAGTCAAATATTTAGGCCATTCAATTCTGAATCAGAGTTCTTCCTGTTGGAGTGAATCTTACTTGACTGTGTGCAGTGGAAAGTGTGTATCCGATTTTTGTATATTGCACAAAATTTTCCATTGAAATGTAATTCCACATGACAACATCACATGAGAACTGATTCACACACGTAGATATACAAGATTAGATTACAGCTCATGGTAATAAGTAATTTTGTTTCAGCCTTGTTGGAAAGCAGTTCCTGGCCTGCAAGTAAGTCTTGAACAGAGTCCTCAGAAAGAAAAAGTCTGTCTAAGCAGCATGGGAGAACAAATATTAATCTTCTGGGTTTCAAGGGACCTATGTGCAGAATGTGATTTCAAATTCTCTTGCCTATCACTTTCTCTGAATTTTTGCTGTTAAAAGTGCTCTACATCACAACAGGTGCTGGACTTCTGCAGAGCTTCATTGTATTTTCTTTCGTGATGGAGATTATTTTCTCAGATGGAAATGATCTATTTAATGAAGTTCTGTGTGTGACTACAACAACTCTTGATTTACCGATTAATGGGTGCTACCATCTCCACAAAGTCTTCCTTCCATGATACTTGGAGGATTTTGATTCCTCTTGAGCTGCATTCTCAGTATGATACTACAAGCCCATTGGGCTGTTCTTGCTTAGCCAGGATAGTACCTGGAAGTGAAGCATAGGACTGGTTTTTCAGGCACGTAATAGTAGGATCCAAACACTCAGAAGGAAATCCAGAAATTATTTTCCATTTCTGAATCTGGGTGTACTTTTTGTGCTAATAAAGTTATACTATGTGACTCTACAGTGTACATTGTGCAAAAATTGCCTTTGTCAAAAATGCTTACCCTGAGCATCTGTATCCTTGAATACCTGGAGCTGTGCTAGAAATCCCAAGAGAAAAAAGGGCTGATGCATGAGAGAAATGCAGTCTCAACTCTCATTTGTTCTAAGATGCATCCAGTAACAATCTGGGGGGGGACTTAGAAGATTCCTTATCAGTTTCCAGATGACAGATAACTGTGCAAGCATGCTTTAGCAAATTTGTGGCTGTTTGTCATTTTAACATCTATGCTGTGATTCATCTTAGGCTCAAGAGCTCACTTACACAAGCTTGTTTTTACCTATTTGGAGGACTTTTTAGGAAATGCCTTTATGATTAGAGATGTCTTTTAGAGACCTGCTAGAGGACATCACCTGCCTAGAGCTTGTTTAATGTGGACAAAACCTCAGCTACTTCCAGTTGTCTGCCCTGCAATCATAAGGGGCCAAAATTTATTGAAATTGTGGAAGGTGTTTCTGCATTGCTCTGTCTACTTCTCCACTCTTCAGGCATCTTTCTAACTCAAGAGCCCTTCTTTGTGCTTACTCTAAAAGAAGCAAGTCCTCTCTCAGCCCTTCACCCCATTTTCTTCTCATAAATGGTTAGATAGTACAGTTTACTGATACAGAATTTCAAAATTTCTCTCTCTTGTGGATATATTTCTTGATACCTCCTAGGACTTGGTGGCATATAGTCTTATCATCTAATCCCCGTTGTCACTTAACAGCTGTTGAGCATATAATCTTGCCCTTTGTACTACCGAATGATCTTTCTTCTGCTGCCTAGCATGGGTAGTCATCCAGGTGCTTCTGTGTGACTGGTACTTTCCAAAATTCTGTCTTTTAGAAATGTGGCTGGTGCTGCTGAAACAGTTTTTTTACATGAAGGCAACTTACGTAGCTGAGGAATAAGACTGTGCTTCAGAATGATACGTGAGGAAACCTACTTGTAATCTCCCTTGTCTAGTGCATTTTTTTGCATCTCCTTCCATGTAGTTTTGACTTTCTTTAACAATTTAATCTCCTGTAGAGTATCTAATCTCTTGCTATGTGTCATATCAAATGTTTTCTTTCAGTCAGAAGAGTAAAAGATATTCTTACACTTCCCCTTTAGTCAGAAATCTGGCCTTTTTTATCCAAGGAGGCTGTTTGGTCTGTCCAACAAGCTTAATTTGTGCCGGATTTCCTCAAATTATTGTCCTAAATTGAATGGAAACAGCTAGCTGTTTTTTTCTGCACAACTGTGTGAAAAATTCAGGGGGTTTCTTCTTTTTATTTTTTTAGTTTTGGGGAGGATGGTTTGGGAGTCTCAGGACTCCCAAAGCACTGCTGATAAAGAACTACTGATAAAGTTTAGTCCTGCACTTAACTGTATAAGAAGTTTACTTTTATTAAAGAACCAGAGAGACCACAGCAAGGATAAGGTGTGGCATTTATGTTCCTAGAGCAGCCTTTTGATTGTCATTTGCATTAAAAATGTCGAAAAACTCCCACATACGTGTATCTTTTCTCTTAAGTATTCTTCTTACAGTGGAATAACTTATAATTAAAAAATAGTCCTGAAACCTGACATGTATTTGGCTTTACATTGCTGTTACATAAATTTCTAGACTTTGTAAATGCAGGCACTGTCATTTGTCGTCCAAGTTTGACAACTTTGTTTCAGTAGGAAGATTCAACTAAGGTTTTAAGTACTGAATGCATTTGACAATATTTCTGCTGGCAGAGGATGGCTCCCATCCTTTCTTGTTGTGAGCTCTTGCCTTCTATTCTCCTTTTTGCATATGTCATGGTTCCTGGGAAGAGAGTCATTCTGGTCAGGGAGGCAGGAGAAGAATTTTTTAAGTGGAGCATATGAAGGAGCTGAAATTGGAAGATAACAGTTCAAGTGGCAAAGGAGGTTTATGTGCACCACATAAGCAGAGGAGCAGTTATGATAACACATTATGATTACACCAAATGTAAGTATGTGGGCAAAGCCTTGATATGTCCATCTTGAGCAATATGAATCCACCTTGAAATCAATTGTATGCTGTAATTTAGATGCTGCAGAGAGTATACTGTGATACTTGGGAGGAGCCACTGCAAATCCCTAAAACCATTTTCACAGACCAGTCACTCGTGCCTAGCAGTAATTGTTTTTTAAAGTTTCTGTGCTAAGCAGGAACCACAGACTGACCAGAGGTCTGTGGCTTGTTTTTAGTTCTGTGTCCTGATAGGAAGCTTGGACACCTCAATACTCTGTATCCAGATATAATCTGTTCTAGCCATCATGCCTCTTCCTTGTTGAGCAGTGATAACCATTGGAAGGTGTCTTATATTCTATTTCTATGCAGTGTTTCAGAGTCTCCATGAAGGGGCGAGGCATGTACAAATAACAAGTAGAAAACTGAGTCTTTTTATACTCCAAATACACATGTCAGTCAGTATGATTTACAGGTTTTGCCTTCGTAGAAATTACCTTATTTGTATAGCATGAGGGAAGAAAATAATGCGTGGCCCTTGTGACTAGTGGCAGAACCAAACATTTCAGAAAGTTGCCTCCAGAGCTTGATGAAGTTAAACTGTGTTCCAGGTTCTACTCCCTCTTGTATTCTAAATGAAATGCAATTTACGTCTTTGATTTGCTATGGTCGCCTCAGTCATATCAATAATGTTCCTAGGTACAAACTACAGTTTGTAAGATTGCATTATTTCCCCTGTTTGTGGCAAATGTTTGCTGTCATGTGACTCACTGCCATGGATTTCCTCATCAGGGTTCAGGTTGACCAATGGTTCAGCAATGGTTTTGACCACTGTGTAGAAACGCTTCTACATGAGGATTTTTGAACTAAGCAGGCTTTAATAGAAAAACTGGCTGTTGTCAGAGGTAAAGACACTCCCTGGGTGTCTTTATTGCTGCGTGGGTATCACTGTATGATTTGTGCAATATTGGTAAGGAGAATCCTCTCAGAAATCCTGGGGGACCAAGCCTGAGCATGGAGGTTAGACTACATGATCTCCCAGAGATCTCTTCCAATACTGAACATTCTGTGAAAATATCAAACCAAAACTATTTCTCTTACAACATTTCTTCCTCCTAAATCTTTTTCATAGTCTTGTGCTCTGAAGGGAATTTTCAACTTTTAAAGAAATGTCAGATAGAATGGCATTAATTGAATTAATGGAATGGGCAAAGGGCAGAAACAGTGTAAATTAGTGCATGAAAGTATAATGTAATTGAGCTGAGAAAAGTTTAAGACTCTTGTTTCAAAAGCCATACAGGAGCCTTTAGAATTTCTATTACTATTTTAATTTTGATGTATATATTCTGTGTTTTGTTATATGTATCAAGCTACTGTATAATTTGGAGTAAAAATTTCAAATGGTAGGGCATCCTAATTTTCCTAACTTTCCTCTCTGGATCTACTTGCAGTCATAAAATAAATGAAAAATTCCTACATTAACAAGTGTTTTTACATACTTGGCTTTAATATTTTTGCTGTAATACATTGCACAGTTTTATGCAAGAGTGTTTAGAAGTACTGTTGCTGAACTGCTTACGCATATTCATCTAGTAGCACTCTTCTCCAGAGCAGAGGGATGATTGCTAAGAAAAAACTCATCATTGCATTACGTAGTTTAATTTAACCCTCTGGATTATGAGAAATATCTACCCGATTTTAGAGTCAGCTTGAGGGAAGCTCAGCTGCCAAGATGCAAATTTTAAAGAAATCAGAGAGGAAAAAACCAAAACACTCCCCTAGATAAGGAAGGTTAGAGGCCAGGATGGGTGGGGTTCTGAGCAACCTGGTCTAGTGTAAGGCGTCCCTGCCCATGGCAGGGGTGTTGGAAAGAGATGGGCTTTAAAAGGTCCCTACCAACCCAAACCATTCTGTGACTCTATGAATGGGTAGCAAAGTCTGGGAAAATGTTCTTTCAGTCCTGTCACTGAACAAAGTTGATGTTCCAATACTGGAAAAAAACCAAATGCAATGCCAGTTGCTTTGTCTTTGAGTTATGCCGACTACACAATCCTTTGAAAATAAATTCTGAATTAGTTGCATATGTCTATTTCTAGAAAAAAGAAAAACAAACCAAAACAATGAAAAAATCAATAGCTGAACATTAAAACTATAGTATAGAAAGAAGATAGACTAGGTCAGATTGCATCGGCAGTTTTGCCAAGCAAACAGTGCAGTGGTTAAAACAGTATTACAGTAATAATGCATATATTTTCAAGAATATGAGGGTGAGATGGAGCTTTATGGTTTTGTGAGGTTTTTTTTGGTGGTTTTTTTTTTGGTGGTTTTTTTGGGTTTTTTTGTTTTTGTTTTTTGTTGTTGTTTTTTTTTTTTTTTTGTCTCTCTCCAAATTATTGAATACCAACTTTTGCTTTCTGGAGTATGAGGATATGCATTATTTATGTTACAGAGAGGGCAAAAATTTAGAAGAAGATTTAAAATACTGGCACCCTTCCAGGAAAAGACTAAAATCTAAATATGGAGCAAGTGCCTTGTGTAATTTCTGGGTTTGCTCTTTTCCAGGGCTTAATTGTCATATCTATAAAGGGATATCAATAATGCAAACATATATCTATTTATAAAAAAATCAGTAATAAATTTGTAGCCTGCATATATTATACAGATTACTGAACCATATCAAAACCAAGGGGAAGAGGCTTAGTTTTATGCATATTCTGCATTCTTTCTTATTATTTCCTCATCTGGAATGGATCTGCCAGAGTCCTTGGGATCGTTAGACCTCCACTCAGCACATGGCAAGAGGGGTGTGACAACATGATTTTGAGCACAATCTCTCACAATCACAGATGTGTTTAGACAGTCCTGTCTGTCATTCATACTATATCTGAACAGATTGGGCCCCTGAAAAAGTTTCTGCATTTCATTCTGCAAGCTGGCATGCCAGAAACCAAACTCCCTCTTGTAAATTTATGTGCTGTTTCCCCCATGAAGGACTCATGGAAGGGTTACTTTGAGCTGTGCAGCAGTGATGTGTGCTCAAGCATAGGCTTCCTCTGCTGACCACCCAAGGGTCCCTGGGTTGAAGGACCATATTAAGGGAGATAACTGGCCCCTTTGTGCTTTTTTTATTAACTCCTTCTACTTAGAGCATAGTGAAATTCTGTTCCTAATCTGTTCTGCTGTGTCTTAATTTAAAACCGAGAAACTCACAGTAAAGGCAGAGGAGACAGGTGTTTTAGGCTAGCACAACCAGATTAGAGCTGTTTCCTTTCCTGAAAAAGAGGTAATCTCTGTTTAGTAACTTTTTTATAGCTACTGCATAATGTAAATTGAATTTTGAACACATTTCCTAAATACAATGTGAAAAAAATATCATTTTTGCGACGGAGTTTTTGCTTTGTGGAATCTAGATAAATTCCTTGAAGAAATTGGGCTGTTGTTGAGGTCCTAGTCAACTTTACCTTGGTCTAACTTTTCACAACACTGAATTTCTTCTTTCAATATATTTTCTAATTAAGAGTTTGTAAAAGTACCCTCAAAAGATTTATCTAGAAACAATTTTTGTTCTTAATCATCAATAAATAATCATGAAATGGCACCAATTCATCATGAGAGATCCCACAATAGTGTTGATCAAGTTGTCCAATCCTCAGGTCAGAACATGGTCAGCTACAGCAGGTTGCTTAGAAATGTGTGCACTTGATTCTGAGTGTCTCCAAGGACAGACACAGGAATCCCTTGGACAAGTTGTGCAAGTCCATAACCATGATCACCACTAAAAAGGATTCTCCTTCTTTTGAAGTGGAATTTCCGGTATCTCACTGTGTGCCCGTTGCCTCTTGTCCTGTCACTGTGAACCCCCGAGAAAAGCCTTGGCCCTTTTCTCTCTTCATCAGGTACTTGGATATATGTGGATAAAATCACTCTGAACTTTCTTTTTTCCAGTCCAGCCTTCTCAGCACCTCCTCATATGACAACAGTTGCTTCAAGCCCCTCACCATCTTCATGGCCCTTTGCTGGTCTGTCTCCAGTGGTTCCATATCTCTCTTGTAGTGGGGAGTCCAGAGCTGAACGTGGCACTCCAGATGCTTCCTCACTGGTGCTGAGTAGAGGCGAAGGACCATGTCCCTTCTCTTGCTGGCAATGGTCTTCCTAATGCACTCAGGATGAGCTTGGTCTTTGCTTTGTTGTCCGCCAGAAAGCCCACAGCATTTTCTGGAGAGACATGTTCCAGTCAGCCTGTGCTGGAGCCTGAAGTTTTTCCTCCTGTGGGAGAGGAGTTGGTACTTCCTTTTGTTGAAGACCACCAATTGAGGCTGCTGTCAGCTTGTTTCTCCAGCCTGTCGGGGTCCCTCTTGCTTGCAAAACACCCGTTTGCTTGCAGGCCCTCATCCCACATTTGTGTCATCTGCAAGCCTAATGAAAAATAGCTCTGAGCAGAAAAATCTAGTTGCCTTGGTCTAAATTGCTGCATGAAAATGACTTCGTTTCCTTTCTCAAAATGCTTCAAAATTGTTCAAAATGTTTCATTCTATGATGTTGCTAATGTGATTCTGTGAATTAATTTTGTCAATATCTTCATCTCTGTCTTTTGGATATTACCACATTCCATGGTGAGAAGGACAAGTCCTACATCTGCTGTCAGCTCAGAAGTCTTTGTATATGTAATTGAAACTGTTGGTCAACCACTGAAATTCTTAATGGTATTCAGAGGTTCCAGGAGACTGATGTGATCAGATGTCCCCATTATCAGGACAATTTCAGGCCCAATTTCTGAGCTCTCAGGGTCTGTAGGTTACAGGCTAGGAAGAAGGTTTGTTCTCTCTGGTCAGTAGCATGCCAGTGAAATGCCTTCTTTTCAATATTTGATTGCTTTTTAAACTACATCTGGCTATATGAAATAGCTAGGCTTTTTCTTCTTTATTTTACTTGAAACAGGCCATCATTCATAATTATATGGTATGAAAACATTTGATATCAATGTGATTTAAATATGATTTGAATTTTTTTTTAGTAAAAGAACTCTTTAGTGGAACAACTCTTTTTTTGTGATATATCATTAAATATAATCAAATATGTGGGTTTTGATGAGGGATATTCAGGGATTTTTTATATTGCTCTTGCAAGGGGAAATGAAGAAAACATGTCTAGCAGTAATTTATGCTGAGGAGTAAGTTGTGATTCAGTTTGAGAGGTATTTAATAGAAACTTTTCTTAGCAGCCTTTATTTTTCTTTCTTCTTAGAAGTAAGTTGTCCCCTCTTAACTTCAAATAAGCAGTTCTAAGCCAATTTAAATAAATTGCGGTGAAAGATTCATTGCAAATTCTTGGGATGTGCTCCAGGGAAGTCTTTAGGTTACATCCTTCCTTTCTTTTCAACATGAGGTATTGTGTATTATGACTTATCACTCTTTGAAAATAAAAGTGAGATTCTAATACTCAGTGGTTCTTACTCCCGGTAAAGAAAATAAAATATTTTACTGCATTGAATAGCATTAATTTGCACAAGTGTATATGAAATTAGATTAGGCAGTTATAAATAAATAAACCCTGTCATTTAAATTACCTTCTTCTTGTGTTGATCTTTGATTGTGGGATTATTACAAAGCGGAATGAAATTGCCCGAAAACCTCTGCTACTTTTATACTCTGTGTTTGGCTGTGTGCACTGCATGGCATTTTGCTTACACAAAAGACACACTGCAAATCCAGTTTACCGTGAAGTAAGATTTTAGGTACAGCCAGTCTTGCTGGCTTTCCAGCACAGCAGAGCAGTCTGTGTCCATGGCTGCTGCAGACAGCCTGCGGTGAGGGCTGCTACTCAGGCTCCACTCCCAATCCAGCTCGAGGCTGGTGCAGGTCTCATGGATTACACCATGCCCACCACTCCCACCTGCAGGGGAGCCCTGCAGCCCCACCCCTCTCTTTGGGCATCTCTGAGGAAACACCTTGACTGTGCAGGGAGCTGCTCTGTGCAAATCCTGAGAGGTCTGGAGCCCACCTACATCTGCCAGCTGAGAACTGTGCCCTGGGCGTGATATCTACAGTGAGGAACCAACACACCTTTCAGCTTCTTCAAGGGCCTTTGCACAAACAAAAAAATGTAACTTCACAGGCTTTATTCAGATGAAGTACTGGAAGCTGTTGACTGGCAGGTCTGCAGGAGAATCGTGGGGAAAAATAAACCTGTTCAGTCAGGGGCTTCTGATGGCTGTGATGAGAGTGGTAGCTCTCAGTAGCATTTCTGCAGCTAATGCAGAAATGAAAAAAAAAATACCCAGAAAATCAATTTGGAATGTAAAAAAGTGGAGAGAAAATAGTAGGTGCCATATTAATCTATACACTAGTGAGCAATGAGAGGATAAAGTGTCTTAATGAACCCAAACAAAATATACTAAACTGCAAGTATTTCTTGAAGCATTCTGTGTATCAGAAAGTATTGGTAACTTCATTCAAGATGTAGTTAAGTATTGTTGTTTGACTATGTTGACAGGTCTTTTATGTGCTGGTTAAAAATATTGAAAGCTTCCAGTGGTAAGTATTGGAACAAAGGCAAAGGTGGAATATGGCAGTGCAAGCAGGGTAAAGATTTGAATTTGTATCATGCAGGGGCTTGTAACCCTCTGTATCTCTGTGTCACAAACAGAGAGGAGAAATTAGGGGAAAATAAAATTGTGGCTGTATTTAATTCAGATAACAGTTAGAGAATGAAGGAATGTTTCCCAAATTTAAAAATTACATTTGTAGAATTAAAAAAAAAATTCCTACATATGTGTGGTTACTTTTGCAAAAGATTTTTTTCAGTGGGGTGTTCCAAGATACACATGGACTCAAAGGTCTTGTGTGATCCGAACTTGAGATAAGTTAGAATTGCAAATGTAACCCCAAAATAATCATTGCAGTGCCCTTTCTATCAAGCAAAAAGATCAAGGTATTTCAGTAATAATCCCACAAATGAATATTGTTGTCATTACTTTAGTAATAACATTTCATCTCTGGTTTAGAAGCAATACTTAGAATAATGAGCAATTTACTGCAATCTGTGGGGAAACTATTATCTTTTTAATCCACTGATATTTTATACAGTGTATTTTCCATAAAGGCAAAACAAATATTATTCTAATAGTGTTATGGTTGTGTTATGATGTTTAAGATAATTACTTTTTATACTTTCTAACAAAATACACATACTTCTAGGAGATACTTGGTTTATTCTGTTTTCTTAAAGACATTCTTTCAAGAAAAATTTAACTCAACTTAATTCAACTGACGCAATGTCAATTAAGATGTTATACATTTTAGTGATACAAGTCCAATGCTGCAAAACAACTAAATCATTACAAAGCAGATGTAAGTTGGCAAAACCATTTGTAGCCTACTTTACTCCTTCAAAAGCAAGTAAGTCAGTGAAATGACAGGTTTTGTGTGCATTAATGGAATGAAGACATTAGTAAGTGAAAACATATTCTTTTGAAATATAGTAAAGGTGGCTGGTGCCATCTTCTGGAGGTGACAGTGATGATTCAGACCACCTAGGATTCTAGACTGAAAAATGTGGTATTGGTTTGGGGTTTTTTTCAATGCAGTTCAGGATGTTTCAAACAAACAAAAAGTATAAAAAAACCAAAGTATGTTGAAAAGGCATTGCACAGCTTGGTAACACTTGCTCTTTCTGGGACATATAAGGTGCTTTTTCAATGCTGATTTTCCAATTTTTGTAAGCCTTGAATGGAGATAGCTAAAATCATTTATCTCTAACTCACAGAAAATGATCTTGTGTGAGTTATCTAACATTTAACACTAAATGACTGGGGTAGTTTTGTTTTGTGGTTTATTTGTTTGTTCTTTGGTTTGGGTTTGGTTTTGTGAGGTTTTATTTTGAGGGTTTGCTGTATCAGTACTTTGGTGTCAGAGCAGGGTTCTTGGGTAGCTTTCCCAGGAGAGCCTAAGCCTGGAGCTGTGGGTGTGTGCATGTGGCTTTAAGTCAAGCCAAGTAAGACCAAAATATGATATGCTTTCCAATATCACTGGTGGGTTTTGTCTCTCCCTATCCTCGTCTACTTAGGTGATACATTTTCTGTTTAGAAAATAATGTTCTGTCTGTGTTTAAATGTTACAGTTTATCCCTCTTTCTTCCATTCCTTAATTTCATTGACAGCTGGGGGGGAGTTTGTCTTCATAGGACAGATGTGAGCCTTCTGTAACAGGTTCGTGTAGCTTCTGTAATTCAGGCCTGCTACTTGATATAAAGGGACTTATAAAACAAAACAAACAGTACAAAACACCAGAAGAAGACTGTGAAGGATGTGGCACTGTGTCTTGGGTATTTTTACAATCAGAGTGGAAGATAGTCATTTTCTTATCTTATTTCAGGCTTCACTTCAATTATTTTTTATAGTTACTACTTTCATAGAATATATCATTTCTATCTTCACTTCTCACTGTGTTTTGGAGAGACAAACAGTAGCACCTCGATGGGGAAGCTACTGTGTTTGGCTTTATAGGAGGCATAGGGTGACTGAAACAATCTGAAGTTCAGAACTGCCAGAAGATATTTGCTCTGGTTGATATGCAAATGATACCAAAAGATGCACCCAGTAGTTAATACTGAAGTAAAATACTGGATGATTTTTTTTTTTCTTTCCTAAAGAACGTGGTTCCCTAGGTGCTTGTGTAGGTTGGGGTTTTTTTCGTAATTTCTATTCCAAATGAGTATGTAGCAAAGAAAATTAGTTGTCTGCTTGCTGTCTTCCCTTCAGTGTTGCTGTGATAGGATACTGCTCTGCTTGGTTGGTTGCTGGAAAGCTACTGAAATAGGGGAAAGAATATCTTATGTAAGTCACAGCAGGGAGCCCACAATTGCTTTTTATTTTTGTAATACGCAAGTATCTGACTGGTAACGAGAAGATAGTTGTTGCTAATCACCTTTCTAAACACAGTGATGTATTCTCCTCCTCCCCCTAGAATATTGTGTGTATACCCTGTCCTTAATCTCTGCATGACTTAATGGTTGCATAGAGCTCCAAAACCCCATGCTCCTTTTTGATAAGAGCAGGAACATCCCAGTAACACAGCTCATCTGTGCATAGCTTCACTCCTGTCCTGCAGGCTGATTTTGTGGTAAGATGCCAAATGAAAACTAAATGCAATATTATTTAATTAAAAACAGGTTCTTATTTCCCTGTCACTTTTTCAAAAGGTATTTTTTTATTTCAGTTGTCATTGTTAATCTTGGAAGATTGTATTATGCAGTGGTGAATACATTGAGTAAGCCATTGGGTTAAAACACTTCCAGTTTAAATACATGGGGAAAAAAGTTATTCTTCTAACTTGAAACATGGAGAAGTAGAAAATAAAAATTATTGTTGGTGTGTTGAATACAGACAAAAAGCTCAGATGTCATCTATAGTTGAGAAAAATTCTATGAAACTAATAAATAAAATAATTCCAACCAGCCTTCAGTTATAATATAATATCCTCAAGAGAACAGGAGGTTGGTTAAAATAACTTTTAAAATATAACTTTCACTTTGCAGAGGAAACATCATTATCACTGAAAAATTACTCAGTCTTGGAAAGGAAAGGAATAGTATTTCCTGATGTTTGCTTAGCATCGGTTTCAGCAGGAGATGATGCTGTGTATATGCGTACATTTAGACATGTGTGTCACTTTTGCAGTGTAAATCCCTTATGGAAAGTCATAAGTGACATTAACACAGACAGACTGAGGAATGTGGAAGGAATATCCTCTTGAGAAGTACTGGGTGTGTTCAGCCTCTCTTGTGGGTGGATTTTGTAAAACTGGATTGCACTGTAATGTTTAATGCTACAGGTGAATATTGAGATGATTGAGAACAGCACGTCCTTTTGGAAATTTGAGCAATTTTTCCTTTGTATTTTGAAGGAGAAATGGAACTCCAAAGTACTCATCAACTATAATGTCACTGTGTGCTCATATAGTGATGACTTTGTTAATTAATTTGTGTGAGGTTATAGTGTAATCACTTATTATTCAATTAATATTGTCCAAATGAAAATTACTGAAAACAGTGTATGTGGAAAATATGAAAAATTTCTCTGCTTAAGATGGCTTTGACAGCTACTGCAAAAGGTAATTTCAGGTCAGATGACAAGTCAATCGACTTAATTCCACTTTAATAAGTATATATACACAGAGGAGTGTCACCTCTGTACAGCTGCACCAGGACTTTGTTCTAATATTCCATTAAAACACATTGTTAATTTTATAGGAAGAATATATTGTAGTATTTGTCTGGCAAAAATTGCTTGTGTTATACAGGGCAATTATTTTAAAATATGCACACACTCTACATATTTATTAAAACACACACGTTCTTGCATATTTAAAATGCTTTTGCTAGGTTTTTAAATTTGCATCTTTTGGGAAAAATGTCAGATTCTTCTGAAAATATATATTCAGTTCAATTATAAATTTAGTAGTTACAGTGTTTCATATTCAGTAGTGTTTGGCATTTTATTTAAGAATACCTTGGAATGTTTAAGTAACTGTGAATTTGGCTCCTACTGCTCATCAGCGAAAACTGTTCATTCTATTTATTTGCCCCAGTGCAGTCTGCTTAGGTTAAAAAAACAGATTAATTCTTTATTTTGACAATTTGATAAACTGGGGAACCTTTGTGAATGATGTCATCGAGTAGTTTCTCAGGACTGTAATACAAAAGGTTTACCTTATTGCACAAACTAATCCCACTCTTCTCAAAAATATTGCCAAAGTTTTGGC
>JAWWEY010000130.1:5028940-5041154 GCA_035582745.1 Loriotus luctuosus
ATTTGGTATTCTGAGGTTTCAAAAATAAATATGTGCTTGGCAGCGCCTGTGTGTAAGAGAGAAATCTGCCAAGTACCTACAGTTTAACTAAATCCATTTTCTGTTTTGTTCCAAAGTATGCAGGGACATGAGACACTTAAATATTAAATACTATGATGTAGTTCTGACATCACTAAGTTTGCAATGCTACCCTTAAAGAAGTGTTGCAGTATACATGTTATATATTTAAATGCAAATTTTTACAGGCCAAGACAGTTTATCATCATACAGTTCTGGTTGAAAATCTTGAATAAATTCATTTAAACCGTGGGAGTGGTCCATAGGCTCTGTCTAATAGAGACCCCCTTTGAATCAAAAGAGCTGAATTGGATTAATTTTGGTTTTAGCTTTCCTGACTTCACTTCGAGCATGTAGGAAGAGGTATTTTAATAGAAATGCTAATCTATTTTAATAGATTAGTTCCTGCTTTGGAGAAGATATTTAGGGATGGGAAAAATAGACAGTGTAGAGGATGGCATTTCAAACTGATTTCCAGCACCCATGGAAACTAAAAGAAGCCAGGAACTCCTTTGTAGGAGAGGAAATCCCTGTTCTGTGAGAGGATACATGCACATTCTTCAATCAAGTTAACATACTGGGTTATAGTTGACAGGATTCAAGACCAAGAGGAAATGCAGATGCTGTCTTGGGTTGGCCAAGATTCATGAAGTTATGTTTTTAACTCCTGCTGATGTTGGGCCAAAATCAGAAAAGCTAAGATCAGGTAGGCTTTATTTACAGGAAAGGAAATTTTGTATTTCAAGGACAACTTTCTGGACTGTTAAAAAATTAATTATATCTCAAAGAATACAAAATATAATTTCAAATTTATCTTTTTCTTTCAATGTTCTTTTATTCTTAGGAGAAATAGTGTGTTTGAATTCCATAGTAAGTCTTCATTCTGGTGGATTATGTGTTTCCAATTGAAAATACTGACAAAGCAAATATTCCCAACTGGAAAACAGCGAAAGCAAAAATACCTATCTTGAAGGTCGATAGTGATTTTCATACCTATTTATCATGAGTTGCCACATCCTAATGAAACTGACAGAAGAGTTCTTTTATTAGATTTCACTCAATTGTGTTTCAATAGCCCATAATAACTGTAGTAATACTTAGAAAAATTATATAAAAATTCAATAGAAGAAATGTGTGAGAAAGAAGCTGATGCACTGGAAAAAAAGAATTTTAATGCAGACATCTCTGCATGTCTAAGTGATTAAGACAGTGAAAGGAAAGCTCCTGTTTTCAGTATTTTTTCAAAAATGTGATATAGTTGAGAACAGACCATCTAAGGACCAGAATGGAATTGAATCCTGTTGAGCAGTTCAGGTAAATACAAGAGGCTTCTTCCAATAGGGTGAAAATAACAGTTTAGAGTTTGATCTTTCACCCCTAAAACATGGATAAGTTGCACTCCAGAAATACGTTGGCTTTTTCTGATGCTTATCAGAAAACATCCTTGTTAAAAGGTGTTTTTTAACACATTTGTGTTAAAAATGTGTTAAAAACCTTTAACACCTTTGTTAAAATGGGTGGGGACTTTGATGACAATATTCAGGAGATGTGAATGTTTGTAATGAAAATTAATTGTGAGATCAGATAGAGAGATGGTTATGATGAACTTTCCTGTCCTGTCTAGCATAGGAAATGTGCTAGGATATGCTCCTTCAGGCATTGATGGGTATTTAACCTACTGTTTAAATGTCACTGCTTTGCTGATATTCTTCCTTGCCCTCCTTAAAAGTGGGAGCAGAGTATGTTCTCATCTTCTTAGGAGCAAAAATCAGTACTAATTGGTGAGTCATAACATTCTGGTGCAAGAAATAAAAGCAAAATTTCATTTTTCTGTCATTTGAATTGCTCATTCTCTAAATATTTCCAAAGTTAGTATTTTTAACAGACCAATGCAAGCATCCCTTTCCTCTTAGTGCACAGTTTATCTAAATTTTGTTAATCTCCAAGAGGTCTCTGGTACTGTCAGAATCACCCTTCCAGTTCCCACTCATGTGGCATGCCTCTGGTGCGCCAGGGAGGGGACATCACTGGACAGCTGAGTCAGTCAGGACAATTTTGTTCATCCCAAAGTTTTTGGAAGGTTTAATCTTTTATATAGGTTTTTAGAACTTCTTATCCCCTGGTTGAAGTGTTGTGAAGGTGTAGTGGATTACAGAAGTATATCCAAAATTCTGATTAATTAAGATTATTAAAAAGGAAAAATTGTGACTGTTGGCTGAATGTATGTATTTGTCATTGTTTTAAAGATACTGTGTCTTTTGCATATCCAAGTTTTAATCAATCTCTATGAAACATCTCAGTTCTCATTATTTGTTTACTTCTCGGGTGATTTATAGTTTTTAGTGCAAGTACAAGCATCTACTTAAAATCTGCTACCTCTACTTCTAAAAAATTACTTGTTTTCCTAATTTGTCTTTGCCATGTTTCAGTCACTTAAAACAAAAAAATTATTTTTGAATATTGAAAGTAGTTATCCTTTTGGCTCCCATTACTTCTCAAATACATTACTTTTGATGAACTAGTGGATTTGATTTATTGAATTCTTAAAATAGTCTTGCATCACAGTCAGAAATGAAAAAAAACTGAAGAATTATGTAAACAAAGGATATGCCCAGGCTGCAGATTAGACTAGCATGTCTTTAATTATCTTTATTAAAAACTGTTGTGAAAACTTTCTGAAATAGAATGCTTTACAGACTGAGATAACCTAGTAGAAGATCTGTTTTTTCTCTTTTTTGTATGACACAAGCATGCAGGACAGTATGAGTTTGTGGGGACAGTGCTCTTCTCAGCCGTGACTTTCCAGCATCTGAAACTGGTTGGTCATTTACTGCTTCAGACAGGTGTGACATGGATCCCATATGTCACTCCTTGTTAATCTGAGCTGGATGACTCTGGACCTTCCTGTTTACTTCAGACTTCCCTGTGGCTCCTCTGTCATTGGGGTCCAGCTCCACTTAGAGATGGTGAACAGCCAATGTCTTTCCCTTATTTTGCCAAACTTGTCAAAAGCAGGTGATACCACTGTTATGAAACAGAAGGCTGAAGTTAGATTTTTTAGGAAAGAGGTTTCATGAACTAACCTAAATATTGATGCTGAAAGACTAAAAAATTAATTTTTGTTACTACCAGGAAAAAAAATATGGGGGAACATTTCACGGGATTGTATCCAGACAGTTCTTGACCATCTCAAGTAAGAGTAAGTAAGGGAGGCTTCACAACCTCTCAGGGCAATCTGTTCCAGTGCATGGTCACCTGCACAAAAGGAGTTCCTCATCTTCCTCTTGTTCCTCAACTTCCTGTGAATCCGTTTCTGCCTGCTGTGTTTTGTCCTGTTGCTTGGTAACACCAGGAAGAGCCTGGCTCCATCCTGACATCTTCATCTCAGGTACTCATGGACATTCATAAGATCCCCACTCGGTGATCTCTTCTCCTGGCTAAACAGACCTAACTCTCAGCCTTCCACAGAATTGTAGAATCCTTTAGGCTGGAAAAAACCCTCTAAGATCATCAAGTCCAGCTGGTGAGCTTTTCCTTGTGAGGTGCTCCAATCCCTTAATCACCTTTTTTGCCCTCTGCTGGATCCCCCACCCCAGGAGCTCCATGTCTCTTGTCCTGAGGAACCCAGGGCTGCACACAGTGCTCATGGGACCTCACTGGCCACAAGATCACACTTCTAGCTCATGGACAACTTGTTGTCCACCGCTTTCTTTTCTGCAGTGCTGCTCTCCAGCAGTCCCTTTTTGTCCAATGCAGCATTAAAGGCTGGTCAGAGAAAAACCACAAGCATAGGTGCACTCTCCAGTGTCATCAAGGGCATGTTTTGCATCCACAGATGTTATGATTTTGTAAGTCCAGGTGTGCTCTCCTCAACTTTCTCTGTTATAAATGGAACAGTTCTACCCTCCTCAGTTTCTTCTAGTAGGGAAGCAATTCAATTCACTTTATCAGTCCCATAATTATGGAATTATTTTAGGTTTATGTGAAATACAGTCTGCCTTTCAATAAAATTTAAACTTCAAAGTCACAGTCCTTTTCCAAGAGTTAATAGTGTTCTACACTGCTGGGTATTTTCCTCAAAAGATTTCTCAAATGAAATATCACACCACTCACTGATTCTGTGATCCATTGGCAAGTCAGCCATGAGGCATTTTTGAACAGGTTTTAAATACTAAGCTTAAAATTATTCATGTCTGTGAAAAATCTTTTAATTTAATGATGTACTCATCTTTATACTATGCAGAACAAGCTGGGTACTTACCGCAGTTGGCATAGTGATTGAATTTCAAAGAGAACAAGCATATTAAAAAGGAAAATGGCCAAAAATAGTCACTTCAGGATACAAGTCGGGAAAAAAAAGCCTGTTGATCATAGACTGTGAAGAAAGAATGTATAGCTTTACGTTTTGTGCCCTCAAAATACTGTTCTACTATATAGTGTTTTTCTGCTTAAGAATTTAGATGAAAACAAGAGTTCAGAAGGAATGTTGGGAATATTTTGATCACTGTATTGCTTTTCCTATCAGAGATTTAAAAGCATCAAACTTACTGGGGAAAAATTTGATTCAGACTAATCTTTATAAAATAAATTTGAGACCTATGAGGTGGTACATGGTTAGCGATGCTAAAAGCAAGTTCTTAGAAGGAATTTGTCACTGTTTGGGGTTTAGTGGCTGGGTATCTTGAGTTGCTTATCAGTTTTCTTGGAGTAGCTGATGGAATGGAAAGGCTCATGTAGAATGTCCTGCCCTGTAACTTCCTGGCTGTTTCTTGGCTTGTGTTGTGAAGAACCGGCATGAGCAGGAAAGCATTGTGGCAAGTCAAGGGAATTAGAGGTCTGTGCAGGAAAAGGGGAAAGTGCAGATTCTTCAAGGAAATGTAGCATGCTGAAAAGCAAGCATGACAATGGTGGTCATGGTTATGGCAGTGTTGTCTTCTGGTAATCACTCAGTTCTGAAAGGAACCAAGGCCTCAAACTGCCTGCAGGTAGCACTGCTTGGCAAAAAGCACCCCAGTCTCTCCAAAGACATCTCTACTTCTGCTAGAAGTGCTTCTCAAGGTTTTAAACAGGCACAGGTTGCTCCTTTTCAGCTCTCATGCTTACATGACTTCCCCATCTTTTGTCATAATGTGATGTAAGTATTTAAAAACATGGGGTTTAATGATCCATCCCTAATTTTGTAGATATCTAAGTATAGGAAATCTGACAATTCAAGTCTCCAGGCTACCTGATATCGCCTTAAAGCTAGTCTTGCTTTGAGCAGGCTCTCACTGAGACAAGTGTCTTCAAACCTTGTCTAAGTAAAACACTGATTATACCATTGTGTAAACTTTAGTAATTTGATGAAGGTCAGGCTGTCTAAAATGGTGTCCTGTACACAGAAAAAAGCAAGATCTTGGATCTTAACAGCACTTTAGAATACATATTTGAATTTATCAGAAGAAGAAATTGAAATCTAGTCATCTAACATAAAGATGCAATGGAATTTTCTGGAAGCGAACAGCTGGAGAAGCTTTTATGCAAAGCAAAGTGGCAAGGGTATGTGTGTGTGCCTGTGTGTGTTCAGTTTCTAGCTCTAGGACTACTTTCAGTGTGTCCTTGTATTATATAAGAGAAGAGACAATTATTAATATTGTATTATGCTAATTGTGCTTATATTGTTTTATGGTTGTCCAGAGGGAGGAAACGCCTCCTGATATTATTTGTTACAGAGGTATGGAGCACTCATTGTTTACCTAAGAATGCATTAATACTTTGATAGCTCTCTCTAATAGAATTTGATTTCTAAGAACATAATTTGCTTGGACTAAATGAGAATTAGGCTATTAACATTTTGTAGATTTATGATTAAGTGATTTTCTTGGACAAAATACATTGTTTTCCCGGTGAGTGTAGTTGTCTATTTGTTAAATATATGCCGCCTTTTAGTGTAGAATAGCCACATAGCAACTCTTCTTGTCAGTTTTTCTAGATTCTGCTTTTTTTTTTTTTTTTTTTATAAAGTTTGTCTCTAAGTGGATATATCTACAAGGATCATTGGAGTGTGAAACAGAGAGGCTGAAACTAAGGCAATACCTCCACAGGAAAAGAGAGGTTTGAAGGCCTGTCTGTGCTTCAGTGTTTATTCAAGTAAGACTGTGAATGGACTGCCTTGACGCAAGGAATTTATTGAGCTTGGGTGCTTGACTTTAAATGGAAAAGAGGCTGTACTGATGAATTGTTTTAAATTCAGCTAGTTTACGTGTAGTTCAGCATGTGTGTAAATATGTGGATATGTGTACATTCATTTGTGTACACACTGTATAATCTCCAGTGTTACAAATTATAATGTAAAAACCAAAACCTGTTGATGTAAACTCATTCAGATCAGAATAAGAAGATGAAGTTCAATTGCTTTCAATGGTGCAGTTCAGTGAAAACCAAGCCTTCAGAACTTTTGCAAACAGAGTTTTATATACTCCACAAAATCAAGCTTCTATTCTACTGTGTCTAGACATGAGTTCTTCTGTGTCATAAAGGCCTCTTGGGCATAGTAAGGAATAGTTATGTGGAAGTGCTGAATTATGTTGGAAATTCCCGAACAGTAACACTAGATGGATAAGTATTTCTTCTATTTTTGATATCACAAATACTGCTAGCAAGAAGTCCACAAGCAATTTCTTCATCCTTTCTTTCAAGATGCTTTTAGTGCTTTGTGGTGAAAGAAAAGATGATGTACAGATGGAAAGGCAGAGTATAATAGAAGGAAGGGAAAGGTATAGAGGGGTGCCCTATGTGAACCTTTATTTTAGTCCCATGGTATAGAACAAGTCAAAGCATCAGGTCTGGAACTCATCTCAAATTCTTGTAGAATTTGACAGAAAGTCTTTATATATAGGATTCAGGGGAGTTTGCATTTGTTCTGTACCAAAAAGCATCTGGTTTGTCTCAGGTCACATTTTCATTTTGCTGTCTTTTTCTTTACATACCAGTCCTGTACCTCTTCCTGATCTTCTTACTACTCTCTTCAATGCACAAGCAGCTTCTTATGTAGTCAGAATCTTTAGAGTAATTAACATCTAAAACACTGCCCCTTGCTACTGCCTGTTCTCTAAGTCATTCTTCATGGTGACTCTGTCCTGCCCATTCTGTCAGCCTTTCAGGCTTTTCAGCTGTTGGGTAGGCATACAAGTAACTCACCACATGCTCCTGCTTGTGGCTCACCTACAGATCTGTTGCCCTATCCAGTTTTAACAAGCCTTATTCAATGCTCACCTTTTGTTTCTCTGCCTTTTCTACTTAAAATTCAAAGGCCTCCTAATACTCTTGCTCTCTTCTGATTATGCTGTTTTATACTTTATCCTGGGCCTTGACTAACATTTGTATCCACCCACTTCCCTCCTGTTGTCTGAGAAGCTACCTCCTCAAGTGTGTAAGTGCAAACATTTAGCCATCTTGACTTTTTGTTCCTTATGTTATTTTTCCTCCTCTTCCCTCCCTCCTTCAATAGACAGCTAGGTATGTGTCTCAACATGTGGTGTATATACTTAATATTACGTTTAGATGTGCTTGTTATTCCCTTTAAACATGCCTAAATAAGCATGGCTCTTACTCATCAGTTTCACAGTCTGTCTGGGTATATAAATAACTAATTTCCCAAAATGTTTCACAAACAGATCTTCCATAGATACCTACTGAAATATCTTGGTATTTTGGAAATTCTGTATCAATTGATACTGTTTTGAAGACAAGTGATTATATTTGAAATGTCGAATGTACATGCGTGTACGCCACACCCCACCCCTTCAGTATTTGAGTATATTTTCTATGCTCCACTCCATTTTCCTCACTGAATTAGAAAACATAGTTTTTAATATATTAATACAAAATCCCGTGAAAATTCGAAGCTAAGTTTTAGCATGAGAATTCCATAAGAATTGTTTGGAAGTGAAGACATATATCTGGCCGCTCTGACTAGGTTTCCTGGAAGGCCCTCTGTGACATCTCTGGGAGGGGGACAAGCCACACTTTACATAAGCAGACATATTCTTTGTCTGCAAAGGGGCAGTGAGGCCTTATGAAGGATGAGATCTATCTGTGGATAGCAAAACCTTACTGGTCTTCTCTAGGGCAGTCTGGGAGACTCATCTTTGGGAGTCACTTCACAATAAGGTATTGACTTAATAGCTAAAATTTTGGGTAACCTGCTGATAACCAGATCAAAAGTTTGTTTTGTACAGTGAGTGAAGCTCACTGTGCTGAAAGAAAAATATATGAATACATGAAATATGTGTGGCATACTGAATTTATTAGGGTTTTTCCTTTGGTCTTTTTTTTTTTTGGTTTCATAGTGTAATGATTTTTTGACGTGCACTTTTGATTGTGTAGTATAATGATTTCTTTGAAGTCCAAAATGTTTTGTTTTGTGACTGACATCTATTTCTATAGAAGCTGGTAGTGGTATTGTAAATGTTTTAGGCTAGATTTTCTAATGAATGTTCTGACATATATGTATAAATAACCCCCTTCCCACCAGTGATCTCCTTGTCAGAAATTTTCTGTTTATATATGTGAGCCTACCCTGAATTTTTTTTATTCTGGGAACATCCCTGTAAACTGAAAATGCAGAAAATAAAAATCTAGAGGAGTATAACTTGTTTCCAATATAGCACAAAAACAAAAGAAAAAAATCTATTCACACAGAGATCACGTGTTGGGTTTTTTTTGTTTGTTTTCTATTTCTTTAATATCAGTCACAATTTTATGTAAATCAACATGCTTTGAATGGATGAATTTTGAGGTGATGTTTTAATTATAGATGTATATATTCTCTGAATGTCTGTTGTGTCATTAATATCTGGGATATCTCTTGACACCTCCCATTTCCCCCAAAATTCAGTTCAAATTAAATTCGTAATTTCATCATCTTAAATTATAGAAACAGTTATGACAGTTAAAACATTTTTGTTTGTTTTTATATAGCTTTAAAAAACACATAATCCCCCAAATTCTGTGTCAAATAACAAATTTCTAGAAGTACTTCACCACTGAGCTCTCAGGCAACTTTGGGGTCTATGACAGGCATGGTAAATTTATTAACTTTATGTTTTGTCTCATACTTCGTTCTAAGGAGTCCCAAATGTGATGGTGCTATCCATTACTTTATTAACTTCTTGCTCAATTACTTTCCCTCTTTTCATGATTTTAAGAAAATATCTCTTCCTATGACATGCAAGTCTGAGGACAATACTGAATTTGTCTTTATTAAAAGTCAATAATGAATAACAGTATTATTGTGTGGTGGAAAATCATTTGATGAAGAGATAGATACATGCTTAGCTAGATTAGTGTTCTGAATTCTTTCTCCAGAAGCTGTGTTTTGAGACATAGGATTAATTGGAACTATGTGGAAGACGCACAATAGGACACTGCCAAATCAATTAGTATTTCAGTAACAGGTTATAAGACAGAAAACGTTAAAATTGGCTGGTTTTGACACTTCTGGAGTGCCACAGAGTACTGAATACTGAAGACTAATAGTTCAAAAGTGGGCCAAAGTGGTGTAAAAGTTACTTTGCTCACATAATATAAACTCATAGCACAGGGGTGAGCCTTGAGGGTATTCAGTGTTGTGATGACAAGCATTCTAAAACAACCTCCTCTTCCCTTCATGTATTTCAGGTCTGGTTTGGGCTTTTTTTAGTGCAAAGTACCTAATCTACTATTTGAGTTAAAATCAGCAATGCTGTATTTCGCAGTGAATTCATGTTGTTCACTTTACAGAATATACACAATTATGAAGGAACATTAACTCCAGGACAAGAATTTCCTGTAATTTGAGTCTCCAATCTTTGTAAATAAGCAAATTGATCTTTCTCAAGAAATCTAATTTCTTTATCATCTATGTAAATTTTATATGCAAATACCTGGAAGGGAAGAGCAGCTGGAAAATTACCTTTTTAATCTCATACTTAAATGCTTGATGTTGTATTACAGATGGTGTGTTTGTTGCCTGGCAAACACATGTCAGTATGATAAGGATATTACGAACTTTAGAGAACTTCTGTTTTGTGGTGAATGTGCAATAAAACTGTTAGGTGTTCTTTCTAACTTTAATTTAAGTAAAGTCTCAGGCAGATGTCACTACCTTGCTATGTTCTGCAAGGCTGGTAAAGTGAGGTAAGAGCCATGAGGCCACAGTGCCATGACACACTGCATGCTCCATCTTAGAACTGCAAAAAATGTGACCCTTCCTGCACTTGTTGCAATGCTAAAGATAGACCAGGGTCTGAAAATTAAATTATTTTCATCCGATATATTGGGTCACAGAAAGATGACTGACCCAACTGTTGAGGATTAACTGCAGCAATTCAGTACCACACAGCCACTCATTCACTTTCCCCTGACACCAGAGGGATAGGGAGGGAAATTAAAAAAAAATAGAGAACTTGTGGATTGACATAAGGACAGTTTAATAATTGAACCAAAGAAAATACAGTAGTAATGCTGCTGAAAATGATAATAAAAATAGGGACACAGAGAGAGAGAAAAAGAAAGAAAAACTCTCTGATGCAAATAATAATGAAAAGAAGTGATGCATAGCTGCTACTCTTCCAGTTATGCCAGGCCAGTCCCAACTATAATCTACAACCCTTCTGGGTAACTCCTCCAGTTTATATACTGAATATGATGTTCTATGGTGTGGAATATCTCTTTGGCCAGTTCAGGTCACCTTCCCTGGTGATACTCCCTCCCAACTTTTTGTGAAGCTCCTCACTAGCAGAATATGAAACTTGAAAAACATCTTGACTTAGAATAAAAACAGCTTAACAACAACCGAAACATCGTGTTTTCGATATTATTCTCACACTGAATCCAAAGCATAGCACTGTACAAGTTATAAAGAAAAAACTATCTCTATCCCAGCCAAAACCAGGGCACCAACCCTGTTTTACCTTTATTTTATTGTGACTGGTGAGCTAGTCCTAAACTGAGAATAGTGTTTGTTGGTGGAGTAGGTTCTAATATTTAAAATAAATATTTTATATTTATTTTAAATATTTTCCCTGTATAAGTATTTCATATAGTGTTAAATATAGTTCTTCTATTCTAAATGGAATAGTAGCCACTTTTTTTTCTTTTCAGCTTTTGGTTTTGCATTTTCCTTGCACTTCAGCAAAGATATGATATCATGATCAGATTGATGTGCTCAAGTCAGACAAAAGAGCAACAGCTTCAATATTAATCATATACATGGATAAAATGAAAAATTTTTTGAGTATGTGTTCCAAATTATTTTTCTAGAACATAGAAATTTTTAATTGTAGGACTCCATTAATTTGAATAAATTTCTGATTTAATGTAATGTTGATTCAGATACCAAGTCTTTTTACTCTGTTTTGAGTTGGCTTCAAATTTTTTCTTCCTTAGTGCTTGCTCTGATGGTTATTCTCTCGTGGCTCTTTTGGGGAATTCAGTATATTCAGAGGAAGAAAGTGATTCTCGTAGTATTTTATATTTTTAAGGTGTCCCTTGACTCCAAATTGCACAAATCATATAATTCCAAAAAAAAAAAAGTGAACTCCTTGCTCTAACGAAGTATAACATAACATGTGAATTTCTCGCATTTGAATAATTCAGTGATACAGATTTCAAACTTAGTATTACATTGTGAATTGTGCAAATGTGTGTGTCTCTTTAGTAAACGACTATAAAATTTTGATTTGTAGAAATCAAATTGTTTCTACAAATATAACTAAGGTGTGCCTTCATTACATTCACTGCCATTCTTGTGGAGTGACATAATGTACTGAATAATTAGGCTTTGAATCAGCAAGTGCTAATGTGAGAGACAGCACTTTTTACCATAACATTTTTTAGATTTTATCTGAAAATTTTCAGCAGTAGTTCCTGTAGATCCAGTAGTTTCACTACAAAGCATCCTCTAGATAAAACATTTCCCTTCTTAATCTTTTTGGTAATATATTCCTTACTTGGCCTCTTGTAGAACGCTTTGACTTTGTACATATATTCCATGGCTGTCTGCCTGTAGAGTTATAGACTCCTATAGTGCAGCCCACAAATGACACATGGCATGGGTGAGTGTGTTGGTTTTGCATGGCCTGGTTTTTGGTAGCAGGGGTCCGCAGAAGTGGCTCCTGTGAGAAGCTGCTGGAAG
>JAWWEY010000130.1:5051545-5100869 GCA_035582745.1 Loriotus luctuosus
TCTCTAATTTGGCAGCAAGAAGGTTGTGTGGGGCCATGTCAGAGGACTTCCAGAAATCCAGGTAGATGATAGATTTACTTTCATTGTCCACTGATGCAGTCAAAACATCATGGAGTGCAGTCACTTAGTCAGACGTCATTTGCCAGTGGTGAGGCCATGTAGGCTTTCTTTAGTCACCTCCCTGTCTTCTGTATGTTTCAAATATCTTCCAGGATATTTGTTCCATTATTTAATTGGTCTCTGAGGTTGTCAGTAGTCCCCAGGGTCCTCTTTTTACTCTTTTAAAAATGCGTGCAATGTTTCCTTTTCTCCAAATATTTGGTTCTTTGTCTGACTGCTGTGACTTGTCATTGAGGACATCCATCAAGCAGAGGGGTAGCTTTGCAGCTTTGCATGCTGTTACTCTTAAAAATTGCTGGGCAAGACTTTTTTCTGACAGTTTCACAGTGATAGCTGTGTTTCAAAACACAGCAAGAGAAATACTCAAGGTATTCATGCTCTATGTTTAAGGAAATCTCAGACATGCCTTTGGAACAGGCTTTCCTTTCATTAGCTGATGACATTGTTAAATTCTTTAGATTTTTTTTCTGGTTCTGTGTCCTCTTCTCTAAGAAGCAGTGAACATGTAAATATACATTAGGTCTGTGAAACTTACTTCTGCAACAGTGGTCTTTGCCCCACTGTGATCTGTGAGCAGGCTGTACTTTTATATTTTAATGCTGCTTTTAAATGACCATGATGTGTAACACAGAGGGAATTTACTGCCTTTAAGGACATCATCTTTGTTCTGCAGTGTCATACCTGCCAGAAGTGAATCATCCTCAAGCTGAGTCTTCAGCAACTAATTTTGTATAACAAAATATTTGCAGAAGTCTTGTGGGATGGGGTGTTATTTTGTTAACAACACTGATATGCTTTAAAATGTTCTTATTTGCTATGCACTGCATTTTATTGTACATTGCTCTCTGACATGATCATTCAGTAGCACTGTAATTAAATAAAAGGTTTAAGATTGGAAAGACTGCTCCTATTGTGAAGGCCTTCAGGGGGTTGGGGGTTTGTGCAATCTTACATCACCATGAAATGAATCTGGTTTCTTTTGTTTTTCCTAGAATTTCTTAAAAGTTTTGTTGGTATATTTGTTCAGATTAAAATTTAGAATTCTGGTGCTAAAAGTAAGTAAATATTACTGATGGACAAACTTAAAACACAGATAAGTACTGTAATAATGTACTGATGATAAGGTAATGGTAAGGTAAATTTTAGCAAGCTAATAGTCTGAATTATTCACTAGTGCATTAAAATAATTCCCTTGATTTAGCTGACGAGACATTAGCATTAAGTGATTAATTTAAGAAATATTCCTCAATTTATTGTTAGAGCAAAATTTTGAATCCAAAAGAAATTATCTATTTTCTTCTGCATAATATTGCCTACTGGAGATGCACAAGCTCACTTTATTCTCTGGTCTTCAAAATAATACTTGAGTATGTTATAGAGAAATTCAGTCCATTGGTGGAACACCATTGTTTACAGAAAGTGCAAACCTGGGTTGAACTGTAGAAAGCATGAGGATGTTTCCCAGAGCTTTTATAAATTTTGTGTTGTTTTTCTGTTTATAGCTTAACTTAAATACTGCGTATAATTGATTGTTGCTTATTCAATCATTATGACAAAAATGTACAGTGCCTGTTTGTCCATTAAAAAAAAAATTACCTTTGCATACTGATAGATCAAAAAGTCCCTTCAGAAGGGAAATAATTTTTTCTGGAACTGAAAAAGTTCAAAACCAAAACACTTAATGATGTGACAAATCTGCAGCTATTGGATCCAGGATTAAAAATATGCTTTTCTCTGTCCTCATGCTGTGTCATGAAGTAGCACCATTAAGTGAGACAAGTTCTGTTCAAAACCAAGGATAGAAAACAAAAAATTTTCAGGTGGTTAGGGGGAATTTTCTGAGTATGTCGTCTGTTCAGTTTGGGAATTTTCTGAGTATGTAGTCTGTTCGCTTTGGTGTTGTCTTAATGCTTTTCTGAAGAATTAAAATTATAGACAGAGTTGTATGTGAAGGCACTGAAAGTTCCTGCCTCAGCTGCTGACTGAATAAAGGGAAGGGCAAGGCAGTTTTGAGAGTCAGACTAGTGTTTGGGGTTTTTTTTTAATTTGGGATTTTTTTAGTTTGGTTTTAGGTTTGGGATTTTTTGGGGGAGCTTTGGTTGAGGATTTGATTTTTTTTAATGAAGATTTTGTAATACTTTTCTTCTACTACTACATGATCCCTTTACTCAGTTTATATTTTATTTTTGATTGTCCCATACTAAAAGTTAAATAAGATTTTTATCTGTTGCCCTCAAATTTTCTTTTTTTCTCTTGAGGAAGTCCTCCTTTCAGGTTAATCAGATTAGTGACAATGGAGTTTTGTGTGTATAGCGATTTTATACATCTAAGTTGAATGTCCTGTTTGGCATAAGTATTCTGTATATATGGGAACTGCCAAACTATTTGTAGCTTAAATATCGTTCTGAGCTCCTCCAATGCTTAATGCTTCATGTTTTAAATAGCTGATGAGAACTTAACTGGCAATGTTCATGTTTCAATATTATGGAAGCACAAAATAATTTGGTTCAGAAATGATGTGATCTAGACTCCCATTCATATTAGGACCAGTTTTTGAAAACTGAATGGAATTACTCATGGCCTCAGAATTTTTGCTCAGTTTGCAGGACATACTTGTTCTAACTTTTTTACTAGCGGCTAAAAATTATTCTGCAGACAGAGTTTTTTATATTTCCTCTTCTGTTTTAAAACAAGATAGCACCTTTCATACAGAGCATTGACTTTCTACTGGAGTCAGAGCAAGAAACTTGTGGGATTCTACTTTTACAGCTCGAGTGTTTCCAAGCACATTTAGGTGGTAAGTTGCCTTTATCATGAATAGAGCTAGAGACATCTAGTGGTTGAAATGAAAAAAAAAACCAAAAAAACACTCAGTAAACTGATCATTATAGAGCACTGAAAATCCCATTAGCCGTTATCAAAGTAACACTGCAAAGAGCATATGCAAAATTTCATAATAACAAAATTAACTCTGATATATAATTAGAACTTTCACTTTTGTTTTGAATGAATGGATTTAGTCCATTTACTTATTTATTTTAAGAATATTGAAATGTTGCAAATTTTTTTGACTCACCTTTCAAAGTAACTGGAATTGCAAATTCATTCATAAATTAGTTCTGATTATTAAAAAGGCTCAGGTGATGTCTAAATTTTTTGTGCACCTTTGGCAGTACTGCTTCACTCCTAAGTATCTTACCACATAAAGGGCTGCGTTGTGAGGTTGATGATAGATCTTTATCCAAATTTTGCAAGAAAATATGAATGACAGCCTTCAGGTGCTGGCATGTAATTTTGTGATTGTGGTTAAATTTAACTGTCATCGAGAAATTGTTTCAGTTTTACACCAGTACAAAATATCCCAAGGAGGAACACTGGGCTTCCTGAGGAGAGCTGAGATAAATCTCTGCTGTTGATGCAGAGAAACAGAGTGTAGTTCTTTGTTTTGCTAGGATGAAAATTGGTGAATTAAATACTACCCTTCTGATTTTTCTCTTCCCACTTTTTGGTCCAAATTAATACAAAACTTACCCTTCATAATAAATAATACTTAATACTAAAATAATACTTAATACTAAAATGCTCTTAAATTATTTACCAGTGTCTTTTGGAAAAAAAAATCCAAACGAACAAACCCAGCAAAACTGGGGCCCTCTTTGTGAATTCGGAGGTGCTGTCAGCCTCTTTACTTGTATCTACTACTTGGACCAGCTAAATGAAATGTAAGAGATACAATTTCTCTTTTGCAACTTACATGCACATTATATAATGACTTTCCACTGTGAAACTTCCTTTCACTAACAGGAAATATTTAAGAGATGAATAAAAATTTTATACTTGCATTAATTTCTTGATCATAACCTTAATCAGCTCTGTTCAGTAACAGTCCTTCATTAACAATCTTACTGTATTGCTGAACATCCTTGTAACTTCATCACTATCAACAGTGTTTTGTAATTTTTTTTAGGAACTGGTAGCTGGTAGATCATTGCTTGCCAAAAAGCAGGTCTGTTATAAAGACTACTGACAAGACCAGGTGCTGAAGCTAGATCTAGTAATACATTTGCTTTTATAACAACACAGACGCCACCAGGAATTAAAAATATTGCTTGGTAGCTCTTCATTGGCAGGCATGTTTCTTTATGTGATTTGGTATGATTTTAGATGGGCAGAAATATATAAAACTTTGTTGGTTTGATGGGGTATGGTTGGAGCTTTTTGATTTAGTTTAGATTTTTTATAAGAGACCAAAAAAGATGTGAGTTTACAGTTTGGTGGTGGCTATGGCAACACAGTGGTCTGCACACTTTAAATGATCTGTTGTTGTTTGCTGTGTTTTCTAGCTGAACAGTTTAGTTCTAATCCAATTATAAACTGGATGTGGGAGCTGCCAGCAACTTATAAACAGGATTTCTTCTGATGTTCACTTTGGTAACCAAAGCTTCATCTGTTTCCTTGCACATCAGCTCCAGCAATGCCATACACACTTAAAGATGTTACTAACATTTGGTGATGAGTTTATAATTGTTGCCTGTTTAAAGAATTCTCTTAGGTTATTCTATTTTCTCTGTTCCTTGGAAAGCTTTCCTGTGCCTAGAAGAGTACAATAGTTTTTGTTTTGCAACTGTAATGAATAGCTGCTTGAGTGGAATTAGCTTGAGTGGACAACCCTTTTCTTCATTGATGAACTGGATGTATTTCCTTCACTTAGCTTGTCCTCAACTGATGATACAAACTTTCTAAAAGCCATTGATTTTATAAATTCTTCTTGTTTTCAGTATTTTTTGTAAAGTATCTGATTTGTTTCAGCACAACAAATATCCATTTTAGTTCCAGCTTTTGCTTTTTTTTTTTTTTTTTGCTCACCTTTCTGGTTGCTTTTTTCTGAGAACTTTAGTTTCTTCCTGATACTTCAAAGATTTCCACAGAGGGGCTGCAGATGACAATAGAGAAAGAAAATTCCCACTTCAGGGAAACTGCTGCAATCCACTTTTTTATTTCTCATTTTGTTTCTCCTTCTAGCTATTGTATTGTGGTTACCTTTAGTAGAATCTATAGTCAGAAAGTGTTCTCACATCGATGCTACTATAGTCTGCTCCAACTGCTTCTTCACCCTGTCATTAAAATGTTCTTTTAACAATTGGGTTAAAATTATATTCTTCTGTGGTGAGCTGTAATTATCACTGACTAAGATTTCAGTGATTTACAAGGCCTAAAAGGAAAGAGAAATGCTGTGCTTCAGAAAGGTGGATTTATAGCTTCAATTTTTGTGCAGATGGCACAACAGATGTCTCCTGCCATAGCTTCTATTTTCTGCTTGTAGTTCTGCTTTGAAGTTTTCTACATATGTAGATAAATATGGAAGACTTTTTGTTTTGTTTTGGGGTTTTTTGGCACAAATTTTATTGGGGAAAGACACTGATCTATACAGGCAAGGTACAAGTTGCTTTATGTTTATAAATTATTTTTGCTGCTACCTTACATCTTACTGATTACTTAGCAGAAATAGAGACAGCTTGCCTAAAATATCAGAGAAGGGTTAAATACCATGGAAAAATATTCCAGGAACAATTTAAAAACAATCTGTCAAAGCTTTCTTCAGAGACTGATAAAGCAGACTGTTTAACTTTCATTGAACAGGTTTCCCACAATGTGATTTTTCCATCTGATGTGATGATAAGAGTTCAGACTGGAGTCCAAAATTCCAAATATGTTTCCATTTGTTCACATTCATAAATGACTAACTCAGCTAAACATAGTTCAATTCTGCACATCTTGTAGGTTGCATAAAACCTATTTAGTAGATCAGGGTGGTTCCCTGTAGGCATTATGATACCTGTGTTGGCAAGTAGGACTTCCCACACATATTCTCTGTGCTGGAGGTGGTGGCAGTCCAGCAGAGATCCATCTGCTGTCTGTACCCTGCCCCTCCTAGCCCAGAGTGACCCTGCCACCATCTCTGAACCATATGCACAAATACATTCACTTTAAAAATTCTTCATTGAATTAAAATTACAACTGTTCACCTTGCCAAAACAGAGGTTGTGCTACTGAACTTGAAGATAGATTGCTTCGACACTTAAAGATAAGTGTTCGTATTTATGCATTTGTGTAAGTTCAGAACTGACCCTTTTTTTTCTAATCCATTTTTCCTTTTCATCTCCTTTTCATATTTTGTTAGTGATTTTTATTGCCAGAGTGTGACTTTTCACTCCAGATTTTACTCTCTATACCTATAGCAAACTCAACAAGTAGGTGTACAGAAAAATGTGCAAAAAGTCTCAGAATCCTGTGAGACCATCACTGCCTGGGTACAAGGGTCCTTCTTTGATGCTTTATGAGAAAACATTGATGGGAATCATGAGAGATGACTGTATAAAGAACACAGCAGTGAAGGGATTTGTGGTGAATGACTATGAAAATGGAGGTAAGCATGTAGCAAACAGGAGCAGAGAGAGTAATCATAGGGTGAAAGCTAATGGTTAAAAACCCACAAACAAACAAAAGAAAAAAACAGTATTTTAAACATTAAGAAGCCGACAAGCCAGTCATGAAGTAAATCTATTTTCCTCTCTTGCTGAAGCTTTGGTAGATTATCCGATGTTACTTGTTAGGCCTTCTTAAACCAGAAGTGTAAAATCCACGGACATCTTCATTATTACCAGATCACTTCCTTTTTGACTACACAATAAACTAGAGCTATGCAGAGGAAAACAAGTTTATTTTTCACACTCAAGTAAGGAACTCCAAAGTATGATATGTTCATAAAGCATTTCCCACTTTCATCTTAGATTATGTGTTTAGACTGCATATCACTCTTTATCCTTATGTGTAGATAAAGAAAAATATTTTCAAAAAATAGAGGTGAAAGTATTTTTGTGATTTTCCCTTTTCTTCTTTTTTCTTTCTTTTTTTCTGTAGTTTGGTTTTTATGTTTGTTTCCCTGTGTTTTGTTTTGTTGAGGGATTTTTTGGGATGTTGTTGTTTGGTTTGGTTTAATTTCTTTTCTTCTCCCCGTGTTTATTCCAACATAATGCTTTGGAAATGTTGCAGATGTATTAAGTTTTGAAAATCAAGTAATCTCATTTAAAGAAAATAAATTTCTTTGTAACTACAGAAATGGGTATGTGTTTCAGATCTTGGCACAAATTAGCTTATGAAGCTGTATGCAACTATGACTAGAATAGCTAAGAAATGCATTGGTCTAATGGCTTTAGACTTTTAAATGTTGCATGCAAGCATTCATGCACCTAGCTTGCTAGCTGGCAAACTAATTTGTGTTTCTCTTTGTCAGTTGAGATTTGAAGTTATGTAGACAAAAGCTTTGATGTTATGCTAAAGAAAAAAATAAATTACAATTTAAAAGTCTTACCTTGCCAGATAAAGCTTTTTGTCTTGCAAAGAATGAATTCTGCCCTGCATTGACATTATATTAAGTACTGAAAGAATATATTTCTTCATATTTTTCCATGAAAAAATATTGAAGTAAATCAAGTTCATTCATAGGCCATGGTGATGTGTATACTACTTGTCTGTACAGCCATTTTTGGAAAATTGGTTCTGAAAAAATATGTATCTGTCTATAGATGCTAATAGAGACATTTCACTCTTTAAAAAGGTTATAATGCCTAGACTACTACACCCTCTTGATAACATCAAACTAAGTGTATTTTATACCAGAGATGCTACCCAAAGCAAAGTGTTCCTATGAGATCCATCTCTCTATCTGGATATACACATATGTAAAAAACATGAATTCTGGTTGGGTTTGGGGTGCTGCCACCCAGGCGTATTATTTGTTCTTAGTATTTTAAAATACATTTGTGATCTTCACATTGCTGCCTGGTTATGTTTTAAGTGCAGGTATTGGTAAAAATAGTTTTTCTTGAAGAATACTTACCATCTGCCTGTTAAGTCTTTTGAAAACTGTGTATACTTGCAAATTAGTTTCAAGCCAAAACAACTCATAGTGCATTATTTTATTTATTGGTGTTCTACCACGCACCTACCTGTGCCTGAGATTTCCTGGTAGAAAATCAGGCAGGATGATTCACTAAGAGACAAGACAGAGAGATTTGATTTTCAGGACTCTGACAACCTTGCTAAATCTAGGCCATAAGAGAAAGGTTGAGACATTTTAAGAAGATGTATAAATTAAAAGGTGGAAAAAAAGGAAAGAAAACCAGGGGCACTTTCTGGAGGAGGTGTTTGCTACACACTCATCTCTTCACTGCTGGGTTAGGGAGCCCACAACTAGCCCATAAATTGAACTTTTAGTCTTACAATGTGCATGAGACAAGTGTTTTTATTTTTTCTCATAAACTTGCAGGAAGTTATATTCAAAGTTAAATTCATGTGCTCTTGAGAGTGGATCTGTCTGTCAGCAGGAGATCTCCTTTGTGAAGCTGTGTAAATGATGCTGTCCCTCCTGTACTCAGGAGATGTGACATGGTAGCAAACTCCTGGAATAGCTCCTAGAAAGGCTCCTCCAGAAGTTAGGTTTTTTTCTTCCCTGGAAATGTCTTAAAATCTTTCTATATTCTAAAATAAAACTTTTAATTTATCATATTTCAGTATTTCTGTGACATACTACAACAGCCTAGTTACCTCTCCTTGAAAACTTACAGTGCTAGAAATTGCAATGCTTTGTCCTTATCAAATCCAATGGCAGATAAATTTTTCTGTAACTTCCTCTTGTAACATCATGCAACCTATTTTCAGAAATTAGATGTTTGTGTTGTTTGTCTTAAGATTTAGGGAAGAGAATGGTCTCCTTAGAAACTTCTTGTGCTAACAGACACAGCTACAATTTTTCATTTTCTTCAGAACATATTTTAAGTACATCTTATATGTATGCTTATGTGTATAGTTTTCAATTAACACTAACTTTTACAAGAAGATCTACTTTTTAAAACCAGTACTATGGCTGCTTTAATGAAATGCAAGCTGGATTTTAAAAAATCTGCTTCCCCCCCCACCACCGTGTTTTGTGTTGATGTCTTGAGTGAAGTGTTTTTGGAAACATTAGTTTTGATATGCTGATGTTGAAAAATCTCTTTTCTAATGGAAACCCACTCGCAGCATGTGTGTGTCTGGTTGACTTGGGAACAGTATTTCAGAAACAGTCTTAACATCGTCACACTTCGCTGAAAGTTCTGGCATTGGTGTCTCTGTAATTTTCATTTTATTGACCCTTGACCTGTCTCAGCTGCAGAGTAAAACCCTAAATCCCTAGAAGATGCCTTAGAGGTGAAAAATCTCATGGAGAATTGCTTATCAGCCACCAAGTCTTTTGGCTGAGGTTCCTTCCTGGTGTGTTTGCAGTGGTGGCTCTGAGTATACTTTGATGAACCAGTTATCGAAACACTTAATGACATTTGCATCAGCAGAGAATATCTAGGTTCTCCTGCTGGCCTCTCCTGCTCCGCTCTCCCCTCCTTATCTCATTTTGATAATATCCATTCTCTCCACTTGCAGTGGTGCTGCAAGTAAGGATACAAAAGAAAACCTTATGACAATGATATATTCAGCCTGTTCTAAAACCTTTTCAGAGCTGTGGCTAAGAAAGACAAGGTAAAACCCTTCTCATTGGTACATTGAAGATGCTGGTTCCCAATTCTTATTCCTCTTACGGTAACTAACCCTGATCTTTTCTGTTTTCTCTGCATCATTCTCACTGGTCATAGGTCAGTATACTCATCACAGTTACTATATATTAGTAATATGTAAAATTCCACATAAGGCCCAAATCAACAACTACCTTCAGGAAGAACTTGTTGAAAAAGTAGTTTATACTGATAGGTTGCTTTAAAAAAAAAGAAGGAGCTTTTTCCATGTGAATGTCAATAAAAGAGTGGATGGAAGTGATCTATTTCCAAGAGAGGCTTTGGGTACTTGTCACTGAGTTTATAGAGATGTTGAGCAGGCAGTGCAGTGGAAACCATCACAAATGTGCCCATCCATGGAGAAGTCAACCCTGCAACCTGACATCAAGACCCCATCAAAGAACAAGAGTCCCCATCATGACATTGCTATTTCTGTTTCTGAATGTACATGTATTTGCTGGCTTTTGTTCATTTTAAATCCAGTAATTTTCTGATTTTCTCCAGAAGCAATACATTTAAAATTGAGATTTGTGCTTATACTAAAAATACAGTCTGGTGTAAGATTAATAGACTCTCACTGGGAACATCTGTTAACATCAAATGTTAAATGAAAAGTTAAAAACTTTCAAATTTTACATTTATTTCCTGTTACATGGATAACTGAGTGTAAAATGGGTGAGAGGAGGAGCCATTTGAAATAAAACAAAACACTGAAATGTTTTTTTTTTAAGTTTTCTGCATGGAATAAATGGTCAGAATAAAAATATGTAAAATTAATAAGTGCTTTTAATCACAAATATTAAATATAAAAATCTGCAAAAGAACTTGTAACAAGCTGTTTCAACGAATAAGCAAAATCTAATGTTTCATACCAACGTATTTTAGTTTCATTGGCTATTCTAAAGTGAACCTGAATTCATTTTAAGAGCATATAGGATTACTTAAAATGTGGAACTAACGATAACCAACAGGGTATTGGACAATTCAGGTATCAACACAGTTAAAATCTATGAAGTGAACTGAATATTGTGGAGAATATATTTATCTTTGGTGTAAAGATGAAACCAAAACCTTTGACAGAAAAACACAACAGTAATACAACAAAACTTCCAAGAATAATGTTAAAAATTTAACCAAGTTTGAATATATAACACTGTATCACCAGTAATTGAAATGGAATTTTTGAGGTGCAATTCTTGAGAGTTTTGCAACATAATTTTAAGTAATTTAATTTTTAAAATTATTTTTTAATCAAATAATTAACAGTATTTTACTTTTTGAAAATGCAAGATAATTTATCTTTTTTCACTCTACATAATGCCACTGAAATCTTGAACAGAGTCCATTGAATTTATTGCACTGTACAGAACAGTGCAATAGTAATAGTAGGTCAGTAGTTAATAGTAGGCAAACATAGTATAGTCAATCACAGAACATATGTAGACTTAATGCAGAGTAACATTCATAAAAATATAAGGTCATACATTTCTACTGAGAATGTCAACATCTTTCCACTCACCTACTTTGCTAAGTCATGGGAGGAAAACTGCAGCAACTGTTTTCACTTATTTAAAATATCAGTGATAGTAATAGTGACCCAAATACCTAGAGAAAATATATTTTATGTCTAGGAAGACTAGCTACCGAGAATAATATTTATTTCTGGCCAGCACTCCTTTTTAATCACTGAATAAAAAGTCTTTATGCCAAGAGAAGTAGAAATTGACAATGTTATTTTACCTAGCGCTAAAAATGATCTGCACATCTATCTTATTGAGGAGGCCCAAAACTCCTGATTATGAAGTTTTATGATCTCAGAGCCATTATTTTAAGTTTTATTTTTTTATTATTATCTCTATCAGAGGTTATTTAAAGAAATATGTGAGAGGAGATGCACAGAGACTTCACTGATAATCGTGCGATAAATGTATGTGTTTGTAGGATAGGATCATAGGGTATTTCACATCGGCAGTGATTTCAGGAGCTCCTCTAGTCCAACTGCCTGCTCAAACCATGTGAGGCAAACTCATTTTAAGTTATGTCCTAATATGAGAACAAGCAAAGCCTTCAAAGCTTTTCTTCCTCCCCCTATTTTCCAGAAGACTCTCATTAGGTTTAGTTAATGTTTCAGAGGCATAAATCAGCACTTGACTTTTAATAAGTATTCTGAATGATGTTAAAAATTCTTACCTATGAATAGCAAGAAATATAATTTAGGGCCTAAGAATGAAGTGTGTGTTACTGAATGGTGTAGCAAAGATCTCATTTGCTTGCTGTTACAGTTTTAGGTGTTGAACATATTCTGAAATGATAGTACTACTATACTCAAGATTTTAAAAAAAGGCATTGGCGAATCAGTCTTCTCACATAATGCTTGGATTGTTTTCCCTGTCTTATTCTTTTTATGTTACACAACAAACACTGAAAACAGAATAACCACTGGGTTGAAATTAAAAGAAAGAAAAGTTTCACCACTGCTTCTGTACAGATTTCTTTCTTTACAGCCAGAGGATTTTTTCAAAGAATTTCCCAGGAGTAGAAATGCAATGACCAACAATAACTTCTCCTGAAGAGAAAATATATGGTGACTCTTTTCCTTTTGTAATCTGCACCATTTATTTGTTTTAGTACTGTCCATCCAAACAGTAATAACTGAATCACAAAAGTATATACTGTTACAAATGAAGATTTTTATTTATTAGAATTAGATTAATTCCTTTCATTCTCTATTAAATCCAGTAACTGTATTTCTAGGGATATTTCTACATGTCTGAGAATCACAGAAATTTTTGAAAATGAACTCTTCTGCCTTAAACATTGATTTTTTTTCATCCCTGAATTATTCTGACTAATTCAATAATTTTCAACATTCTTTTTTCCTCCTTCCTACCTCTTCTCACAATCTTCCACAAAGATATTTTCATTTGTGCAATTTCCTCTGTAGATTTTGAAAGCAGCTAAGTTATTGTGAAAAACATATGATAAAACCAAGCAAGCAAAAAACATTTGGTGCCTGGTCATACTGAATTTCTGTTTGACTAGTAGTGGGCTTTTAGGGATTATATGAGTTGTTGCTTCCCATTCCCTCTTTTCCTCCTGTTTCTCCACCCAATTCAATTTATGGTCTGAAAACAAGTCCCTCAGGATTTTTCGTTTTATTTTTGCTGAGAAAAAGCCTGTATGCTGTTGGCAAAGTGCGTTATTTGTCTGCTGTTCTATTTTATTTTCTTACTTTTTTGTATCTCATTCTGTGTAAGTAAAGAGATGACATATTTTAATTTCTGTTGTCCTAAATATTTACAGCGAGCTTGAACTTTTGCTTATCTGGAAGAATTAGCACCGGAAAATGAATATTAGTTTCCTGCAAAATTTGGCAAGCTCTGAATCCCTGAACTCTGGATAGTATGACTATTTCATAGGTAATATATGTCTGTCTACAACACAACTTTTTAATGCACCACCAGCTTCTAAGGTGCTGTTTCTAATGTTGATCTGTTGATCTGTTTGTGTCACATGTGACTCTGTTGCTCTTGGGCTGAGACTGGCAGATGCTTCAGACTGCTTAAGGATTGCCAGCTCATTTTTAGAATTGGCAGAGGCCATGATCAAGGAAATAGGTCTATTGAGATGAGAGAACTGAATATAGAAAACTTTAAAAATTTTCTGAATAAATAGGACAAAGGAGTGCTGAGAGTACAGAAAATGAAAACAGGAATACCCAAATCATTGAAGAAAGCATGACTCACTCGACATAGCATGGTCTTGGCTCAGTAACTAATTTTGCATTAAAATATATGGGTTTAGACTTCTTCTCACTGGAAAAATTTTGAAGTGCTAGTTCTGTTAACATCTATTAACTTTGCTACAGCTTTTATTCGAATATTTCAGAATACTGAGATAAGCAATTGAATTTCTTATAAAACAAAGAGTATGCAAGGATCCCTTCTGCAGCATTAAAACAATGCTACCAGAGAAGTAGCTGTTGAATAACAATGTACTCTAGCTTGGGAAATGTAGAACAAAATGAGACTAAGGCTATTAAAAATCTGATTCTTCCTTTAAAACTGGAATTCTCTGATCACCGTTTCATGGATTACTGTATTCAATGCAACACAGGCACATTACTGTATTCCATGGAAATCAGTTGTGTTAAACAGCTGTTCATACTTAGGTTATAAAATTAAACATTTAGATCTTCAATGAATTTGCATCTATGTATGAGATTTTATGTTCATTTCATAAAAGTCATGCTTCAGTGGATTCTGAAAAACATATCGGTGCTAAATGTGATCCTTCAAAATCCTTTTCTTCTCTGTATTGCACATGTGTTTGTTATGATGCCTAAACTTTTTTAACACCTTCTCCTAATATACTGGTAAAATAGCATTTATTTCATGAATATGCAAATATTTGGTGCAAATTGATTACTTTTTTTTTTGTTTGGCCCCTATATAAAAATTTAAGCAAAATTCAGCAGCATCTGGTTCTGTTCTTTTAAAAAAGCTGAAGTTCTTATCAGAAGATATGACTATGAAGCTGCTTTCCCAGCTTTTGCTTACTCAAAGGATTTTTTTGGGCTTTTGTCCTAGAGGATTTTTTAGCTCTATTGTTACTTTTAGGACATTTCAGCAGCATAACTACCAACTCCTTTCACCATTCAAGGGTTTTTCCCAAAGGAATCCTAAAGTAAATAATTAATGTGACTAATATTTTGCAGAAAAAAATTAGTCATACTGAATGAAAGAAACAGTGAAATTGGGACATAACTCTTTCCAGCTTCTACATCAAGAAAATTCAAAGTCAGCTTTTTCTGAGTTCATACTGAAGTAAAATATGAAATCAATTTCCATATGAGAGACTTGGGTAGGTGTTACATGTTAGTCAGAAGGAACAAATTGTTCAGTTATCATGCAAATAGAATTTTGATTTTTAACAAAATGCTTCACAACAAGATTTTATCTTCCTATTCTAAGCTTCCGTCAGAAAATAATACACTCACTCTCCGCTAAACTTTTCCCAAAATTTTTATATTTGCCCCCTCATATTGTCTCTGTGTTGCACTTTGTGGCAAAAACATCTGTGTATGGTAATGAATTGTAGATCAATTGATAACAACATTTTGTAGGGAAAGAGTTTAAGAAGCACCTAATATTTGTTTATGGAAAATTATACAGCTATGACAATTTAATATACTGAAATATATTTAGAACTATCACTAGTGCTAAATTATTCTTACTGTATCAATTTTCTCAGTATTTTAATTTCCAAATTCAAAACTACAGGAATGAAATTAAGCTTTTCTCTTAGGGAAAGACATGTAATGTACTTTGGCTCCATTGCTGAACTCCAGTTCATGAGTCAGTCTGAATAACTTTGGAAGTAGGTTGCTAGTTGCAATGAACAGGAACATCTTTAACTAGGTCAGGTTCCCCAAACCTCCAAATTGGCCTTGAGCATTCCCAGGGATGGGGCATACACAGCTTCTCTGTGGGTGTGCCAGTGCCCCATCACCCTCACACTAAAGAATTTCTTCATAGTATCTAATACCAACCTATGCTGCTTCAACTTAAAGCCATTTTCCCCTTGTCCCAGCTCTATGTGCCCTTTAAGAAGTCCTCTCCAGCTCTGTTGTAGCCTCCTTTAGGTACTGGCAGGTGCTCTAAGTCTCTCAGAGCCGTCTCTTCTCCAGGCTGAAGATCTCTAGCTCTCAGCCTGACTTGGTGGGAGCGGTGCTGCAGCCCTGTTAGCATCTTCGTTACCTACTCTGAACTCACCATGGACTCTGAGCAGGTCCACATCCTTCTTATGCTGGGGTCATCCAAAGAGGACACGGACTCCAGCAAGGTCTCACAAGGGCAGACCAGGGAGGCAGAGTCATTTCCCTCACCATGCTGGCCACACTGCTCATGCTGCAGCCCAGGGTACAGTTGGCATTATGGGCTGTGAATGTGCATTGCTGAGACTTGTCAGGCCTTTTGGCCATCAAAACCACCAAAGTCCTCCTCCTTAGAACTACATTAAATCCATTCTATACCTTGCCTATGCTTGCACTTGGAATTGCCTTGACCTAGATGCAGGACCTTGTGCTTGGTCTTGTTAAGCTACATGAGGTTCACACCTGTCTCTCAAGCCTGTCCAGGTCCCTCTGAATGCCATCCCTTCTCTCCTCCCCTGTGGTGTGGATCAGAGTGTGTTCTGTCCGTGCTGCCAACAAAGATATTGAGCAGCAGCCCCACCCCCTGAGGAACACTGCTCATCCCTAGTCTCTATTTGGATACTGAGCCTTTGACTGCAACTCTGTAAGTGCAACTATCCAGCCCAGTCTTTATTCACTGGGTGGTCCATCCATAAACCCATGCCTCTCCAATTTAGAGATAAGGGTGTTAAACAGGACGGCGTCAAATGCTTTGCACAAGGCCAGCAACTGCTCTTCTCTTATCTTCCCTTCGTTTCTCTAAGTGAATACTGCATAAGCTTGAACATTTCTTTAAATAGGTAAAATTAATAGTTTGTTATAAAGAAAAGCTACCTCTGTTATCTTTACTTGCAAGAAAGTTGACACAAGGGATGTTCAGGTAACTATCTTATTTATATATACTTTGGCCTTTTATTAAGAAATGTTGCTCTGACAGATTGGAACATCTGCAACAATCAAAGACTGGTCCACAGAAATACTTTTAGAGGATGGAAGGGGTCTAGCATCAAGTTCCTTTGGCAGCCTTTTATGCTTTTAACCTCTTTATTACAGCTAAAGTTTCTTTACCTGCTAAATCATGCTGTGGGGTGCACTTCCAATTAGATATACAGTCTCAAGTCCTAAGGTTAGGTATTTGTATTAAAAGTGAGCCCGTTATAAAAGGACCACGTCTTTATGGGATTGTTTTTCTACAATGGTGATTCATTAATTTGAATAATATGGCTTCAAAGCTCCTAAAATATTAGCTGTGTAGAGCTGTGGGTGTGTAAACTAGATAAAGCTTAGCTAAACAAACCCCTGTTTACTATAATGGAACTGGTGTTTGACACCAGGTTGTTAGGATGGCCAAACTGTAGGATGTACTGTGTTTGTGCTAAAAATTATATTCCCTCTTGTATTTTTCGTCTTCCTCATCCATGGTACTCCATTGTTCTTATGCTGATCTTTTTCCCCATTTTTTGTGTGTTTTTGATAGTTTGTTGGGTCTTTTTCCTGCATTTATTATATGCAGTTTGTTCTAGACTGAATCCAAAGGGGAAATACCTATGCAAGTATATGAATATTATTTTTTTAGAGTGGACTGGTTATCTGTATTTCTTCAGATTGCTTATCTTCTTATTTTTCAACAAGATTATGTTCTTACTCCTGTGCTTTTACAAACTTGACACTTAAGGCTGAAACTGCATGACTCCCACAGGGCTTGATTCATAAATTGTCTGCTGTTCCTTCCATCTCCCATATTCCATAGTGAAAATCACTTCACCTGAGGAGTTGGCCTGTGTTTACAGCACTAGGTCACTGGTGACACTGCTGACAGTGATACCACATCTCTGGCAAGAAAGCACAGACTTCCTCTGTGCTTTTATTTTCTTTATTTACACAGCATTCCAGCTGTGTAATGTGTTGAACTGGAATTCTTATTGATAATGAACCAGATCTTCACTTCAGAGACATACAGTGGTTAATAAAATGTAAATGTAATTTGTACAAAATGTAAAGTCTATAAGCAAAGAGAAAATCTAGCACTATCATCTTCAGTTAATATTTGTCTTTAAAAGTGCTTCTCAGTGTGCTTTGGCACTTGACTAATAGGTTTTTCAAAATGCAAGCCTTTATTAATTTTTTTCCTCTAGAATCAGTATCTGTCAGGTTTCTTTTGTGCTGCTGTAAAATTTAATCAGTATTGATAATTCATACTTGAAGTAAGTAGGATCTAAGCCTTGTGTCATAGTGGAGTTTTTTTAAATTTTTTTTCCCTTCTTTCCCTCTTGCACAAATGATGAACTTCCTTTGAACGAGATATTCTCAGAATCTGCAATACTTGCAGGGCATCAAATCAGCCTCTTCTCTTTTAGGACTCTTAGTGGAAACCAGAATAAATGGAAGAAATAATATCAAAGAAACAATATAAAAATGAAATAAATATGATCCTTTAGGAATGTAATTTATAAAATATTACAACTCTTAAGAGTATTTTTAAAAGGGATTCTAAAGCCTCTTATACCTTGCATTCTACAAAGGAAGCATCTGGGTGAGACTCAGGGGACTCGTGAACCAAGTCATTTACCTTTAACTGGTTTATATGATACTTAGCTTTATAAGAAATTCTAATTCTAATATGTAATTCTAATTCTAATTCTTTTTTGTAATTGTTGCTTTATTTTGCAAGTAATAGTCAGAATTACTAATAATTCTGGATGACATGCTATGCCATGTTTTTTAATGAAAGAGAAACAAGATACAACAGAATCAGCAGAGAATATCTTCAGTCATACGGTGGAATGACCTGTGATTGAGTTAAATTTAAAAGTAAATATTATTGAAATGTTCTTTTTTCACCTTGCATTTTCGCAACTTGTTCCACCAGTTTGATATTTTACCACTAGATGTCCTTGTAGTTGAACCCTCCCGCCGGTTTTGTGCTAATTCTGGGTTGCCTTCAGCCACTGGATGGCATCTTACCATTGATTTCAGGTGCAATGATTTTAAAGAGCAGATTCACATACAGCAGATTATTTTAATACTTAATTTAATGCCACAGTGTCTTTAAAAGGCTGTGTTCTCTTTGCAGACAACAAAAACAACAACAAATAAGAGTGTTTGAATTTGAGATTTTTAATGAGGTCAGGAAAGATAATGCTTAGAAAAGAGCAGGGAATGTACATTTTAGTAGCTATAGAGCAGTCTTGCTTGAGAGGAGGTTTCTTCTGTTTCTTGTACTGCAGTTTCTGTGAGGGTCAGGAGCATTAACGCTGAAGAATTCTCTGGGCCTAGCAGAGAAATTTCATGTCTATGAAAAGAGCATGCAGTGTACTGTGCTTACTGTGGTGTGAAAAACATCTGTGTACCTGCTTATTTGTCATCTACCTTGAACAGTAAGTGTAATAAAACCTATTTTAGTATTAGGACAGATAAGAGGGCAAAGGCTCTTTATCAGTGTAGCCTTTCAGCAACGGAAATGTTGCTGTATACGACACTTACAAAGAAAAAGCATTTAGGTTTGTTTTTGTTGAAAGGTCTAAGGTTTTTCAAAGGTGCATCCCTTCACATTTATTTCCTTCCCTTCTTCTCACTGTCCTCACTTTCCTGATTTCCTGCAAGCTCAGGTGGTACTGACAAGCAGACCAGGGCCCCAAAGCCTCCCAGCTGCAGCACAGAGGGATGAGATCTCCTGCCTGCAGCTCTGGATGGAACACCTTGTTCTAGCTGTGTGGGCAGGTGAGCTGATGGTGCCTAATGACAGCCACCTGCAGCTGAGAGGTGATTGGGGGGGGGGGGGGCCTTAACAAAAACAAGTTAAACCACTCTTTGCTGATGTTGGAGGGCGGTTATGCCAGCTCCTTCCTCCCTTGAGAGGCAGCAAGGAATTATCTTTCCTTGCCTTGGCTTCCCTGTTAATCTACACTGCTTGCTTACTATGTTTGGCTGTAGGTTAATCCTGTGCATAACTTAGTGAAGTTTTGCCACATTGCACACAGGACCTTTTTTGGGCATATTGCTCTACAGCAGCAGCTTTGCAAGTACCTCTGCTTCCCTAAAACTGGAGTTTGGAGGACACTCTTGCGTACCTGTGAGCACAAGCCATTTACACTGATGGGCTCTGACTCTTAGCAAAGGTGCACAAGAGAGGTGTGCACTGCTTTTATCTCGAAGCTCAGCTCTGCTTATGGAGTTATTTTTGTAATACTCTCATATTGAAGAATCATTTTATTCATTGTTTAATATTATATCAGAGCAACTTTAAAGCCCATTGAGATAAGGGAAGATGATGCTTAGGTCTTCACACAGATTTTAACAAGCCCCATGGGTCTGCAGTGATAAATTCAGCCTGGTTTTTTAAAATTCAAATTCACAGAATCTATTAGTTATACATCAGTATCTCCTTCATTTACCTGCAGGGAAATGTAAAAACCCTTCCTCCAAAGACAAAATTCCACTTACCACTTGCCTTCACATATGTATTGCTTTCAGTGTACTTTTAAAATGTCTCTAAGATAGCAAGCAATTTCATTTCCAGTGTGAAATTAATCTTCTTAGAGTTCATGTTGATAGCCACTTAGGGCAGGTATTCTAAGTAAGTGTGTTAAAAATGTCATATGCAGTTTGCTTTTTGAATCTTCTCCTTTCACAAAAAAAAAGTAATTGATGAAGCAGAAATAAAACTTATTTTGCTGCAAACTGGCATAGGTCTGTAGTCTGTTGACTTCTTTACACTTGAACAAGGCCAAAACACTTGAGGTTTTCTAGCCCATGCTAGATTGTTTTGTCAAGTATCTCCAGGTCCACCTATATGTAAAGTATCTGTAGCTAGCCAGGAGTTTAGAATACAAAAATAATTGGTAAAAAATATCCTCTATGTTTTTGTGGTCTGTAAGGTTAATTTAATCTGTAAGTCTAGTTTAAGACCTCGGTGAATGATCACCTACCTCTAAAAAACAGAGCAGAGGAAATACTTTCAGCCACTGAATAAAACTTTAATCCACAAGCACACCCCTCTTTTTGGAAACCAGATATTTTTTTCCATAGAATATTCATGGCTATGACTTCCTTTCCCTAAGAGTTAAAGTATGGTCTGTTCTGCAATGATTTGTGCGTCACACCTAGAAGCAGAGGAATGCAGTTACCCTTAATTATTAACAAGAACACATCAGTGTGCTCAATGGGAAAGGTATAAACCTGTCAAGTGCATCTCTTCATGTCTGAACACTCAACATAATTGAGAATACCTGAGGAAATCAGAGGAATATTATGAAGCCTCAGTGGAATGCTTTCAAGCAAAAAGTTTCAATAAATTGAATGCATTAATTAATGAAAAGTTAAACAAGCAGACTGAATCAGCAGTTCAGTCACTGATCATTTTGGTCATAAGATTGGAGTAACTTAATCCATTAATATATGGATGGTAGTGTAGTATCTGCAGCATTTCCAGTTTTCAAACAACTGAGCAAGATTTGGCTAATCCAGTCTTTTATTAAATCTTAAGTTGTTTACTTTATTTTAGACTGATGGCTTTCTCCATTGCAGAACGTTTCACGCCATAATCTGCCAATTTCCTTGGTGACAAGAAAGACTCCTAAATTCTTTCTCTGTGCTCAGCTTTTCCGTGCTCGCTCCCTGCCACGCCAGCTCCAGCTATGGCTTCCATCCCTCCGTGCAGTAAGGGCAGAGGTGGTGTTGCACTGGGCAATCTCCAGGAATTGCACTGCTGGAACTTTCAGCCCTCCTGCTCCTTCTGGCTGGGTTGCTGCAGCACTCAGGGACACCATTCCCTCTGTGGCAGGTGCTGTATAAAACCAGCAGCTTTTGGACTGAAGGCTAAGGCCTTCCTCTATGTTTCTTTGACATTACTGAGGTGTCTTGGGGGTGGCATGAGCTCTCTGTAACAAGCTCATTTTGTACTGCTGCTGACTCTTCAGCATAGGTAAATGAGATCTGCTCTTTAGTCTCGTCCTCTCATACTTCTAAAACTTTTTTTGTGCCAAATAAAATTGCATGTATTTTTTCACTGCCATTTTTAGATGGTAGATTTCTTTTTTCTGTAAACTGAATGAAGATTACAAGAAGAAATGCTGAGTTTCCAAATACATTCAGAAGAGACCAGAATTTTATCTGTTTTGCTTTATTTTTACTAGCTAATAAACAGTTTAATACAGTAGAAAAATCACATTTCTGTTGAGACCAAGATACCAATCAGTGAATTGAACTTAGTAATTGAATTCTCTGTGAAAGTCTATAGTCTATTCCATGTCTATTCCACGCTTTTTTGGATCTTTTTTTTTCCTTGCAGTTGTTCTGCAACTGCTTTACTCTTTTGCTATAAAGAGAAACACAAAAGTATTATTTGATGGTAAAAGAGCTATATTTAAAATCTGAGATTTTTATAAGGTGGTCTTAGCCTGTAAGATTTTTAAGGAATACTCAAGGATTTAAACCATATTCTACTGTCTTTGGGAAACCTTTATGTATGTTGAATTCCCATCCACTGTGCAGGGTTAAAAAGCATAATAAATATTTTTAATACAATCACAAAATGCAAAAGTATGAATCATAGGTAGTTTATAAATAAAAATAAACACCTCGGTTTTCATTAAGAGGCATCAATTGAGAACTCCCTGTGAAGAAGGGACGTAGAAAAGAAATCTGGATCAACCCATTGTGTAAGGCATAGTGTTTAAAGGTCAGAAAAATAGCTTTATTCTAGCAACTGCTTTATGCTTGGTCACTGTTTTCATTTATTGTCTTGCTGTTTGATGTATCCCACACAGAACTGCAGCCCTTCAGTGTCTGCGTGAACCCAATGTGTTGCCATACTGAATTATATTCTGGAAAGCAGCAGAGCTAAGGAGCTTTCAGGCCACTTTAACTGTTCTGCCTTGTTTTCATGCACTAATTCATAGCAAGATGCCCTGAATATATTCCATCAAATTTGATTTTATCATGTTCAAACATGTATGCTGTTATAACCTTAAAATGTTTCTTCATGTTGCTTGTAAAATCCCTTGTGGGTGTTGTAACTGACAAGTGCCACCATATAAAAACAGAATAAAAAATGTTTTTGCTAAACAAATACACAAATAAAACACAAAACAAGTTCTGTCATATTTTTCACACAATTTCTGATTTAAAGAGATCCAACTATTGCTGTAATGTAATTTGTGTGAGAATTATTACTTACTGTTTCCTGGTGCCTTTCAGAGGAAGAAACCCATGATCTTTATCTGCTAGCTAATAATTGAGAAACTAGGGAATTAAATTTTTTTTAAAATATGCAGAGAAGAAAATGTATCATTTGCATTAGTCTTTCATGTTTCATATGACTTTTACAGTAAGTGGTAACATGATAGTAAAAGAACCAAACCAAGGCACAATCAGAAACTGATAGCAGTTTATTTATTCTAGTAGGCTCTATTCCATATATCAGACAATCTATTTGCAGAGAAGGACATTGAAACACTATCCTCAGACGAGTATCTTACTAGGTTGTTATCTGCTACATTTCTGTTCAATGCCTTATTTAATTTTAAAGTCACTGAACACACCTTTTTACAAAATCTGCATAAGTAATACTGTAGGAGATTTAAATTTGCTGGCCACCAAGAGTGCCTTTTTGCAGAAGGCTGTTTCCTCTCTGAAATTAAAAGGCTTTCTTAGATGTGTACTTTGTCTGAATGCTTTAAGGAGCAGGAATCTATGTTAGGCAGCCTGAGATGGCGTTGTTACTATATGATAACTGGCACTTATTGATGGGCTTTGTGTGACTGTCCTTAGAGTCAGAAGAGCAAAAACCCGGTCCCAAAGATCTTTTCTTTTTCTATGTGAGGCTTGACTTTAGGGCACCTTACATTTCTGCAGTGGATCTCACAGGTGCCTAGGGCTGCTTGGGTTTTTATGTGGTTCTTTTGCAAGTATTGCCTCCTTACTTTTTAGGAATTTCATGTATTCGATGCATTCCTGACATAGATTTTTTTTACCTCATAAATGCATTTTGTTGCAAAACTGAAAAGGCGATGTTTGTGTGATGCTTCAAGGATGTGTGGTGAGCTTCGCTTCAGTATTGGCAGCTGTCAGGATTTGTGGGTAAATGCTTTCAAAACCAGTGACAAAATTTACTTTGTACAGACTGTTTTGAGTAGCTGCTCTCATGAGGTTTGGGAAGTGTCTGTTTCGATTGAGACAGCTTTCTGGTTCCATAATTTAACTGCAGTGCAGGTTTTATGCATTTATGGCGCAGTTAAAAATAGAGGAGAAAAATCTAATGTTGTAAGAGTGATATATACAAACAAATACTGTACCAACCCTACCAAGAACTAAAATACCTTGTCAAAAATAGCTGTTGTTTCTTGTAGAAGATTTTTCCCCCCAATGCTAGAATGTAGAGTTACATTAAAGACCTTGAATACGCTGTCAGGCAGATATCTCGCAGAGCTCAATCCAGCAGCTCTTCAAAGAGGAAAGTTAGGAGGTGATTTGACAAGTGTCAGGAAAGGCTTGGTAAGATGTAATGTTCTAACAGGCAAGTATGCCAAGAGTTTTGGTTGAGAGAGGGCAAGTTTACATCTATTACATTTAGAGGCCGTGGGGTTGGTGGTTGGAGACAGGGACAACACGCACACCTCAAAGGTCCATGTGACAAACAGTGTGTTTTACTGTTGAGAGCCTTCTTAAATAGGGAATTCAAAACTCCTGGGTCTCAACTGCTGGTTGGTCTGGTTGGTCACACAGCCCAGCTCCTGATCAGTGAGATGCCTGCAGCCCAGGGTGGAGTGTGATAGGTGAAGTCCCTGTGTAGATTTAAATCCAGCCTATCCTTGCCCACTCAGGGACTCCAATGCTACATACATCTAATAAAAACCCATCTTTGGAATAATCAGAGCACTGCCCATTGCAAAATATAAGTTTCCAGAAGCTACTCCGCTGACAATTTTAAGGTCAGAAATAGACATTTTGTGTCATGTATGCATTTCCAAGAAGCAGTGATTCATTCAAGAAAGAACCGCCATTCATATACGTACAGGAAATTGAACTGAATATCCTTTTCTGACATTTCTAAATGCAGCAGGAATCTATCTAAAAAGCAAAGCACTGGTGCAATTCTGGTTGATTTCAATTATTGCACATAAAATTACTGTCATGGCCCGCATTTCATTCTCTAGATGGGATTCAGTGCCATTAGTTGAGATATGTATGCATTGGCAGGACTCATTTACTTTTTTATGTTCTTACAGACATTGTTTCATGAGCAGGAGAATTGTTTTGGGAGAAGCCACCACACACAGGATGTTGTTGGGACAGACCCTGCCATGCACAGAGAAAGCCACTGCTATGAGTACCACATTCACAGTCAGGGCTGAGATGATAAATTGTACTCAGGTGTCCAAGTTGTATCAGTCCTTGCATCAATCCGCAGGGCACAGGAGTGGTGGAACAGTTTGTAGAGCAAAGGTGAAGCACGTGTAAACTAAAAGATGCAATCTAAAAGCGTGTTTACACTTTTAGATGGAATAATTACTTCCACAGAGGTATTATTATTCTGTTATTCAACAGACATTATGGGTTCATGGATAGGGAATATGATTTTATGAGGCAGTAAAAATACTCAGGTTTTTTTAAAGGCAGCTTAAATGCATTTTTAAAACATGAGATGGAGGGAAATGCTAAACTAAAGAAAAGGATAATCCTTTAGGAAGTCAGCACCATTTGTTTAAAGGGAACCATATGGTTAGTGTAAAAATTTCAGTTAGAGTGGATACTATTGTAATGCAAGATATTTTCAACTGCTCAGGAATTCCCTTTTTGTTAGTATCTATAACATTAGGATTGCACAGGGCATTTATTTTAATAATGAATATATTGTGCAGAGCTGTCACATTGTTTGTAAACATTTATGAACAAATTTTTGCTGTACTGTAGACCTGAAATTGTTCAAATTTTCAGGTGTCGAATTTTGGGAGACAGCCCAACTTCTGAAAGGTTTAAAATGTACATTGTAATGTTCAATTAATGACACTTTTTGCCCTGATTTTATTTTTTGGAAGGTTCTGAATTTATTTAAATTTCTATTTTCTGAATTTTAAAAAATATCAAGGCTGAATAAAGGTACAATAGATAACTTATGGGAAATCTACCAGGTTGCAGGTAACTATTTGTTAAATATATGACATTTTGAGATAATTGTATTTTCCCGGCCCTTTTCAGGGGCTAAAGTAATATATTGCCATTATTTATTTATGCACAAGGATGGCAGAATCATCCCATTAGCAATTACAAGCTACAGGAAAGGATTTTTTTTTGAAAAACAAACTTAGCCTTTCCTCAAGTTTCATAAATACTTAAGGGATATGGCTAGTTTAATGAACTCATTAGCTATTTTGGCTCATGGCGTTCACTTTTTAATTTTTTAAGGAATGTTTACTGCAATGTTTCACTCTGAAGATAAGGGAAACTATATTAAAAAGAAAAAACAAGAACAAAAAACCAAACCAAACATATTCCACCTGTCCCCAAGTATTCTGCTTTTTAAAATTTGTCTCCTCATGGATACTGTGCTTTTTGTTTACTTGAGCTAAGGAGGATTTGCCTGAGTTTTCTGAAAAGCTGAAATCCATGTATTCCTCAAACTCCTTGCAATAAGATGGATTTATTTAAGCATCTACATTCTAGTCAGCCATTTTTTGTTTCCCTAGATGCTGAAATGTTTCAATTACATTTCAGTTGCCACTGAGATTTTATTTTCAGAATACAAAGATGAATCAACTGCAAGAAACTGACACAGTGTGAGATCTCAGAATTAAACTTGATCGCTGATGCAAACAACTGGTGACTGGATTGCTGAGTGAATGCTGTTTCTGTGGAGGATGTATGTTTTATACATACTTATTGTTCTCAGTTTGAAAATTTTTAATGACCTAGGGTTTAGAATGTTTCTAGTAGCAAATTATTGTTAAGGTTACTTCAAATACAATATGATACCAGGATTCATTTCTTAGTGAGAAGCAGGGAAGCAGAAACAGTTTGAAAAATTTTAGGGTTCATGACATTCTATGAAATACAGAATTTCATGTCTTTGCTATTGATACACTTCTTATCAGCCTGGACTGCTATAAAACGCTTTGTTAAAGAAACAGAAAACTTTTATTAACATGTGGCTTACATGTGAAAAGAAGAGGCATTTGTTATTATATATGTATGTTACTGGGGCTAGGTAAGGGAAAGTTTCTCAAAGTAGTTTGAGATTCTTCATAACTGTAACTGTGCATGATAATTTGTCTTTCTTTCTCCTTCCTATTGCATTAACATATTTGATGCTTGCATTTATTGTGGGATGATGCTGAGAAGGATATTAGTGGTTTAAAAATTACTGTTAAAAATGTCATATTCATGTTTTTTCAGTACTCTAGATCTCTCTCATTGCATTTTGTTCTTTATTCTTATTGGACACTGAAGTGCTGAAATAGAGTAAGTGATAAAAATGCTGTGAAGTTAAAAATGGAAAAGGAAAACCCAAAGCATTATTTTTACATCTCATAAATTAATCTTTTTGTATTGTTCTGCTGATCATTATAAAATTACTTTTATTCTATGGCTAGAGCACTAGGGCACTATTATATATCTAGGAGAAATTGAGAAAATACAGTAAGCAACATACAGGAGTATAATAGCAATAATTTCATCCCAGTCTTCAGGTGGAGCACATCAATTTCCCCAGCATGATTTCTAGTGCTTAATCATGTTTCTTTCTCAATTCACAAAACACCATAGATCTGGTGTGTTCAGTGCCCCTCTCCACAGAACATATTTATGGATATTAAGGTCCTGATTCAATGGTACTTTACCAATTTAATGATGTTATATGAGATGCACATATTTCTCAGTGGAAGGAGGGAAGTGATGCAACGCAGAGATGGATCCCTTCTACAGTCATCACAGAAACCTGTTAGACTCTGAACTTTGCTCTACAGTTTCTCTCTTGAATCAAGAAACACTGTCAGGATCTCAGTGGGTGGGTACATCCTTTAGCATGCATTCAGCAGAATGACAGAAGTACCCTATTTTGCTACCAACCTATGAAATAATTTGTTCCTCTTTTTAAGCCAGTTACTGGAAACAAATTTTGTTTTCATAGCCAAGCATGAACTTCCTCTAGGTAGGCGTTAGATTTTGTGCCAGAAGAACGTCTGCTGCACTCTACTGATAAATTTTCAATGATGAACCACCGACTTAAGAAACATGGTAGTCTCCAAACAGAGTGATGCATTGTTTCAGGGAAAGCTGGGGCATGACATGAATGCGATGTGCCTGTATCTATTGCACATGTATGCCTATTATCAAGGTAATAAGAACATTTCACTTTTGCATTCTGTTTGCAATGTAAATAAAAGATGAAATAAGTACAAGTTTAGTGGAAAAAGTCTGTGTTAGCGCAGAGGAGCTGCGAACTTCCTAGGCAAGAATTGGAACAATGTTCTTGTCTCTCTGTTATTTGGATAGGTACAATTAGACTGTTCACCTGTCTTTTTCCTGAAATAAAATAATATTTGCAGCTAGTAAATATGTTCAAGACACCCTAAAGAACAGGCAGAGATAAAAAAGCCTTGATGTGGCCAGCCTGTCTCTTCATATCATTAAAGAGAAGGAGGAGGAGGAGTTATTTCATGGATAAATGTCCTTATTGTAAACTTACAGTGTACTTTGTAATCCTTTCCATCCATGTACGTGTGAATTAATTAGAAAATAGAGATTTTTAAAAGCTGCAGTTGTGAGCTGTTGTTATTAGAGCAGCTGCAATTCATCCTTTTGTCTTAAAGGAAGCAATACTAAATCTCATTGATTTTTATGCTGAAAAAAAATACAGTTTGTTTCTCTATTAATTTTCTTCATAGGAGAATTAACAATATATAGGAGTAAGAGCGTTGATGTTATGTCTTGTTTCTTTCTAGCATACTCTGAATTTCTTCCCCAGTTTCTTTGACTTTTGTCCTATTTCTTTTTTTGTCCTATTGTCCCATTTCTTTTTTTCTGATTTGTATGAGTACTGTCCTTCCCACTTTCCTGCTCTTACTTTGTTGCATTTTTTTATTAAGTTGTTGCTTAAAATCTCCATTCACAGATCTTGGTATTAGCTATTCAAATACATGCCAACACAGTTTTTTAGCTCCACTCCCAGCCCAAACCCCACAAAGCTGAAGTGAAAGGTTATAATGAGTGAAAAGTTATAATGAGTGAAAAGATGAATTGAATGAGTGAAATAATGAAGTGATAATAACATAATTTATTGTTTAAAAAAGAGGAAAAAGGGAAACCTAAAGTATTAATGGAACAAATGCAATTAGGTTAGGCTCAGGAGAGCTGTAAGGACTAATTTAAAGAATCCAATAAAGGAGCTTTAGAGTAGGGAGCAGGATTTTTTTTAGGGAGAAGGTACATCCATATTTGCAAAGCAGCGAAGGATGAAAAAATGTCTGAAGAGTTATTCTGTGGAGAGAGAAGTCTAGCATTGTGAGGCAGATCAAGAGATCAAAGTCTGTTAAGTGTATGCAGTAGGCAGTGAATGCCTGTGAGTGAACCAGCACACAAGAAGCAGAAGTGTTTAATATGGTAGAGGTAATCTAGCTTCTCCCTAGGCATGCAAAGTACCGGTACCTCCTCTTCAATTTCTTACAAGACTCAGAAACTCAGCCACTTTGCTTGTTTTTCAACACTGAGACTTTGTCTGAAGAGTTTAGTCATAACATTGAACCCCATTTTTAATAAATAAGTTTTGCTGCACATCCTGACAATCATGTGTACTATGTAGACTATACTTTTACTGTCAAGTAAAATATCTTTAAACTACTAAGTGCAGAGTGCTCCATTCATATTCTACCTTTTCAATCCAGGCAGTGGGAACAAGTAAATAAATAGTATTGATTTCTTTTGATTCCACTCATTATTGTATAAAATTTCAGTTTCTGAAGAGCTGTTAAGTGACATTTTGAGTATAGAAATGGGGGACAATTTACCACTTTAAACACACCAGATTAGTGTTTTTTTAAAAAAGGAAAAGTAAAAAAAAAAAACCCAAGATAATGAGGCAGACTTTTTTTCTTGAAAAATCATTGTGAAGGAAACGAGCAGATTTAGATTTTTGAGCCTTAAGGCTTTGAGCATGGATGTGTTTGACCTCCCTAAATATGAAAAGTTGGTCCAGTCATGAGCATAGCAATGTTATGCTGTGCTTAAGGGACCAAAACTGGATGGGGGTGCTGCCAGGATCTGAAAGGTTTATTGGTGTGAGAAAGTCAATTTGCCTTGAGCTGTAAGCAACTGGATCACATGAAATAGTGGAAACCAAACTCCAAGCTCGTGGGTTTCAGGCATGATGGACAGTAGGTGTGGTGATGTCTTTCCCTAAGGCATAGTTCATAGGAATTGAACATTTGAAGAGAACATGTTAAATTATCTCCGGCTCCGAACACTGTTGAACTTTACAGCAGCTAGAGGATTGAAACATCCTGAGGGGAAACCTGTAAATGCCAACACTTCCTAAGGTCTTCATATCTTGTGGTGAGAAAGGATGCTGGGCCAAGTAGTGTGCGTCGGTGGGGCTCTGTTTAGGGAAGGGTGTAAAAGTTGAGGGAGGTAGAAGCCTGAAACTCTTACCTGCTTTGCTGTGTAAGTTTGTCTTATCATATACAAGAGACTTTCCAGTCCCAAATTCTTTATCCTTACTTAAGGATCATATGCAATGCTACACTTCCTGATTATTGCTGTCTGTTATTTAAAGTTTCCCCATGATGCTGTGAAGCTTTCCGTGTTTCTTTTGCTCCATGCTACGACTTTTGTTGCATTCCATGTTTCCTGCTTTGAAATCTGCTACCTGGATTCCAATGTAGTGTCTGAAGGTGCTTGAACCTTTTGGTGCAAAGGAGGGGGAGAAGGTGATAGGGAATTGAGTGGATACTGCACTGGAAACGGTAAGGAAGTCAGGAAAAAATACTGACACATCTTGAAATTGTTTGCCCATTGCTGTTCTGATAGGACTCTGCAAATTTGACAGAAAAACCTACAAATTGGTTAGACATTCCAAATGGAAGTAGCAAAAAAATTAAAATTGGTTAAAAAAAGAAGAGAGTAGCACGGAAAAAGGTGTTGAATATATGAATTTGACAGCTCACTTATTATTCTTGCTTGTAGTAGTGTTCTTCAATTTTTTTTTTTGTAATTGAAAGAAGTCCTTCAGTCAAGACCCTTCTGACAGTAATTATCAAGGATGCCAGCCCTTTAATAATATAAAATGTGAAATTCCTTAGGTAGCTTACTCTTTTTTTAATGTTTCATTTTCTCATACATGCTCAGCTTCTCCTAGAAGCAGAAAGGGAAAATTGCCTTGATGGAGGATTATGTGATTACCAGAGATTCTGTCATAGGGGAGGCACTTTGTAAAAGGCCTGTCTGATAGAGATTTAAATTTGACAGTTCTCCATCTTAATGTGTTATTGATAGTGCAGTAAGCCATAGGTATTTTTACTGTCTTGACAGCTATTTTGTACACTAAAAGATTTTTTTTTTCAAATGAAAACTCTATGTTTTAGTCTTCTCCTGTATTTCTGGCCATTATAGCTCACTTCTTTCTGATTCTTGAGCAGTAATTGTCACATTTTTATTACAACAAAGTTGTCCTGCATTTACAGTCTTCCTGGGATAGTCTGTGGAGTTTCCTGATTTTAAGGCTTGAAAAAAAATAAGGTAATATCTGAGCATTGGTATTTTCATTTTATCTCACGGCAGACATATCAGACAGCTGTGATTACAAATCCAAATTGCAGTTTAAAGTCTAAGACATGTTAATCCTTCTCATCTAATCAGATACTCATTTCAACAAGAATTAAAACTGTAGAACTCTTTACTCACTATCATTATTATTTCTGTAGCTGTCTATGCAGCAATAAAATAGGCTAAGAGTTTTTTGGTGAAATATCTTTCAGACATACTGAAAATTTTCAGTAAATTCAAACCAAGTTTGATATTTGTTTTCCCTGCAGGGGGTTCAGGAAAATGTTGATCCTTTCTTGATATGGGCTTTGTGTTGCAGTCTTGGTGAAATTTCTTCTTTTAATCTGGCTCCTGGTAACCTAGAGCACAAGTTTTAGTTTTAGTAAACATTGAAATACAATATTAATGGGTACTCTTAGTGGGTTTCAGACCTAAGATATTCCACAGTGTCTATGCTGAATGAATTATACTTTTATGGTGATGATTGTTACTGCTACTTTCAGCATCTTAAAATAAATCTCAGTGTTGATATACAAGTTTATTAGATTGCAGTGGCTCTATTAGAGAGATATAACATTTTGAATAGTAAATCCCTTGTCTTGTGACTCTTATGTTGATTTTGAAGTAGAGCAATAATGAGTAATAAGTAGCTAAATGATAAATGCAGGATTTGGAATGAATATTTTGACATGCATTACATAACTTCCTTAATATCTTTCTATGTCAAAGGTATGGATTTTTAAAAAAGTACAATAATAATTATTGTGTTAATATGAAAAACCATTTTTTTAACATGTTGCACTTCAATAACCTGATTTTTTTCAAATGATACAGAAATAAAATGCATTGGTTTTTGTAAGTATTTTTCACTGCTGAGAAACTACTAGTCAGCAGATGTTTCAGAAGTGAGCAGGTTTTGGTTTTACTTTTTAAAGTACGTCTCTCCCCTCTCCTCTTGTTACTTCTCTGACATGAAATTTTAATTCTGATTGCTCCTGCACCTATTACCACCTCAGTGCACCACCTCTCACCTGTAGAGGAGGTAAATACTAGAAAATATTTTCTGCATATGAAAAGTTTAGCTGGTTATTTTTGGTCTTGACAAAAAACCCTGATAATCAGATTATAAAACAAAAATATAATTATAGTTGTTGTTTTGCCTCAAACCATTTTTTAGCTATGTAATATTTGTGAATAATATAACTCACAAAAATTGCATAGTTCAAAAAAACCTCTGATGTATTTCAGCCTAAAATAAGACCCTCAAACAGGAGAAAAGCAGTTAAGCATGCACTGGTTAGGATTTTGAGAGACCTTTCCAAGAATTTAATGTCAAAATTGCTCTTAAGTTCAATTATTAAACTCATCCATTTTAATGAATTTCTAGAGATTTTTCTTTAAAATACATTTGTTCAAAGAAGTAAAAAGAGAAGTGGCAGCAGGCCTAGATTTTAGAGTAAATAAACAGAGCACCAGGAAGGTGCTTGCAGCCTTATTTTCAAGTAAGCTAAATGCACAGCTGCAGCTCTCAGTGCTTGTGAGCTGCATGTGAGGTCACAGCTGATAATCAGGCTGTAAATGAGCTCCAGAAAAAAAGGGGAAATGGTGTTCACAAACTCTTGTTTTCATTTTTAGTAGGCGTTGATATTGTGCCACTAATTTTTTAACATGCTGCTTTAATTAACACTATTTCCTGGAGCCTCCTGTTCAAGTACTTATTTTTTGCTGCTCTTACATAGACAGAAGGTAATATTTTTCTCAAACTGAAGTAGAAAAGACTACTGTGCAAAGGCAGCAAATGACTTTCTCAAGTGTCAAAACCAAACCCCCAAGTGCTAGGAATGTGTGAAAGATGTTTGGTTTTAGCAGCTCAGACTAAGTACATCACTAGCTTATTGGTGAACTGGGGCACTGTGGAAAAGGATGCACTTCTAGTAGATGTGAAGTCAGATGGAAGCTTTCAGTAATTACAAACTGTATCATTTTGAGCTCATAGCTAACCTTGGGGACTTAGCTGATGCATATAGTTCAAGTGGACATGTTAAATGAGTATAAATTACCTGTTTTCCAGAAAACACATCTGATCTGATGCTATATTGACATGAGTCAAATTCAAGTGTTTTCAAAATGCTTGGATACAACCACCATCAGAAGGAATTATGTTTCATTTTATAAGATCCCAGCTAAGATGTAAAGATGGTTGTACAAAAATAACTAATTGTTTTCAATTAAGGTACACTAATATTTTTTAGCATGACAAATCAAATCCTAATTACATGGAACATCCCACATGAAAACATATTTGGAGTTGGTTTAGACAATAACTTCTTCAATAACAATAAATAACTTATCCTTCACCTAATAATAATATATTATTCAGAGTACTGTTGCAAAAAAGGTAGCTTTTAAAGTTAAGGTTTCTTTATGATGATGCAAGGTTAATTTATTAATTTATACTTGCATAAAAGTCATTGAACAACTGAAGGAACTAATGGGTGTCTGTAAGTATTTCTTGAATGCAATGAAGCTGGCGTCCTGCTTTTGAAATAGTACATGCAAATGTCACCAAAGTTGTTGGGAGCACTGAGACTTGCTTATTTAGAGCAGTGATAGAAAAGATCAAATCATCCAGTATGACCCAAGCCAGACAAATTCATTGATAGATAAATCACAGCAGAGTTAGCTTGCACTGGATGATCTTCTGCAGGTAGAAAGCACTGCCAACAGTTAGAAGGAAATTCCTTTTTGATTTATATGGTAGCGAGAATAATTTCAAGTTTGCAGAGCATAAAATGAAAGAGAAGAAAACTCTTTAAATTATCCTTGTTACTGGTAAATAAATGATTTAATTTCATGGTAAATTGCAATGAAATTTGAATAGCAGTCCAAGTTTCTGATTTATCAAGGAATTACAGGTACAGTTAGTGCTCTACATGTAATTGAAAAATTCTAGATTTCTGTGACATGGATAGGTCATGTGATTAGTCCTGTTTTCTGAAAGATTGACAAAACCACCATTTTTCAGAGGTTTCCCTTTCTGAGTTCTCACTGGAATTGTGTGATGGCAGAAGGAAGGTCTCAACCAATTTGTAAGGTGGATGAGGCTTTAAAAAAAAAAGTGATTGTGAGTAGCCAAATAAGAGAAAAAAGGTTTTTTGAGGATTTTTTTGAGGTTACTGGCTATGCTTTTTTATAAATATCATCTTCTTCTTTGCAAACAAGTTTTAATATGAGTATCCTTGAAAGAACATAAACAGTTGTCATTAACTCTTCATACTGTGTCCACAAAGCCCTGTGACTGTCTTGGTTTAGGAATAGTACCCCCACATTTCAGTGCTCCCCTCTCTCTCCCCCCACCGCTGAGACTCCAAACCACACTGCCTGTTTCCCCTTCCCTTCTCTTTCCCCAGTTCCTGTGGGTGGCTGGAGGCACAAAAGGCAAAGATCATGGGCTTGAGATAGGAACAGTTCTGGTAACACCAATGAGATAAGGAAATGAAAAATACCAGCATTGGTATTAATAACTAAAATATTCAAAAACAGAGGGCAATTGACATGGAAAATGTCACTGAGCCCAGCCTGACTCAGCTTGCAGCCACCAGCATCCCAGCCTGACTGCTGCATCTCCCACACTTGCTCCAGGCTCTGCCCCCTCATGGCTTTTGCAAGGGAATAGAATTTGTCCTTGGCCAAACCAAGACACTGTGGCAGTAGTGGTGATGGGTGATGGCACAGGTTATGAGGCACCCTGAAATACAGAATACAAGTTGCACTATGAAGTGCAACATAAACAATATGTCAAAGTGTTTCTGGAGGGGCCTGGGAAAAATATAGTCTAAGCCTTGTGAACTGCACAAGTTGGTTTTAAGTAGCAGCACTGCTTATGACCATTTTGAAGTATAACAAAGTGAATGAATTTAAAGGATTTTATATCTAAATTTTGAGTGCCTTGATTTTTATGCCAGTCATAATTAACATTTTATAATCTCTGAAACAATTCATGATTTAGGAACGAATATAAATTGATGCAAGGTTGATGATTGAATTAGGAAAGTGGAACTTGCTAACTGTGAAGCACACATCAAAATTCAACTCCATTGACCATGAAACACCTAAAGGAGAAAGATGTGTTCATAGATGTACCACATGCCATTTGGGAAAAAAGTCAAAAAGAAAGCATGAGGGAAATATCTGGAGGTTTTTCTGAGAGCTGCTCAGAATTCATTTTTGCATCACCACTTCAGTGGTGGTGTTGTATCAAGCACTTGAGAGGGAATATGAGAAATCTATGATGTTTCATGGGTATCTCAAAGGAAAAGAGTTCAGCCTACCATTGCAGACTTTAGAAGCAGGAGAAAAGATACAGCACTAGGTCATCTAGGCTAACCATAAAACATATGAATATAACATACAAACCTTCTAGTGAGACCACTCATACTTTGGTAATTCACAGTCTGGTAGTGTTCACTTGATAATTACTGAGTTTTCATATTTTAAAACCTCATAAAATTTCTCCTAACTAATTTGATTTTATATCTAAGTGAAAAGTCTTGCTTATGTTTTATACCATTTTCGGAAAAATACCCCAACAAAAACAACACCACAAGCCAGCAACAAAATAGTCTTTCCTAGCTAAGTATGAAATGTTAATGTTATCATTGAATAAGGGGAGATTAAACAAGCTTATCAGAAGAGATTGAAGGACTTTATATAGAACAGTGAGTGGATTTGTGTTACCACATTGGAGCTCAACCTCTTAAAATCGCTGAATGTTATGTGAGATACAAGCCAAAATAAAACAGTGATACTGTAGCTGTCCTGGTAATACACAAGACCTTGAAGGTAGTAATCATGCAGACACACAGAAACTTTCTCTCCTAGAAATATTGATTTTCCCTTAGGATCCATAAATGTTTGATCATATGACTAGAATTAATTTTCCTGTCAAACCCGAATAACGTCAGCTTATGGCTGTCTTCTAGCTGCTTTCTATGCTGCTGCAGCATCTCTCAGCTGCCAATCTCTTTCCAAACCAGAGAGGGGGAGAGAGTTTGGCAGGAAAAAACTCTCCAAAGCTGGAGGCTCTTTGCATACTCTATATAACCCAGGACAAACAGGTCAGGCTTTGAATTAGAGCACAGACATGAGAAAACTACCCACAGGAAATTACTATTCTTCCATCTAGTAGTAGTCATAGTAGTAGTAGTAGTAGTAGTACCAAGGGAAGCTAATTAAGAATCTGGGTTGGTTGTCATAGAAACAGTATGCATAATTATTTTTAAAAGATAGAAAACACTAAGTTATATGAGAAGTGGAAGAACTAAGTGGTGTCAGGGCTACTTATTACCTTAATTCCTGTTTTCCAGGTTCTAATTTGTGATTATTTTATTTTCAAGGTGAATTTGGGAAATGACCTTTACTCTTCCTGAGAAAGTACGGGTGAGAAGTGCAGGCATAGAGTAGGGAAGTACAGAGAAAAATTCTGTGTGAGACCCACACAGTCTCCAGACTGTGGAATGGAAAAGTGGTTGACATGTTATTGTAGGCACTGAGGCTACTTCATCACCTATTTAGCATAGTTCCATGTTCATAGTTCTTGCTGTTCTACCTGTTAGATTTAGAAATCCATCTGTCTGATTTTCAAAGGTCGGAATAATACAAGCTGCAAAGACCAAAATGAAATGGAAAAATGTTCAGTGAAAGGTGCAATTTAAGGACTTCATCTAATTTGAAGTCTCCCCAGAATGCCATCACGCTGGATGGAATCCTTTAGTCTGCCAGAAAATAAATTAGCAGTGATAGTTCTGATGCTATTGGCACTACATGGGGGTTCAGTTCAAAGCAAGAAGAATAAGTGAAACAACATTGTGACTACTTGGGGAAATTTTGCTTAAAAGCATATTGGTATAAAAATATAAGCAATAAGCTTTTAATGTAACAGGTTAAAAAATGGAGACAGAGTCTATCAAAGTACTTATGTCTAAGAGGGAAGTCAAAGATTTATCAAGACAAAGCTTCCCTTGAAAAACTAATTCTGGTTCAAATTCTGGGATAAAAGATGCAGTGAGAGGGGCCTTTTGGGGAAAAAATAAAAATCCCAGCATTTTACCTAGCAGGTCCTTTGACATGCTTCAAAGCACAGCTGTTTGCCTCTGCACAGTGTAGAAGGAGAACAGTATGGTTAAAGGCATCTTCATCTTCATCATCATCATCATCTCTTCCACCTCTCTGGTCCAGAAAGAGAATGATGGACTGTGCAATGAGACTGTGCAATGAGACCTCAGACTGCTGCTCTGAAAAAAATTGTGGTGGCAGGTGGTCCTGATAGATGGGGTTTGAAAATTGGGAAAAAAGACATTAGTCAGACTATGTCAAAAGGGATTAAAAAAAAAAAGTTTGTTAAAATGCTATCTTGGATAATGAAGTTTTGAGGGATTTTTAAAAAAAATGTTTAAGGACAGGCTAGTGTTTAGAATAAAATTACCATAAAGCATTTATATACAGCAAACTGAAAATCTGAATGTTGTTAGCAATTGCTGTTATATTTTGAGGGCTGTCTTGACATCAGCCAATAGCCTCCAGACCCCAGAAGGCATCATTAGAGAAAGACATGGTATATCTTATCATGGTCTCTGAAAGACTTGAGTCTCAGGTGTTTTTTGTTTCTAATGATTTTTATACCCTGAAGAACTGACTTCTGAAAACATTTTATTACAATGTGATAGGTAGATACAGAGAGTTGCAGATTTTAAAAAGTTGCACAGGCGTTATCAATACTCTATAGAGCAAGAGTTTACACAACTAGGCTGCTGTTATATAATTGGAAAGCATCTAATGCACATGTGGGGTAATCCTCCAAACCCTTATTTTTCCTCTGTGCTAGAAAACACAACTCTTTTCTCATTGACTGCAGAAAGCCAAGCTGATCTGCTGGGAAGTGGCTCATGATATTGCTAATGTACCATGCTTACTTCCTTTCTTAATTTAACATAAGTTGCTACTTTGCTGCTTTGCTATCTATCCCTTAAAAGAAAATGTTTCATAGGGTAGCATTTGGGATAAATGAAGAATACTTTTGTTCTGTTGCTGCTCCCATTGCTGATAGTTGTGCTGTTAACAGAAATATGCACATGGAACAATATATGAACTGCTATAGACCATCACCAAAAAGTGCCCTTGCCTGCATTCGCTTTCTTTATAATTTTTAACATTTGGCATTTTCAGGGTTTTGTTCAATTGGCTTGATTGGGATTTTTTAACTGGGAATCCTGTAGTCATCTAGTTTTTAAATAGCTTCCATAGGTGAATTTTCAAACACTTAAACGTGTTTGGCAGTCATTAGTTATTTATGCGGTGCAACCTTGTTAATGTGAATACTTAAAATTAGTCTTTGTTAGTGGTATATTTTCTGACACATCATTATTTTTCCTTCAACTTCTAGTTGTAATTTAGAACACTGTTAATGTAAGCACTTTGTATAATCCCTTGGAGTTTTTAGCCGGTGCCACCATGACTGTTATGTGCAAAATTTATACATTTTAGCAAAACTTACTAGCAAAATAGTAGCACTCACATGGTGTTAAACCCACATGGCCTTCACTTTCTCACATATTTTCAAACCTTTTCAGATTATTTCTCTGTCTGGGTTAGGGAAATATGTAATTGTTCAACAATAACATTACTATGATTGTAAAGTTTCACATCTGACTTTCCAATGTTCTGAGATGTTGTCTCTGTCACTTTATGTAACCACTATTAAGGATCTTTCTGCATCTTTGTTAAGATCTTTAAAAGATATAACTTCATTTTTCTTGTTTTTTGTTTGCTTGGTTGGTTGGTTTATTTTTTGTACTTGGCAGGACATTATCAAATGTCTTCTGTATTATTAATTTACTTCTTGTTATTGGGCTGATTTTTACAGCAAAAAAGAAAAGCTGGCAGTGAAATAGTATTTACGTATAGTAAGTCAATTTAATCTAGAAAGAATCAAAAACTCAGACATCTCTAATATCTGTCTGCATATAGATGGAGGAACTGAGATTTTTGAATAACCAGCTTTAACCAGCTGCAACTTGTAGCTGATATTACTGTTTTTGTGAAAATGTTATCCTACAGATTTTCCAGTGGCCAACTAGAGTAGGCTGAGTCAAGCAAGGGAGAAAAACATATAAGCTGTAGAGAGCCAGGGCTGATTCACTGCTTTTAATGATTCCAGCTGAGCCTCCTACTCATTCCATATCACATTTCCTAACCGGACATAAACTTTCCACTCCCAAATGAGCCATATTGATTGTAATTTGTTTATGAGAAAGGGAGCTTGGTAGCTTTCCCAAATATGTCTTTTGATTTTGTGATGAGTATATTTGGTTTTAACTGTGACAGCCATTAGTAGTCTTCAGTGTCCCGGAAACATTGAGGTGTTTATCCCCTTTCCTGATATTTTTTTGAAATAATTTCCTTGCCTTTTGCTACCTAGGTACACAGTCTGAAAAATTTTTATGTAATCATAGAAACATAGAAGGGTTTGAGTTGGAAGGGACCTCAAAGATCGTCTCTTTTGAATCCCTGCATCATGAGCAGGAATGCAGTCCACTGGACCAGGTTGCTCAGAGCCCCATCCAACCTGGCCTTGAACACTTCCAGGGATGGAGCTTCTCTGGGCAATCTGTGCCAGTGCCTTACTACCCACACAGCAAAGAATTTCTTTCCAAAACCTGATATAAATCTGTCTTCTTTTAATTTAAAATATTCCCCTTATCCCATCACTGTCAGTCTGCATAAGAAGGTTGCTCTCCTCCTTTTGTAAGTTCTGTTTAAGTCATAACTGAGCTGCATCTCACCTTGGCTGTAGGATTGGCCTTTTCCTCTCCTCTAAAATTGTCAGCTTAGCTCTCACAATCTTTTGAAAAACTTTCTAGAGATTCCAGGAAATAGAACACAAACACTGAATGGCAGAGTTAAAGAACAGCCCTGTGGATGCATGTTCTGGTGAAACGTCAGTTCAGGAAAAAATACCTCACCCCAGAAGCTTATCTCTCTGCAGTTTTCAAAACTAAAGCTTTTGTGAGAGGTAACAGCCTCTAATGAGGGTGGCAAGATAGAGGTGAAAAAATGCCCAGTTCTTTAGTCATATTCTTGTATATCCATCAGCTCACCTGTATTCTTTTTGACACACAACTTGTCTCAGAAATCTTCCAAAGGAAATTCCTTTAGGGTAGATGGATAAACTCTGGTCAGAGGGCCATGTGTGACAGTACACTTAACTGTACTGTCACTTAATCCTGTTCTGGAGCACTACAGTCAGAAAAACAGTTGCAAAGCTTAGTGCAGACAGTTCTGTCTGGGTGGCAATAGTGCCAGTCTCTTCTGTTCTGAAGGTTGGTACATCAAATTATATTACACACTACCCCCAGCCATTAACAGCTCCTCTGGTACGTGGTCCTGATGAAGCTTCTCTAGCTGCTCCAGAAGGAAGAGGGCTGTGAGTGTTTTCATGTTTGGCTGTTACTCTAGCCACCTGTCAAAACTTTTTGAAAGAGCCCTTGCAAAAAATTGGATAAATGGACTTCTAAGCTCAGGAAGTTGCAGTGCTGTAACTGTAGTCTTGGTCGCTCCAGTGCTGCATTTAAAAGAGCTGCCTTAGATGATGGAGAATTTCAAAATATCATAGGAATTCAGCTGCCTGGAAAGTTGGAGGAAATATAAACAATATCACTGTTTATTCTAGAGTTATGTATGGAAAAAATGTGGGTGTATTATATAGAGCAAGAGGTGTTCTAATTAAAAATGCTCAGGGGATCTACTGCTGATTAAATTTGCATAATTTATTGTTGTTTCAGAACAAATACACAATACTTCAGACTTGAATTTTGCTACCTCAGTGGATTTTTTTTAAAGTAATAATGAACACAGATACAGTGTTGGCAGAACAGCTGGAGATATTGTTAGATAATTCTTGGAAGAGTATTTCAACAGCATGCTAAAATATCTCATTAAATGGGAGAAAAACTCATTTGTATAAACACCTTATGTCATGATACTGTGTAGATGTAGTGTTAATTCACAGTTTTGTGAATTGCTCTGTCTGGAAAGCCAGTCCAGCATGGTCAGGGACTCAGGCCTTTGCTATTCAAACCATACTGACACAAGGTTCAGTGACCAGACACTGCTGATCCTCCCCCTGAGCAATCCAGTGGGATTACTACCTGCCTTGCCCTGCTTGTGCACAGCTGTGTGTGGAGAGAGAGTTTTTATCTGCACCTCAGCATACTTCAGCATTCAGAGCACCATGATTTAAATTTAATTAATTTAATTAACACTCCCCTTTAATGCTGAAGACAAATGTATGCAGATAAAAGTAATTTCTCTTGTCAAAACATGAATGCCGTAGCCAAGTCACTGTCCCTCAGGAAGGAAATGTGGAGTGTTGGTTTGTTTCTTTTTTGTTTCTTTTAACAATAAGAGATCAAAAAATTTTTTTATTGTTTTAAGAATTACCATAATTCTATTCTTACGATCCTCTCATGCTGTCTTCCCTGTCCGTTTCCAAATCATTCACCCAGTTATTCAAAAAGTGATCTTTGAAATGTAAAAAATTCAACAATACCCCGAAGTTCAATATTCATGGGCATTTCTGCATATCCTTTCCCTATGACATGCAAAGCTAATGTAATCCCCCTACAGTGTTCAAGAAATTGCCAAATAAGCAAGTCATGAAACAGATCAGTAAGACCTCTTATTAGACCTAAATCCTTCCCAAGGAATGAGGTTCTGCATGGGGTGACAGGATGGCTTGATTGTAGCAGAAAGAGAATTCCCAAACCACAGGACTAAAATAGTAATTTATTCTTCAGAATAGGAAAAAGATAAATTTTATTTTCTTTGAAAAAGAAATAGCGAAGCCTATATTCTTTCAGAAATCATTATACAATTTAATTTCCAATTTAATAAGTGTTTTTATATTTATATTTTAATTGTCTAACTTTTGGTTATTTTATTTTAGTTTGACAGTACACCTGTGAAAGTAAAAATATTTCCATTTTCAATTTTTTTCCAGAAAATCGTGCATTAATTAATGCAATACAGGAAAAAATAGGTTACAAGAGACAAAGGTTGATTTTTTAAATTTGAATTCTGTGATTGGTTTATAATGCATACTACAAAAAAGAGAAAGATTTTCAAGGTATAAAGGGTCTGGGGTCTTGTATAAAAGTGTCATGCTTTACAAAATAGGTAGTTATTAAATTGGTGTCTAGGCTTCCCTTTCCACCACTTTTTGTCTGTTATGAAGCAGTTTATATTGCTAATATAGAAGAAGCTTTATTATGCTTAGTAATACATTCTTTTGCTATGCAGATTTATATTTTAGGATTTCTTGGTGTATTTTTAAAATGAAGTTAAGCTGTAGAACTGGCCTCCCTGAAGCTGCTAGGTGCATTCTCAAAATGTCTGCTTCATCATGAAATAATATTGGTGTTTGTGCAGCATGAGCTCTCGTAATACCAGTACTGATTAAGTGAGAGTTTTGTACAGAGGGGCGTCACACTGGGAAGTTCGATCCTGGGAAGGATCAAGGAGCCACAGTGGTGATAAATGCTTTGAGTGTAATGCAGCTGATGCCAGAAGCAATATGTAGGACATTCTGCTTCTGAGTGCTGCAAGTGTGCTCTCAAGGGCCCTGCAAGAGTGGGTAACTATTAAAGCACAGTGGTTAGAAGTTAAGAGGCTCACGTTTACTTTATCTTCCTTTTGTTGATGAAGAACAGAAAGAAATGCAGGATTTTGAGGGGAGCTAGCAGGGATGCAGTCTCTGTAAGGAGAAATGTCAAGAACATGAGTGTGACAAGCCTTGCAGAACAGAGGGTTAGACATTGACAACAGGAGTGGAAGTTCAGCTGTGACCTCCCTGAGTCTGTCCCTTGCTACATTAAGCCAGTATTTCAATATCCCCATAAAATTTGTTGCATTTCTCTGCCCTCTTATGACTCCAGTCTACTGCTCCAGCTTCTGCCACTTTCTAAAGCTGCTAATGAAATCCATGCACTCCATTCCTGAAAAAATGAAAACCATAGATAAACATTTTTAGCATTTGCATCATCTTCTTTCCTCCTTTCATTTCCCATTTTAGATGTAAAGGTATGGGTCTGCAATTGTATCTGAATGAGCTGATGGTGGGGAAGAAAGAAAGAGAGAGAAATGCTAGCACATGAGTAAAGGTGTTGTGAAAACTGGGTAAATCATTTTTGGTCATGGTTGGTCATAAGATGCTGCTCACTAGGAATTTGAGAAGCAGGACCAGAAGGGATTCCTTTCAAGCCCAAAGAATGACGGTGGCAGAAAAGGTCCCCTGTGGAAGCTGTGCTGATGCTTGGTGAAGATTTACCCTTAGAATAATAAAGAGATTTTATTAGATAAGAAAAAAATAATTTGCAAGTGATTGCCAAGTTCCTTGGTGTTTGTATTGTGTCAGTAATCCAAATTATATTAAGACAAATGGCAGTTAAAATTATCTAATGAAGTCATGGGGTGACAAAAATATCTATGTTATCAAATGTCACTGTATTTTTTTTCTGCGTCCTTCTTCAATCTGCTTTAAATACAACATTTAATTTTAGAATTTGTTCTCTAAATATCTTGGGTGAGCCTTTCTATAATAGAATTCTGACACATTTGGTTGTTAGGTGGTCTTGCCCTCTTGAAACATTTAACATCAGTGAGGTATTCATTCTTACTAGCGCTTTCTTGAAATAAATCTCTTGAAGCAGCTATTTGTACTTGTAGCTATTTGCTTTGCCATGTGCAACACTAAATTCAGCTTTGTGTGTAATCCAATTTAATGGCATCTATAATAGCCTAACAAAGTGGCAGATCAGAATAGATACCTTTCCATTACTTTCTTCAGTTCCTGGCCAGAATAAAATTCTGGGTAGAATTCGAACCACAGGTCATTCAAAGCCCTTCATCTTACATACGTTTTTGGTTAAAATGAAACATATTTATAAAGAAAGGGCAACATGTTGTGCTTGCTATTAAAAATGATAAGAAAATTATTTCAGTTCAATTTTCCATGTGCTAGAGATGCTGTAGTCTAAATGGTCTAAGAAATTAAGCTCTGTACAGAAAAAAACCCCAGCAGATTTTATTCGTTCACTAGGGTGTTTTTTTCTTTGAAGGAATATAGTTTTCTGATGAGATGAAAGGATTCTACATATGAGGACTTTTTATCTCACTTTTCTAAAGCAGTATGCGCTTGAGTGAAGATAGGCTCTTTTCTATATCATTCCTTAGTTTTTCATTAGTCTTCTAATGTTCTTCTCATTTGCCAATCTATTTTGATCTATAGCTAACACAGACAGTTCATTTAGAGACAATTATTTAGAAAATTCAGAATTCATGCCTTTAAACATCAATAATTGAACAATTATTGTCTTTAGCATAAGCCAAAATGGCAATATTCTGGGGGGAGGTTTTAGGCGGGTAATGCAGATTGTCAATCTGCATTGATTGTCAGTCAGTGTAACAACACCTCATGTTGAATGTTTTCTCTAAAAACAAGTATGAAAACCTAGATACTTACAGGTCTGATTTTAACAAGCAAGTGAACAAAGAACTGGTCAGATGAAGCAAAGTACGAAGCATTTATTTGTTTGATTTACAGTAATTCTGATTAAAAGTCTCTGCCTAAAGGGCAATTTCAATGTGTTACTGAGGAGATGGCTTAGGAATATCACTATTTTAATTCTAATTTAGTAATGAAATACTGTTTAATAGGTGTAGCCATAACTTGTTCAGAAGCATTTGCAAAGCAAAAGGTAGTGACTTAGGTTTGAGATACATTTGACCCATCCAATGCTTGTCATTTAGTGAAGAACAATGTCCCTGGTGAATATTCAGTTTCACTGCTCAGTGCCCATTTCTCAGCTAGGCAGTCAGATTGTCTCATACAGCGTTAGTCATGGGAATTCAGTGAGGGTATATAACACTATTGCAGCATTGACAATAATCCTCCTTAATTTCAGTGTTCAGAGAGAAAATACCACTACATCAGAGCTGTTAGTAAATAGGGATAACAATAGATTCACATCTAATTATGCATTGAAAATAGAAGGCATCTGACAAAATATTTAGCATCAGGACCATACTATAATCTCTAAAAAAAAAGGGTAGAAGATAATGTTAAAATCCCCAAATCCAATATCATCTTCTGTTCATAAATAAAAGATATTGAAAAAATAATTTCAATAAATACTGAATTCTAACACAATCAGGAAATGATAGCAAATATTTCTATTCTGAAAAATTGTATGCAAAGCTGCTTATTTACTGACTCAGAAATTGCAGTGTTTCCTTCTGCAGGGATTCCAGCTTGCTCCCTTCAGATTAGGAGAGGCTCCTTGTAGATATCTATGGTACCAGTGTGGAGGAGCAAAGTAAGAAAACTTCCTAGAGTTTAGAGTATTCTTACAAGAATACAAACAGTATCACAATGGTGAATTAACTCTTCAAAATATCGCTGGCAGTCTTCATTAGGAAATTATAACAGAAGCCTGTGTTTATCCTTCAGAAATCCAGCATAATCCCCAATGTATCGTTCATGTTGCAAACCATGAAAATACCACTGAATGTTTCCTGATGTCTAATTCCAATATATCTCCACAGAAAGAAGAGTAGGACAACCTCAGACCTGTAAGTTAGGAACTGAGCAAAACAGGGAAGCAGAGAGAGGCTTAGAGGAGTCAAGAAAATCAGATGGTATGGATAAGGATTCATTATGGATGGATGAATGTGCTAAATAATTTCAGCTGTGGAAAGATTTCAGAGCCATCAGAGACCAAAGTTAATAGTTTTTCCTCTAAATAAAAAATGTGGAAGTACATTTACTTCTAGCTCCAGCAGATGAAATTACTGCAGATAGGTTGATACTGAACTGCTTGAAGTAATATTTTTGTTTCTAACACAGTATATTATTTAGCTTTAAAGACTATTTTCCCCTGCAGAAAAAAGCCTCCTGCATTATTAGTCTTCATGCTTTAAAAATGAATGCATCAGGTTTTGTTTATAGCAGAGCATTAGTGATTTTTAATGTTATTTGTAGTAGAATTTCTTCAGTGTATGCTGTTACCATAAAAATATATAGACCTGTGTTTCAAGAAAATGTGGGACATGGTACCCCACAGAAACTCCATGACTTCATAAAAAACTAGAGGGGAAAAATTAATTCCCCTTCTTAATGGAATGGTGAGAGACCTTCTAAAAGTTGTATAAAATGTGCCATTCTCATCCTGCATCTAAATAGTTTCAAAATGTAAGCCATTTGTTACATCATGAGTGGACTTTTTTCCCTACATATTTATAGAAGTAGGGTTTTTTGAGAAGAATAGTGTCGAATACGGAATATGAACCAGTCAAATAATTTCTCCTCCACACATTACTGAAATATTGCAAACAATTTGCCATGAAGCTTAAAAAAAAACCCAACCCACCTGCCAAAAAAAAAATCCCACCAAAAAAAAACCAAACAAAAAAACCCCAAAAAACAAAAACAAACAAAAAAACAAACAAACAAACAAAAAAAACAACCACCAGTATAAATAACATGGCTGGTTTTGGTGGAGGGAAGGTCTGTATCTTGGGTCGATCTCAGGTTTACAACTTTTCATTTTGGAATTCTACTATAATTCAGTGAAGCCTACTTACATCACTTCCTCATTTACTCTTTTTCTTAGCTTTGTGCAATGGGCTGTCCAATACTTTTTGTTTATCTAGTAGTGGTGATGAAATGCTGGGCTTTGAGTTCTGTTTTCAGTGGGGAAAGTAGAGAGTAGAGGCTTCTTTGCAGCCAACTTCACATAAAATAAACCACAATAATTCGAGCTTTAAGTCCTGTAACTTTATAAAAGGCATATAGAACAAAGTTAGCTTGCAGAGGGAATAGAAAGTATAACTGCAAAGAACTCTTGAGATCATCATCAGAGAGCTTTATGTACCTTTTACTTACTGCTTTGTAAGTAGTACATAGTAATAAGTAGTACCTATGTCTTTCACCAAAAAGAGTACAGAGACCACATTATAAAGATTTTCAGAACAGACAGGAAAATGTTATTTCTAGCTGGAATGAAACAGAAATGTTCACAGTTGCAGAAGTAAACTAATTTTGAGTAATTGGCTCAGTACTCATCTTTCATTTATTCCTCTTGTGAATTCAGATTCAATTTATAAGAGAAGACAGAGAAGACATCTTTAAAATCTAATTGTAGAAATTACAATCTTGTCATATCATTACAAGGCAATCTATGTATAATGTTCAAGTATAAGCAGCTTATTGTAAAAGTTGTGTTCACAATACATAAAGGAAAAACACAAAACAGCTTAATGCACTTGTCCTTAAAAACAGAGGCATGGATTTCTCTAGGATGCTGTTACAATTATTCAAGGCTCCATGATCTTCCAGACATTAGTTTGCTTTTCTGACTTGCTGTACCACACTCTTCCCTAACCTCCAGGGAATGCATGCAATGTTCAAGATGCATCGGAGCTGCCTTGCTGAGGTTGGCAGAGAGCTAGCAAAATGCCACAAGGTGCCCTGAGGAAAAGCACTTGAACACAGACTTTGGTCATAGTTCTATCCCACCACTCTGATGCCGACAGTGTCCAATGCATGAGAATTGCAGTGGGGTATTTTTGCTGTGCTTGTGTGCGACCCATGCACCTACATAATATGGTGGCCCTAATGTCTGCCTAGGGTACCATTTAAATCTGAAACAGTGACTTGTTCTTAGTGGTAAGCACAGTCTTGGCAAAACACCAAGTGTCTTGCCAGGATGGCTGATAAAATCTTTCAGTGACTGCCTTTTGTTCACTGGTGTCAACTTGTAAATCTTTCACTGCATAAAGAGATCTCTTTTTCCTTTATGTAGACTTCATCCACAGAATGTGTGGGCAGTGCAATATTCCCTAACTTTTCAAGTTAATATTTGGGTTCTAGTTTGAGTCAGTATTGGTGATGTGTCACTAATTAAAGTGAAAAATTGAACTTCTCGAAGAGTGTAGGGAAAAATCATGATGTCTGGTTCAGGCTTATTTCTCTTATATAACCTGCTCAAGTCTAATGAAAGTTCTTACTCCTTTCAGGAATATGCTTCCCACATGTTATCTGGGAACAAAGGCAGCAGTAAGCTACTTTGTACTGATTTTATTTTAAACAATACAACTAATAAGGTCCTACATTTCTCTGGGGGCAAAAGACAGAAGTTGTTACAGTGGGACTCTTCCTTTTGTGTCAGCTTCTCCTTTTCACTAAGGAATTAAACAGTGATTAATGTGTATTCTGAGGATTTTTTTTTTCAGAAAATAAAGTAACCCTTTTTATAACAGATTTTGTGCCAAAAAACTATCTTCTATCAATCCTTTTAATCATCCATATATTCTAAAAACTCATGAGCAGTTTTTGTAATTAGAGTACAGATACTGTTCCATAGGACTCAGCATCTGAAAGACCCTAAGTAAATACCTGGCTTTACCCTGAGATCTGAATGCTCTTGTGTATGGATATTTGCAATAAGTTTTTACATATCTTTTGTTTTTCACAGTAGTTTGTGTGTTTCAAGAGCCAGAAGGGTGACACTATTTAATTCAGCCATGGAAATCTATCTCCAAGGGAAAGAATGTTAAACATATTAATTATTAACTGCTTTCAGCTAGATTCTTCTTTAAAAATTTAAAGGAAATATAGGCTGTCTAGACCTGACAAAATAAGAAATGGCCTTCAAACAAAATGTTAGCTGAACTAGAAACAGACTAGAAATAGAAAGAAAATTTTCCTTATAGGGAGGGAATTCAGAGGAGAGTGTTGCTTTCTTCACACCTCTCTGGAACAAGTTGTATTTCTGTATAGCTGCAGATAATCTGTATGGACAAAGTCGACATAGATGTCTGTCAAAGGCATCTGTTAGACAAATTAAGTAAACCATCCTTTTAGAATAAAATGGTATTATAAATTACCTTCGGAAATGCTCTTGGATTTCTTTATTTTAAAAATTGAGGTAATAAAAATCAAGTGTTTTTCCCTTCTAATTCTTTGTTTTCTCTACAGTTCCTTGTCTGTGATATTATATATATACTGCTGGCCATCAAAGCCCCTGTGATTAAGAGA